>JAHWGI010001227.1:1145000-1675000 GCA_029379305.1 Frankliniella fusca | reverse complement strand
CACCAGCCAAGCGATTGCAACTGCTCAAACTCTGCGGCTGTGCATGTTAGTGTTCACCACAGCAGCTGTGCACTAGCAGGTGTTCAGCTGTGCCGGACAACACTTTCCTAGTTAAACACTTACAAGAAAAAAAAAATAGCTACTTAAACACTTGCAATTGCTCAACTCTGGGTTGAACACTTGTACACGTAAAACTGCGGAGAAGCACACTTACAAGTGTTTAGCAGTTGCACACTTCGTATCACCACTTAAATATAGTTAGCTTTTCGATGTGCTATTTTTGATATTACTATACTATTTTGGTAATGCTGTTGCGAGTCGAGCTCAGGAAACCAAACCTCACCCTACGAGAGCGGGAAAAATATAAACCTCGCTCTCATGAGTGCGAGAATCCTCGCGCTCTGAGGTATACTCGGGCAGCTACAATAAGAATTCACACCGACTGGTGACCTTAGCTTGCCGCGACCCATAGATCAGCTTTCTTGAAGCGGGAGGCTGGAGGACGCTGCGAGTGATGATGCTGTTAATAGGGGTATAACAATCTCTTCCTAGCCCCCTCCCCCCTCTCTCTCTCTCTCTCTCTCTCTCTTCATGTGCTCACGGGATGCGGCAGGTATATAGGCAAAACCCATCTCATCAGCATGTTGAGCGAGCGCGCGGTGCGCGCCTGTGAGGTGAGCCAGTGTGTGTAGGCGCGTGGCGGGGCGTGGCGGGGCGTGGCGGGGCGTGGCGGGGCGGGGTGTGGCGGGGCGGGGCGTGGCGGGGCGGGTCGCGACACCGCTGCGTAGGTCAACAACACCCACAGACACACTGCGCCATGCCCGCCACCCCTGACCCCTGCACTGCACCGCTGCAAGTCTCCACACCCATCTATCAATAATGCGCATAGATAGAGAAGAATTTTTTTTCATTTTTTTTTATATCTTCGCCAATATATTAAAGTACTGTGGAAACAAACGCGCGCGCTCGCGTCCACGCGGCAGCGCAGCGGGCACCACCCACCAATGCGAGAGGACACCTGCACAGCGCTTGATCCAAAGAAAACGTACGGTTCGTAGTTGCTCGCATTTGTGCGAAAAAAAATAATTGTGGTTTCATTCACGTAATAGAAATTTCCACATATAAAACAAGAAGATCTGACGAAAAAGTTAAAAAAAATTACTAATAATAATTTTGCGCTGATAAAAGAAACGAATCCAGTTCGTGTGGAGTTACACACGGAAAAAAATGATTAGTAGAGCGAACTAACGTTTTAGTTGGTTTTGACCTTACAAACACTTTTTCGTTGTGATAACCAAAACTCGGTTATGCGAACGCATGTTAAGATTGTCACAGCAAAAATGTATAGTTGACAAAACGAACGGTGCGTTGGCAGAACGAAGCGGTTTGTTGGTTTTGCAAAAGTGGACCAAAGCGCTATTCCGTCAGACCAACTAACCGCTTCGCTGTGCCAACGCACCGTTCGTTGTGTCAACTACATTTTTGCTGTGACAATCCAAACATGCGTTCCCACAACCGAGTTTTGGTTATCACAACGAAAAAGTGTTTGTAAGGGCAAAACCAACTAAAACGTTAGTTCGCTCTACTAATCATTTTTTTCCGTGCACCGCCGACCAAGCCCTTTGCAACTCCAACGCCAAATGCAAGGGGAAAAAAATAAGGGAAAAAAATGCCACTTTTTTCAGGGCTTCTGGGCGACGTGTAATAAGGTCCCCAAGCTCTCCTTTGTTCCGATCGACAGCCTGTGATGGCCAGGCCAGCGAAGGGCTTGTATTTGGTAACAAGCCCTCCACCCCCACCCCCCACGACCCGCACCGACTAAAATCATCGAGGGAAGAAAACATAACGAACCTGCGCGAAAGCACTTGGCAGAAAAAGGTGGCAAAGAAAAAGGAGGGAGGGAAGCAAAAAACAAAAAGAGCGAGAAAGAAAGCGTGGCAAAATACGAACGAGAAAAACATTTCATGACAGAGACTGAGGGCGGCGACCTGAGCGTCTGGCCGGCCCGTAGCAAAAGGGGTGGTTCTGATGAGGCCACCTCCCCCTCACCCCTGCCTCCCTACCCCTCGCGTCTGTGATGATCGCCGTTTCATTTAATCTGAATTAATGCGAGTTTAATGTTGTCTCGGGCGCGTTCGGGGCGCCGGCAGCGCGATGCCAGCAGACACCTTATATTCCGTTTATTTTCCAAAGTTATTAATTTGCCTGATTTCGTAAAGAGTGGCGCGCGATTTTCTTTTTGCTTTTCACCTTTTCCCTCCCTTTCTCTCTCTCTCTCTCCTGTACAATCATTTTTTCTTTCTCCCCCCTTCGCTGTTTTGAAAAACAGAGCCATTACAACACCCGGCTTAGTGTTGGAAACAAAAGAGAATAGACAAGACGCTAGGTGATGGAGAGAGAGAGAGAGAGAGAGAGAGAGAGAGAGAGAGAGAGAGAGAGAGAGAGAGAGAGAGAGAGAGAGAGAGAGAGAGAGAGAGAGCGCAGCAGAGAGGAAGAGACACGGGGGAGATAAAGCCTCGTCCTCTCCTCTCGTAGCGGTGGCCATCTCCATAAAAAAGTTTGCCGGGATGAACCAATAAAACTTTTCCTCGTCGCTCGTTGAGGTGATTTGCCGCAGTGTACACCGTCTCTGAGACGCTCGCATTCTCATTAGCCGACCAGAGCAGCGATAAGAATCCGCGCGGATCTCACGCGAATACCGCTAAAGTCATGACAAGTGTCTAGTCAGGCCGTTCACTTAATGTTGCCTAAAATTATATATTTGGAATTTCCTCGATTTTTCCGCTTTCAAACACAATTATTTCCCCCCACCCCAAATTGTTTAATTGTTGAAATAAATTCTTCATAAGGACTTATCACTGTTTGGACCACAAACAACGGAAAAGGTACAAGACTGACTCCTAAACAAAAGCCTATTTAAATATAATAAATTATCAATAAATTATCATGTTTGTTAATGCACGAATTTCTAACGTAACACCCATGGTGCGCTGCCATCTTGCGCCGTGCGCCACGCGCCTACAGTTCTGCGTACGATACGCCAGAATGTAGCAAACAATCACTTGAGCACTCCAATAATTAACAGTGTACGCATCAGCGGCGACCACCACCGCGCCGACCCGACGAAACACGACACCAAAAACACCCCTTTCCTTCCCACCCACCACCAGCCCCATGCCACCCCCCCTCCCCCCTCTCCTGAACTTGCCCTTGTTCTGCATGTCTGCCACGCGCCCTCTCACCCTCTCCTCTCCTCTCTCTCTCTCTCTCTCTCTCTCTCTCTCTCTCTCTCTCTCTCACCCTGTCCGCGAGACCACCCGAGAGAGTGACAGAGCTAGAGGATAATCAGAGCACACGCGCGCTCGTCCCCGCGCTCGAACACAAGCTTACGGTGAACTTTCACCATAAGCTGACACTAAGAGAAATTACTGGCTGGAAAATTTTTCCATGAGGGATGTCAAGACATTACAAATCAAGTTTTTCAATATACCGTAAAACTGCAGGCACTTAAAAAAAAAAAAACTAAAAAAAACATTAGTAGTCAAAACAGTAAACCGAGGGGGAAATTACTCGCGTTATCACTCGTACACCCTGGTGCGTAATCAATGCGTAAACACTTGTAATCAAGTCGTAGAAACCTGTATTTAAGGCCTATTATCGATAAATTGTCAATTGTTTTAACCTAATTATTTATTTTAAGATGTAATACAACTGAAAATAACAAAAAATGAGGTATAAACGTGTATTACAACGGGCGTAATCGCGTAATCACTCGTACACTTTATACTATAGTAATTACCCCCTCGCAGTAAACAGTTAGAGCTGTCATTAAACTCAACAAAAAAAGGGCAAAAAAATAAAAAAAAACCTCTACATTTAGCTAGTTTCTTGTCTATCCCAAAATTAGCTAATATCTTAGTCCTGGCAACTATTTTCACTTTTCGTGAGTGGCTAACAGCGACATTCACCGTAAGACTGTCGTGCGGCGGGCGCGGGCCCCGCGGCGCGTCTGGCAGACGGCTTGCATACATACGCTGTCTGCCTGTCCGGACAAACACTATTTTCGATTGCACATTCACATTCACATTGGCCGCCCCACGCCACGCCACGCCGCCGTCACCGCCGCCGGACCGATGCGAGAGGGATCTCATAACTGGTTTTCCATTCGCATCGAATCAAACAAAATAAAAGCCGGTAAACCAGTTGTTAGATTACCGCTTCGCTCATTTCATGCGCTCCCGCACACGCTATCCCTCCTTCCTCTCTCTCCCCTCAATGCTCTCTCTCTCTCCCGCCTCCCTCTCTCTCACCCCTTGCGCCACACTGGTGTTGACTATGCGGTGAACTGGGAAAGGGTTGGGAATACTGCTTTGTAATCAGCTTCGCTCGCATCGGATAAGGACAAACTGATATGAGCAGAAATTTAATTATAAATCTGTGTGTGTGCGCGCGCGCCCGTGAGTGAGTGAGTGTGTGTGTGTGTGGTGGAAAAGAGAAGCGCTTGTGGGTCACATACCAACTCTTTTGCCAAAACGAGTTTCGAAACAAGAAGAAATTTTTTAAAAAATCTTAATAAAAATATTTCCTTTCCCCGTACGGCTGCACCCCCAGCCCCGGCCCTATAGTAAGCCGAGTGACACTGTCTGGTCGAGCCGAGGAGGGGATCACACATACAAAATGTGCGCAATGATTTTTAATTATTATAATTTTTTACTCGTTCTTTACAACAGTATCTACATCTTAGGTAAATGTGAAGAGAACGAGTATTGTGTTCAAAACTTGGTTTTGTTAGTGACCTACCTTTTCTCACAAACCACATAACTAAATAACATAACTGTATACTTATTTTAAAGCTTGAAAGACGTTCTTTCATCCGTAAACGAAGTATTTTTTTCGTTCCAATGCAAATTATTGAGTAAATCACGTTTGAAAATATCCGTTTTAACGGCGTTGGAACATATATTTGTAACTTAAATATCTCACGAAAAACATTTCAATCTTCAACATATTTACACTTGAAAACCTATCTTCCAGCTTTGGTAAACATTTCATTTCCTCTGATGTAATGAGATAAAATTTATACTTTTCCTGTAAATGAAAGTTCTTTCAGACCCTGCAACTCTGGTATCGGGAAAGTGGGTGCTGACACATTCAAATCGATATTTCGGTAATTTCGAAACGGCGCTGAACTCCAACAAAAGCCAACAATCAAAAACCTGTTGGACTTCTTCCTAAGTGTAGTGTCATTGGGATCATGAAATTTCGGCTAGTTTATGTTTCAACATAATTCCACACTTAACAAAACCAGTTTTGATACACATTCTGTTTGTGAAGAACGAGTTCCTTCACTTTATATCAATTTTGCAAAGTGCAAAATTGATATTTCCAAACATGTTATATTTAGGCTAATGTCTTTGCTTCTTGTTTTTTCTTTCTGAATTTTTATTCCCATTTCTGATTTTCTTTGCGATTTTATTTCGTTTTTTGTTCATTTTGCCCATTTTTCTGTGTTCAACTTCTTGATTATTATTATTATTTTTTTTTGTATTCTGTAAGAGATTTTTCATGGGCCGTAAATTGACTTTTCGAGGCCCCCCCCCCCCCCCCCCTTCCTTTTGGGTCGAGCCGCTGCAGCAGCTGAATCCGAATCTGAATGTGGATCCGAAAGCTTCATCCCCACTGCAACATGCGAAGCGGGACGCAGACAGACTTAAAGGCGTTGAGGAGGATTGCGATTGCCGTTCCGTCACTGGAGCTGGCTGCTGGGCGGGCAGGGCAGGGCAGGGCAGGGCAGGGCAGGGCAGGGCAGGGCAGGGCAGGGCAGGGCAGGGCAGGGCACGGCAGGGCAGGGCAGGGCAGGGCAGGGCAGGGCAGGGCACGGCAGGGCAGGGCAGGGCAGGGCACGGCAGGGCGGGGCAGGGCAGGGCAGGGCAGGGCAGGGCAGGGCAAGGCAGGGCAGGGCAGGGCAGGGCAGGGCAGGGCAGGGCAGGGCACGGCAGGGCAGGGCAGGGCAGGGCAGGGCAGGGCAGGGCAGGGCAGGGCAGGGCACGGCAGGGCGGGGCAGGGCAGGGCACGGCAGGGCGGGGCAGGGCAGGGCAGGGCAGGGCAGGGCAGGGCAGGGCAGGGCACGGCAGGGCAGGGCAGGGCAGGGCAGGGCAGGGCAGGGCAGGGCACGGCAGGGCGGGGCAGGGCAGGGCAGGGCAGGGCAGGGCAGGGCAGGGCAGGGCAGGGCAGGGCAGGGCAGGGCAGGGCAGGGCAGGGCAGGGCAGGGCAGGGCGGGGCGGGGCAGGGCGGCAGGACGCATGAGCCAAAGGCCCTAATCCTAATCCCAATGTGAATCAGGTTCAGTGAGCGGCCCCGCCCCACCCCGCCATATGGCGTCCCACCCAGCCAACACACAACCCCCGGCCTGCTTGTTTCACGCCAATATAATTTCGCATCCTATGCATCTGATGTTTGCCGTTTCATCAAAACCGTCATTTCTCTCGTCATGTTCGCGATCGCGACTCCTATACTATCAAAAGTGAAGGTGTACACGTACACGGAGAAAACGACGTCTTAGTTTTCAAGCAGTTTTGGAAAAACCAAGCAGCTCTTATGGACAAAATACACGTAGAGTTTCCGGGGCAGCTTGACAACCAAGACGAAGTTATTTCCGAGTATTTTTCATAATTTACGATATACTTCAAACTATTCAGGAAATGGCGCGCACATGAGAATGTGTGCTGCTGTTTACAATATGCCTTGTAATATACACAGGTAATTTTCGAGGGACTTTTCGTCCGCACACATTTCCCTATGTACCAGCACTATTTTACCTGGCTATTTCGAAATTTGCCCACAGGTAAACGAAGTTGTGCAACTGCTTAACACTTGTAAGTATGCAACTTCCAGTCTGCACGTGCAAGTGTGTTACTCGGCAGCTGTGCTATTGCATGTGTCAATCTTGCCAGTTGTTGTACACGTTTAAGTTGTGCACTTGCAAGTGTTCAACAAGGGAACTGTTGCACTAGGCAGTTGAACACTTCCAAGTGCACAGCTGTCGAGTAGAACACTTACTTGCGAGTTTGACACTAGCAATGAGGCCTGAGCGGGAGCGCAACTTTACACTTGTACGCGTTAGACTGGAGGTTGCACACGTATAAGCGTTGAACGGTTGCACACTTGGTTTAACAGTGCAGCGGTATACAGTAAATATAATGAATACTTGTACACGTACACACTTCGTTTTCCGGCGGCGTACTCGCTGTCCGCGCAGTTCTCCTTAAAGAGGAAGAAGTGACCAGTCGAGCGCCACGCGGCAGAACTGGCGCCCGCCTCACCCCCGCCCTGCCCCCGCCCCGCCCCTGCCCCACCCCGCCCCTGCCCCACCCCACCCCACCCCGCCCCACCCCCACCCCGCCCCACCCTTCCCACGCTGTGTTCGCACAGCCGAGCAGGGCGAGGTGGGGTCGTGGGCGGGCGGAATGGAGCTCAGGACTCCGTGCGCAAAACTTGGTCCTCAGCTGGCGGGGCGTGGCGGGGCGTGGCGGGGCGTGGCGGGGCGTGGCGGGCGGCGGGCTCTTAGCTCTGCAAACACTCTTGCTGCACAACTTGCCCTGACCCCCGGCCGGGGTGCAGTCAGCAGCCCTCTGCTCCCTCCAGCGCACCTGCCCGGCTGAGAGTTGCCACAAGCCTGCGGGAGGGCACTGCACTGACGAGAATTTTTCACTGTCACCGCAAAGAATTCACAGTTTTCAGATGGTTTCTCCATCAGGAAAACCGCGGAACGACGTCTAAAAAGGCAATATCAGGAGGCAGCTTGCCTCTACAGAAGTGTCGGCGCGCGGCTTTTCCCCATCCCCCGCTGGCACTCACTAGTTTCCGGGTCGTGGTCGTCGCGGGCGGGCGGGATGATGGCGGGCGGTGGCACGGCAGTAGCGCGCTTGCAGCAGACTGGAGAAAGGGAAGACCAATACGGTCGCTAGGGCGTAAACCACACTGCAGACTGCTGGGTCAGCGCGTCCCGGCGGGGGCGGGGCGGGGCGGGGCGGGGCGGGGCGGGGCGGGGCGGGGCGGGGCGGGGCGGGGCGGGGCGGGGCGGGGCGGTGGTGTCCCGCAGCCCGACGGACTGAGCGGGGCGGGGCGGGGCGGGGCGGGGCGGGCCGGAGCCAGGGTGTTCCTTCCTCCCCGGGCCCCGGGCCGGGCGGTGGTGATATCCCGACGACACTTTGGCAGGCAGCACCCCGGACCCGAGCACTGCCCTGAGGCCCCGCCGCCGGCCGCCGCGGCTTCAGCAAGTTAATTGGAGCAAAAGCAATTTCCGAAGGGACAGCGCTGCGCCTACGCGACCCCCCACCCCCCACCCCCGGACGGGCCGGCTAAACCGGCTGCTTCAGTGTCTACTGCACCCGGAAAAGCGATTTGTCCGCGCAACCAACAAAAAAGTGCTGTAAAGAGAAAAAAAAATTCCTCCTGAAGACAACAACGTATACAATTAAGAATTTTCATCATTCAACTAATTACAACAATGTCAGCACGACTAAATAATCAACCAAAGTTCACTTGGCGGGACTAACATTGCGACGGTTTATCTACACTCTTGCTTTAGAAGCATTTTCTGGGTGTCGGTGCACGTCACGGTAGTCGCAACGGGAGAGAAAGAGAGGGGGGGGGTGAGAGAGGGAGAGAGAGAGAGAGAGAGAGAGAGAGAGAGAGAGAGAGAGAGAGAGAGAGAGAAGCAAAGGCTGAGACATGGGGGAGATGTGCCCGAGAGAGCGAGCCAGATGCTCCGTGGCCTGGAAGAGAATCCCATTGCGAGAGTTACGTGGGACTGCATATCAATGGGAGATCACGGACTCACACACACACACACGCGCGCGCGCAGACAGTGTGCCACGCACACTCAGTCTTGCAAACACACGCGTGCTCCGTCAAATCCTATAATGGTTTAAAGGAAGAAAAAAATACCGGCACTGATCTCACATTAAGATGTGCGTGCGAGGCCGGCTCAGAATTCACTTGCTTTTCTCTGACTAAATATGTCGCCGGGTTTCTATTTTCTAAACTGAATGCTAAATTAGTGATGGAATATGTGTGTCCATGCTCACAAAAAATCGTTTGGCTTGAATCAACCGAATCTCTAAAATGCAAAATAATTTTTACCTCGTGATTTACAGAAATGCGTATAAATGTTGAAAATATTGGTCACAAAATTTCTTGGAAATATATGTAAAAGTTTTTCTTTGGTCTAAAAAATCTTAACAGAAAGGAAAGATATACAACCGGATTCCTCGGACTCGACGGAAGCATTTCATAAGTGTGGAAAAATAGATGTGCGTTTATGCATGGTTTATGAGGACATTATTCATGGCAACTATTGTTATGAGTTACAGCCACTGTTATTCAATTACCGTGACGTCACGTTCCTTTTCATGTGAAAAGTGTCACAGTGTTTAAAATGTCTTTTGAACGTGAATCGGCCAGAATATGCGGGCTAAATTTTATTGTCACATTCAAAAGAATGTGACAATATTAAAAGGAATGTGACAGGTTTCACATGAGAAAGAATGTGACGTCACAGTAATTGAATAACAGTGAGGTATTGAAATTTAAATGATGTCAATTAATAACATCAATTTTTTTTTCGCTGTCAGGAGGCTGGTGTGTACTCACAGTCGGTGCAGCTTGGTGTTGCTGGTGAACAGGTTGTCGGGCAGCTGTCTGATCTGGTTGTTGTTGATACGCCTGCACAGAGAGGAGATCATCATTAGTCACCTTGTTTACAAAGCTCGGCCCACAAAAAGGTCATCCCCGCTCATCTCAAATCATGTTCACAATCGAGGGCCCGCAAAATAACACGGAAATTATATCGATATAATATGAGAAAAACGAGAGACGAGAACTGGTTGTGGGTCGGCCAACTGCCGCGGCGGCCCAGTCCCCAACAAGGAGGGGCTATAAAATATCAAGGCCCCCACAAGACCAAGTCAGGTGCTCGATTTTTTTTTTTTTAAAATTAATGCAATGAAAAAGAAGTTGAGAGCGCCATTATGCTGCAATTGCCAGAAATCGGCGCGTGCACTGCGCTCCGGGGAAAACACTTGCCGATCACTAACAACATTATCGACCACAACAACGTATCGATGATGCAGCTTGGAATCTAGTCATCACCTATGTACAACCTTATTCCCTCCAGCAGCAACACCCGTCCTTTCACACAAGACAATGTGTTACTTTTGGTAGATGATTCCCGTAGGGAGGGAGGGAGGGAGGGAGGGAGGGAGGGAGGGAGGGAGGGAGGGAGGGAGGGAGGGAGGGAGGGAGGGAGGGAGGGAGGGAGGGAGGGAGTGAGAGAGTGAGAGAGTGAGTGAGAGAGAGAGAGAGAGAGAGAGAGAGAGAGAGAGAGTGAGAGAGAGAGAGAGAGACCCCCAAAAAGCTCCGAGAACTGTACTCGGTTCGGACTCCGAGAGCCTGATAAGGGATTTCCCACGGCAGCGAAACATAAGGAGTGTGGGGTGGGGGGAGAGGGCGTGGCAGGCTTGTCACAGCCAGGGGGGCCAGGGGCTGCCGCCGCCCTGGAGCCGCATGGCCCGCCGCATGGCCCGCCGCCACGGCGAACTTTGATTGCGTTCAAGCGCGTATAAGCTGCTATGTGGTCGGCCCCCGCCCCGCCCCGCCCCGCCCCGCCCCGCCCCGCCCCGCCCCGCTCTCGTGCCCACGGGGCCTCACTCGCGCACAGCACAAGTTTGACGGCGGCGTGCTGCCGGGCGGGGGCTCCCTCTGCCATGAGGCAGCCGGTGGTGCTCCAAGAGCGCCCGGCGGGGCGGGGCGGGGCGGGGCGGGGCGGGGCGGGGCGGGGCGGGGCGGGGCGGGGCGGGGTGGGCGGGCGTGGTGGGGTGGGGTGGGGCGCGGGTCGCTTACGACCGTCACAAGGAGCGAAAGGTTCGGCTGGAAAAGGCAGCGTGTCGCGCGCGAGGCCGAGCAGCCGACTCAACTCCAGCTGGCCGCGGGGAGTGAGCAGTGAGCAGCCTCGCAGAGACGCACACTCGGCACTCCAGTGTACATGCATGCGTGAATTTCACACATGTTTTAACCGAGTGAATAGTATGAGTTTTACCCGGTTTTTCCCTGTGAAATGTAACACACCTTGAGACTTTCAAGGGGTTGTAATCCTTCGATATTCCTCCGTACACATGCCGATAATATCTCAAATATTTCCATAATATTACACATATTACTAGAAAAAAAATAAACATAAATAGTACACATCTTACTTGGTTAACATTTCAATACATGCAATTTGCATGACCAGTATTGCCAATAACATTCAATAATTTCTACGTGCGCGGTGGACAAGGATGCGATTAAAAAGTAACACCCACAATAAGTAAGCGACCGAGGTGGAAGTTTTAGGAGGAGGGATACTGTTCCACAGGGCAGGTCAGCGAGAGGTTCCACACACTCAATACATGGAGTGTAAACTCTTTAAAAAAATCATTTAAAAAATCGAGAGAAAATCAAGAACACTGTAAAAAATATCCTCGTAAATTTACGACATTTTTTGTAATTTTGATTTACAAGATATGTCGTAAATTTACGACAGCCCTTTCTTGCTCGTCAGTCAACTCCAAGTCGATAGGGAGTGCTTGTAAATTTACAATGTCATATTGTAATTTTACGACTTTTATCATGGAAAATTTTCCCGTAACCGTTACGAGTATTTTTCACAGTGAAAAAGATCAGGAGATATCAAGAAATCAAGAGAGAATCGAAGAAAAACATCAGAATACGTCAGCAATATAATCAAGAAATATCACAAGCCAGAAAAATGGGTGCACACTCAAATTTAAACGTAAATGTCCCCTCGGGCCGAGAGGTATAAGTTTCCCTTATTCGGTAACAAGCAAACTTGGGTGCGCCGTCCCTCTGCCCTCCTGCACCGGGCCCTGCACGGCCGTGCCCCGGCCCCCGCCCCGCCCCGCCCGCCCCGCCGCGGCGCGCTGCTCTCCACCATTCCATTATGGCCCCCTGATCCATTCTGCATGGACATCACTGCCGTTAACGAGGCCAAGCTTCAGTTAGTGTCGCTGCGAGTAACGCCCCGCCGCCGTGTAAATAATGGATAAGAGTCTAATTAGCAGCACGTCACGGGGGCGCCCGGAGCCGTCGTCCCCTGGGGGACTGAGTGCGGGAGAGCGAGCGAGAGAGTGGGAGGGTGTGAGGGAGGGAGGGAGAAGAGCGAGAGAGAGGGAGGAGCAGGGACGGCGGGTATTATTCGCACAGACAGAGACATTTGCATTATTGCCACTCGCACCGCTTATTCGCCTCCTCTTCTCGATGCTCGTGCCCCCATCACGCTCGGAATTCAGAGCGACAGAATGAGACCGAAATGCGACTGCTCATCGCGAGAGACATCAGCAGCGCTCTCAATAAGCAACGCGCTCGCGGCGAGAGGTGAAGGAAACGTATTTCTCTACAGCCGTTCCGTGAGCGAGCGTAGATGGCTCACACTTCACTATAAGTACCGAGAGCGATACTGTTTTCCAAACCCTCTAGAACGAGGCACACTTTACCTCACCCAGGATATTTAACTTCACTTGTCGTTTTGAGTCGTAATAATTTTTAATAATTTGAGTACTGTTATTACTTAAGTTTTACTGAAGATAAATGACACACACACACACACACACAAAACTTGTTTGGGTGAGAAAATTTTCCTAACCTTCTCACGCTCTCTCTAGAATTAGGACACTTCCAGTTACTGAGTCACAAATTTACGACAGCGTTCGTCATAATTTACAACTCTGTGTCCCAATCACAAACTACGAAATATTTTTACAATTTTCAGTGAGTCGATGAATCGAAAAGAGACACAGGCAGTTGTCGGCAGTGTAGCGGGGACCACCCGTGCCGGTGCACGACTGCCTTCTGCGAACACCGCCGCGCCACGCCTCACGGGGGCGCCCTCTGCTGGTGCACTATAAAGGAAACAAGAAAACCACGCGCGGGCGCGCGGGAGTTTCATTCCATTGCAATCGACATCGCGCAATCGGCCATAAACACTTGTTTCAAACAATAAAAAAAAAAATACTTGTCGCGCGCGGTGGCCGTTAAGCGGAATATAACGGCCCCGCCACGTGACGGCTGAGATAATGATCAATAATGTGAAGGGCGGCCGCGTGACGGCCCGGGAGTGTGACAAGTGTCACCGCATATTATTGTCTCATCCTGCAGGAGGGCCCACCAGCCGACCCCGCCCCGCCCCGCCCCGCCCCGCCCCGCCGCGCCGCGCCCCGCCGCGCCCCGCCGCGCCCCGCCGCGCCCCGCCGCGCCCCGCCGCGCCCCGCCGCGCCCCGCCGCGCCCCGCCGCGCCCCGCCGCGCCCCGCCCCACCTCGCCCAGTGCATCTAAGCGGATTTCTCGGGTGAAATGAGATACCTCTCCTTCTCTCCTCTCCTCTTCCCTCTCACGTTTGAATGGGTACCGACCGAGGAATAGAGCTTTCGTCTGCGAGCGGCGGGGCCACCCAGCGGGTCCCCCGAAAACAGAGAGAGAGAGAGAGAGAGAGAGAGAGAGAGAGAGAGAGAGAGAGAGAGAGAGAGAGAGAGAGAAAGAGAGAGAGAGAGAGAATAAGGCGAGGTGCGCGCGTGACTGAAATGAGAACTCATCAAGGTGGATCGGGACGCCGTCGGCCGCGAGGACTCAACTAATTGGGTCATTATATTCCTCGGCCGGGGAGAAGATGATGTCATTTTCGAAAGTAATCGCAAAGCGGAGAGTCGAAGACAAAAGCAGATGTTTCGGTCGGTAGCGACGGCGGCAATAAGTATACACCGTGGCGGCCAACCGAACCGAGGAGGGGGAGGGAACGACCACTTCCGCTTCAGGAGTAGCGAGCAGCCGATAGGATTCTCGGAATGCATGTTTCCCCATCACTCCTTTTTCATTAATTCCTTACGGTTTCTGGGGGGAGACGCATTTCGATGAATTGGGACTGATTCAATGTGCAATTACGACGTAACATTATTAAACTGTAGTTTTGATACTTCCCTATACTTCAATTTACAAATTGAAATTCGGCACCTACACGCAAAAACGAAAATTATAATTCAAAAAGGCGTACACTCTCCCGGGTTATGTACTTTTTAGTACATCGCTGTGCATGTCTATAAACTTACAATGCTTGTGCACGAATTTTGTTCACCGTTACGCATAATATTATGTGTAGCTATGTACAAATTTTACATACTTACACACGATATTATGCTTTACGATGTACTAAATTTGTGCATAAGCATCGTAAGTTTATAGACGTACACAGCAATGTACTAAAAAGTACACAACCCGGGAGTGTGTAACTGTACGCTTGAATGAAGCATACAGTTACGCTTGAAGAGGTTACGCATGAAATCAAGCGTTGCAACAAAATAGGAGCGGGTAGACCTGTTACGCATGATTTCAAGCGTAATGTCGTCAGTACGCTTGACAAATGGGCGTAAGCTTACGCCTTAGTTTTACTCGTGTATGTAGCTGTGCCTACACTCTAAAATACTAGAGACAATTTAGTTCCTAATTTAGCACGAATCCGTGCATACGCAACATGTGTACGATTTCGTGCCTAATAACGGAGTAAAACTGCACAAAAGTGCACTTTTACTTCTTTACTTAGGAGAGAAATCGTACACATGTTGCGTATGCACGGATTCGTACTCAATTAGGAAAAAAATTGTCCCTAGGATTTTAGTGTGTATGCAGCTGAAGCATTAGTACACGTGCTTTTTTTTCCTCAGATGTGAATTTTTTTGCGGACGCGCGTCATCCAATGTAATTTTCTGTTTCGTAAATTCACAGACTGATTCGCAATAAGTGTGTGACCACATTTCTATTCCAGTGTGTTACAGAGTTAGCTATGTAAATCTATGCACATGCGTAGCTTACGTAAAATTTCTCACATAACTATGCAAAAATTCTTACGTAATTACGTAAAAAGTTAGCCATTGTATGCGTAATGTAAGAAATTTTTACGTAAGTTACGCATGTACATACACACTCCCGGCTTATGTACTTTTTTGTACGTAGCTATGTAAATCTATGTGCATGCGTAACTTACGTAAAAATTTCTTACATAGTGTTACGCATAAAAAGGCTCACTTTTTACGTAATTACGTAAGAATTTTTGCATAATTATGTAATAAATTTTACGTAAGCTACGCATGCACATAGATTTACATAGCTACGTACAAAAAAGTACATAAGCCGGTAGTGTGTAGATTTACATAGCTACGCACAAAAAAGTACATAAGCCAGGAGTGTGTAGTGCCATGGCAGTGTAGGCTAGTCTCACTTAGAGCAGCTGCAACACTAGCCACCCCCCGCCCCGGACGCTGCGCAGCCTGGCGCCGCTCCCACCCCCCGTGAGGCCCCGCCCCCGTCCCCGTCCCCGCCCCCCTCGAGGCCCCCGTCGTCCCGTCCGGAACCAATCCACTGCGGTTTTGCGGGTCTCGGCTGCTCGGAGCGCTCCTCGCTGCCGCGTCCGGGTGGGGCTGCCTCCGGGGAGTCACCCCCCGAGCACCACTCTCGGACGCAGCCCTGTCACCACCCGGCCCGGACGCTTATTTTCAAACCCTCACACATGGATTTCGACCCCATCCGCCGGTACCTTCACGGCTGTTTCCTTGCTTCTCTTCGGCCTTGAGGCCGATAGAAAGCATATGATTTGGGTAGGATGCTTTCGATCTTTTGATTTGTGATGTTTCTCTTGATTTTTCAAGGATTTTTTCTGTCACTTATAGCAAAATTTTAATCTTTCCCCCCCCCGATTTCTGACTTTGTAAATATTATTTTCCTTTTTAAGTTTTTTGTTCATCTGTACGCGATTTAACGGATTTCTCAATATCTTCCTACTTAATTTTATTTTTATGTATTTCACTTTTTTTTAAAAAATGTTTTTTTTTTAAATGACATTTTTGGGGCCGTACAATCATTTTCTGAGGTGACCCCACATCCCCAACCCCTCGCGGTAGGATAGATTGGATGGAATTCAGGTTGGGTTAAAGTAGGAAAATCATCGGCTGTTTTCTTCGCTTTTCTGATCAATTTCATGAAATTGCAATCCTACAATCCTACCTATAGCCTAAGCAAACCTAAATATCAGTTTCAGCAACTTACTCTACTGTTTCCCCGACCTCACGAGAGAGGGCAGCCTTTGAAGTTGCAGGGATTGGATCGAAATCCAGGAGGGTTTCAAAAGTAGCGGGCGGGCCGGCGGGCGGCGCGCTGTTTCCGGAGGCAGCCCCACCCCCACCCCCCGCGGCTTATGACTTCCCACGGGCGTCGTGCATCACGCGGCGCGCCGATAGGCAGCCCGCACTGCACCGGAGGGGGGCGGAGAAAATAATAACAAGAATAATAAAAAAAGGAAAAAGGAAAAAAGAGAGGGAGAGTGTTGCTGTGCGTTATAAAGCGTTATCACAGTCGTGTTGCTGTGACCGACTTGCTCTCTTTATGCCATCGTGGGCGCTTTTGCTCGCGCGCCAGGCGATACACTGTGATAAAGATCACGGGGAGCTATACACTGTAAAAAGGAAACATCTTTGATTTTGCAATTCTTGTGATTTAGATTTCACTTTGTCTATGTCGATGGGAATTAAATAAAGGCTCGTTTTTAGTGCCCGTTTAAGAATTGAGTTGATTACCCAGCGTCATAACAATTTCGCAGTAAATTTACAGTTTCGAATCGGTACTGTACGAAATTTCCCACTGAAAATTTACCAGTTGCACTTTCAAACATTTCTTACAGCTTAAGAAAGACAAAAGGGTAAAGAAGAAAGGAGACAGGGTATGGGGAGAGAATTATATGAATTGATCATTTTGTTTAGCCATACGTAGAATAATGCACAACATTTTTTTTAGAGAGAGGCATTAAAAACAAAGAGTTATATTCTAATGTAATAACTCTTAGTTTTTTTCTCTCTTTTTTTTCGGGAAATACTTGCCGATTTCTTGCCATCCCCGAGACTGCAACACATGGAATGAGCCTGTGAGCAGGTTGTTCGTCCGCGTGGCCCTACGGCGCAGCTCAGCCCAGCCCAGGCCACCTGCCATGCACTGCGCCTAAGGGCCTAGCGGCGAGCAGGGGCCCAGGCCCAGCCGACCCGACCCGATCCAGCCCGGCCACCGCAAGGAAACCTCCCAATCCGTCAGCAGTAAAAAAAGGCGCTTTAGTGTCGCATTATCTCCCCCCTCCACCAGCAACAACGGAGTGCTCCGGGACCCCGCGCGCCCCGCGCGCCTGCCGCGTGCAGGCAGGCCCACCGGTGGGCGCCCCGCCCCACCCCGCCCCGCCCCGCCCCGCCCCGCCTCGCCGCGCCTCTAAAACCCCTCTTTTATAGTGACTAACCTTTCCTCGAGACGCAATGAAAGATGGTGTTTTATACGCGACACACTGTCGGCGTCCGCTCGCTGGCCCCGCGGTCCGCGAGCGTTCGCACAACGTAGACTGCTAGTTTCAATGAATTTAGGTTCCTTTTTCCGCGGCCGAAAAAAAAAAAAATAATAAATAATAATAACATGATTCTTCTGGACGGGCAAAATGTCGCACGCGAGCCTTGCCCGCCGCAGCCGGCGGACGAAAACGGCGGGAAAAGACGGCTGCGCTAAATTAAAGAAGAGTGCCGAGCCGAGGGGGATAGGGTTACGGGCCGCACGGCTGCCCGGCAGGCCGGAGCCTTAACTCTTGATCCTCCTTCACGACCCGCAACCCCGCCGTGCCCCGCCCCGCCCCGCCCCGCCCCGTCGGGTGCCACGGCCTACTGCAGCGGCGGCCGCCGGCTGCCCCACTCGACTGCTGGACTTTTCCTCAGATTAGACACCAGCGCGTTAAAACCCTAAAGGCGCCATTAACCAATGAGGCATTGCTGGAGCGCGGCCGCGCGACGGTGGTGGCGCCGAGATAGGCGAGGGCGCAAGAGCGCATCAGTGCTGAAACGCGGTCCCCGCGAGAGCGCTTCTCTGCTGAAACGCGTCCCCGCGAGAGAGCTTCTCTGCTGAAACGCGTCCCCGCGAGAGCGCTTCTCTGCTGAATCGCGTCCCCGCGAGAGCGCTTCTCTGCTGAAACGCGGCCCCGCGAGAGCGCTTCTCTGCTGAAACGCGGCCCCGCGAGAGCGCTTCTCTGCTGAAACGCGGCCCCGCGAGTGCCTTCCTGCTGAAAAACGCGTCCCTGCCGCAGAGCTTCTTAAGAAGTCTCCACTGTAAATATCAGAGCGAGGATTCTCGCCCTCAGGAGAGCGAGAAATTTTCTCTCACTCTTTGAGAGCGAGGTTTGGTTTTGTCGCTCGATTATAGCAATAGTCTCAAAAATCGCGCCCTATTTGAGCGAGGATTGGGAAACCTCGCTCTTTTTTAGTAAGGATTTTTACCCTTCATCTCACTTAATTTCAGTTATGTTCTAAATTCTTTCTCAATAAGAGCAAGGTAACTAAACTCTCAATTAAATGGGGCAAGAGGAAAAATCTCACTCCTTTTTTATGAGACATCTCACTCTTGCATTTGCAGTGTCTTAACGCCCTCTCCATATTGTTGCTCTTCTTCACGGATACCCATCTGCGCGTCGTAAGAGTACCTAAGCCGCTCTCCACAAAAGCTCTCCACGGGAGCTTTCCACGGAGAGGGTGCCTCTCAGGGCACAGCACCCCAGCCCCCTCCCTTCACTAGCACCTAATGCCCGCTGCTACGAGCCTCAAGCGCTTCTATATATGAGGGCGTCCCTAAGCCCCCCGCCCGCCCGGGCCACCCCATTTACCGCCTGCAGCGATAGAGTTGACTTTAGAGTTTGTCCAGCGCCGTAGTGCCGGCCCGGGCCTCGCCTCATGGAGTCCTTCCAGTCGCTGCCGCCAGCCTGCGCAGCCAGGCCCAGGGCTGATTGGACAAACAGCAGGCTGTAGTGCTGCTGGAGAGAGACAGAGACAATCGCAACACTGGACCGACTGTTACTGAGGAAGGGAATGGAGTGGAAAATTTGTACGCCGCCGTATGGGGCCCAAACTAATTGTTTCGGGATCACCAATGGCGCTCATTTACATTGCTAAGGTTAAATGATGATGATGATGTCTCAGTTTTTTGAGGGCAATAAAGAAGAAAACTTTGGAGACCCTCACATTTTGAATAAATACGCTCAATAACTCTGAAATAAGCCACAGCGCATTGTGGCGGGCCAGGTAAACAAATAGCATGTCAATACGTTTCACCATGAGCCTAGAGGAGAGTCCAATCCAAGTAACACTTACCCCCTCACCGCGTAATACGACTAGTAGTGCTGCGTTGTAAGTAGTCAGACCCTTGTTGAGAAGTTTGGCGCCCGACAGCAGTCAGCACAGAATGACCAGTCGGCGCGGGGTGGGGTGTCGGGTGCGGGGAGGTGGGACGGGAACTGGCAAGGCAGGGGCCTCATTGCAACAAGTACGGAGCGGGCGGAGACGGCCCGGGTCGAGCAACAAGTCAACAAACTCCGCTTGTCGTGCACAAGGACTTCCCTCCGCTTGGTACCGCCGGGTACCCGATAGCTGCACTCACCAGAAATCCACCCAGGAAATTGTGCTCTTGAATCTTGATTTGCGCCAAAAAGACTATGGGCTGAGTTTCCATAAGGAACATTGTTTGGTCTCTCTCTCTCTCTCTCTCTCTCTCTCTCTCTCTCTCTCTCTCTCCCCCCCCCCCCCCGCTTGCGTACACCTTGAGATCGCATGCGTGTGCGCCTACCCCGATCAAGCCTTTTAAATCCTTTCCGGTGTGCGCCGCCCCGCAGTCACGCTAATGCGTGCGTGTGTGTGTGTGTGTGTGTGTTTGAGTGTGTGTGTGTGTGTGTGTGTGTGTGTGTGCCTGTGTGCGTGTGTGTCCGTCCTAAGGGCTTGAGTGACATGTCGTGGCGGGGCGTGGCGGGGCGTGGCCGCTGCCACGCGCCCATTAGGCCTCATTTGCATACAAACCCTGCGGGCGGGCGCGGCCCGTGGCGCGGCCCCGCACACACCGGGCGACGACGGGTTCGACCAAAATCAAAGGAGAACAACACGGAGTGCCCCGCGACGGCATTCGACCCGCGTGGGCACTACGGTGAGGAGGATGAGGATCAAGAGGAGGAGGAGGAGGAGGATGAGGAGGAGGAGGAGGAGGAGGAGGAGGAGGAGGATGAAGAGGAGGGGAAGGAGGAGAGAGAAAGCAGCAGAACGAACTGCAGCGGCACCAGGGTTTTTAATAAAACCACACGTATGCAGGCTGGTTGGAGAGAGCACCCGTGCGACGCAACACGCTTCGCTAGCCCGTTTTATGGAAAAGCGAGAGAGCGAGAAGCGGACAGAGAGAGAGAGAGAAAGAGAGAAAGAGAGAAAGAGAGATAGAGAGAGAGAGAGAGAGAGAGAGAGAGAGAGAGAGAGAGAGAGAGAGAGAGAGAGAGAGAGAGAGAGAGAGAGAGAGAGAGATGCGAGTAGTGCGCAAATGCGTGTGCGCCTCAGAGTTAGTTACCTCTGTGGTATGTGCGCACCTACGCCCTTGCGTCCGGGAGCCCGGGCGGGACAGGCGGTCCGCTCGCTGCCGACAGAGTCCGCTCCGGTTACAACTGTGCTTCTAGTTACAACCGCTCCCGTGGCCACCCACCCCGCCCCGCTGACCACTGCCACCCTACCGTACAGGCGCCGGCGGTGAAAACCGCACGCTTCCGAGGCGGGGCAGGGCAGGGCGGGGCGGGGCGTGGCGGGGCGGGGCGGGGCGGTGCTGGCGGCGCTGCAGAGAGACAAAGAGACCGCCATGCCGGGGCCTGGCCGGGGCCGCCGCAGGCTGCACTCCCTGCGCGCAGCCACCCCGGGGCGAGTCGAGTCGTGACCCGAGGGATCCTACACCATTAATCCAAGTGCACACCCATTTTTCCGATTTTCAGTGATTTTCCTCGATTTTTACATTTTTTCTGATTTTTTTCTGGAATTTTTCTTTGCTCATTTTTTTACTGAATTTGCGGGAACCCTCTCTGCCGCCACGCTTTGCACCCCCAGCACGGGCCTCCTGGACGAGCAGCAGCACTCCCCTATACGAGCGAACACGAGTGCTCTGGCTGCAGTAGTATTATTTCCCCAATGTGGACACAAATGAGGGTAACATTTTGCAAGGATTTCTGCATATAATTGCGTTGAATAGGACGAAAATTGCAACTTTTATGTAACGCTTTTCAGACGTGTTATCTGACAAGAAGTGACGGGTCTTACGCAATTCTTAAGGAACATAAGTTAGACACGACGTATTTGCCTCAGTGTTGCCAGAAAGCTAGGGAAAATTCGGCTAGATACACCCGTGTGCAACGGGCCTGTATCTCCGCCTGCCCACTAGGCAACAAGTGCACACGCGTGCATGCTGCTTGCCTAGTAGGCAGGCGGATATGCCACCCGCAGCACACGGGTGTATTTAGCCGAATTTCGCCTAGCCTTTCTGGCAACACTGATTTGCCACCGCTGTCGCGCTGCTCTACAACGCCAATTTGAGTCACCGACTTCAAACCATTTGTGAACTACGCCCTTCGGAAAAGAAAGTGAAAATTTAATTAAAATACAGGTAAAACAAAAATTGTCAAAGCCAGAGGAAAACTTGTCGACAATCGTGCGTCGAAATCGAGGGGCGGGCAACAAATGTATTTCCATACGCTTACTTTGCACCTCTTGTATTTCTCGGGTATTTTTCGGGTATTTTTCGGGTATTTTTCTTGCATTTTTTCACAATAAGTATTATGTCAAATATGTTTTTCCCTGAATTTTTCGTGAAATTCATGCGCGTTTTCTTAGAAGTACACGTGTACTTCTGAGTACACACACGACTGTTTCGAGTTATGGCCGCCCCACGCCTCTCCATGACAAACGAGTCGCGGTGGCCCCTCCCAGCGCTGCAGCATTGCGACGCAGCCGTCTGCCGCGGGGTGTGCGCGGCGCTTCGCTTATTTCACGATTTAAATTTATCCCCGCTAAGCATCGGCCGCCTCGGCCCCGCGAAGCGGGGATAGGCCGGGCGGGGTGGGGCGGGGCGGGGCGGGGCGGGGCGGGGCGGGGCGGGGCGGGGCGAGGCGGGGAGGTGCCAGACTAACGGCGAGGGCCGGAGGGACTACTCGGGATGACATCGCGACATGGCATGATCGCCACTGCGTCTTTTGTCAGTCAACCAGCCATTAATCTGTGTGGCGGCGGCGGCAAGGGGCCTAACTGCGAGACAGGGAGGGAGAGAAATGCCCGGGCCGACAGACGGGGCGGGGCGCGGCGGTCCGAGCCCCACCCCACCGCACCCCGCCCCGCCCCGCTCTACCCCACCCCACCCCGCCCCGCCACACCCCGGCCGCCCCGCTGAGTTACCCCAAATCGACTCGCGCTACACCCTATACCGTGCGTCTCTCTCTCCCGCCAGTGCGCGACTCGTAATCAAACTTTGGAAAATTTCCCAACAGAATCAACAATAGCAGCCGAGAGCAGCGGGCTGGCTGGCGGCACACTGCTCGCAATAATCCATGAAAGTGTATACACTGTTAAACCAAGGGTGCATCTGTTCAATACTTAAGTGTGCAGCTCAATGTTTATCACGTGAAAGTGTTCAACTCAACAGCCGTGCGATAGCAACTGCTTAACTCCACGGGTGTGCATTTGTTAGTGTTCGACACGGCAATTGTGCACTTACAAGCGTTCAACTGCGACGGGCAACACTTTCGTTGTTGAACACTTACAAGTGTATAACTGTCGAGTTCAACACTTACAAGTGTAAAGTTAGCGAGTTAAACACTCGCAATATTGCTCAACTCTGGATTGAACACTTGTATACATGTAAAACTGGTAATTGCACACTTACAAGTGTTTGGCAGTTGCACACTTGGTTTCACAGTGTAAACGAACGACCGCTCACCTTCTGCCCACCGCAACTGAACAGGAATGAACCGCGGAAATCTGTGGGACTTTGTGACCCCATTAGCACCTCATAAGACAGCAGCTGCTCGCGGCGGTTATGCCGGCAGCGCCGGTAGAGGGGAGAAAGGGCTGCACTGCACACGGGCCGGGAAACCTCCAGATCAAAGAACTAGAGCTGAGGGGAGTAGGGGCCCGCGAGCGCATGCTATAGAGGGGGGCCCTATTTCACCCAGTTCAGTTTGGGTAGAGATTCCAGCAGGAAACGGCGCGGCGTACGGAGTAAAAAGAGAGAGGCATTCCAGCCAAGCAGTGCAAGGGGCGCGGGCCTTAGGCTCGCTTTAGGTCGGCCGCGTTCATCCAGAGCCTACAGAGGCATTCTTCTTCCCTCACCGCGGTCGCAAGCGCGTTAGAGGCGCGCACTGTGTAGCACTACAACCCGAGCACTGCTAGCAATCTCAACCACCAACACAAACAATCTCCCATGATTCTTTTCTGTGAATTTATAGAAGCAGCAGTTATTTTCCTTTAGTTGAGCCAGTAATATATTTTTATTAAAGAGAAAAGTTGAGTGTGCAATGACTAACTGAACCTCTGCAACACACGTTCAGAACTAAAATACCTTTCAAATCAACCCTTAATCAAACATTTTTAAAAAGATGTGAACGCGCGGAGAACGGTAAATTAGAAAATTTTAAAATTTTCTCTCTCTCTCTTTTCTTTTTTCCCCCTATGCGGAGGAGACTATATTATTATCGGCTCGTAACCGGCGGCGTGCGGATATGTGTATGTGGCGTGCAGGTGTGCGGGGCGCTGGGGGTGCCGTAAGGCTCGTTGCCCTGTCAATGGGTCATAAACCTGACGCCGCCATGCAGCGGCCGCCGCAGGACTGCTGTGCTGTGTGGCCTGCAGGGGCGACCTGGAGGGCCTTGGGAGAGGGAGAGAGAGAGGGAGTGAGAGAGTGTGTTTCAGAGAGAGAGAGAGAGAGAGAGAGAGAGAGACGACCCACGGCGGAGCTAGAGTTGGGCGAATTGTTCGAATTCGAATCAAATCGGGGAAATTCGATTCAAATCGCGAGTTGGAATTTGTTTTATTCCAATATCGAGTTATTCGACATTTCGAATTAGGTTTGATTGGACTTCGAATCACACCGGGACTTACCGTCGCACAACTGCGCTGCCAAATCATTTTCGTTTTTTTTTTTTTTTTAAATTATTATAATTTTTTATGTAATTTTTTAAATACCGCATTTCATTTTTTGGTAAAATTTACAATTTTCTTCGATTCGATTTCGACTTGAATTTCAGGCGGTTCACTTCGAATTATTTGTTTTCGGGTTCATTTGATTCGATGGCATAAACCTCATAAATCACACAGCTCTAGCCGGAGCAGCAGCAGCCGCCATAAGGACCCGGCACAGCCACGCGACACCGCAGATAGACTGTTTGTAGTTTGGAAGATCATCCTCCGCGCACCCGTGTATGTACGTGTGTTTGTTTGTGCGCGCGTGCAAGTGTTTGAGTGTGTGTGTGTGCGCGCGAAACACACAATGGCAAACAAAGTGAATTAACTTCCGCACTCAAAGATAGCGGCGTCTCATATACGTCGTCGGCTGATCAAATCCCTATCTCCTCACCCTCCCACCACGCTCCCCTTCTTCCTCCCCCCCCCCTCTCTCTCTCTCTCTCTCTCTCTCTCTCTCTCTCTCTCTCTCTCTCTCTCTCTCTCTCTCTCTCTCTCTCTCTCTCTCTCTCTCTAGCAGAAGACGAAAATGTGGATAGAGAAAAATAACAATCGCCCACCACGATACGCGGATCATATTGAAAATAAAATATTCCCCGGCAGCGGCGAAGCCAGCAAAGATGTCTTACTTCTCTCATTACACAGCAAACAAACAGACTGGCCACGTGCCGCTGGCTCTCCCCACGTTTCGGGAGAGTGACAAGGAGGAGCAACCTTCCTCTCCCTCTCTCTCTCTCTCACTCACCGGTTTTCTCCCTCTCGCACGCGTTGGAATATGATGGATCATCTGTTTGGATCCGACGCGATTAAATCAGGGCAAAGAGAATAAAGGTAAGCCCGCGGCCAGAAAAACTGGTGGGGCGTCGGTGGGGGCGGCTGTGGCGGGGGGATTACAAAGATATGAAAGCAGCAGAGGTTTGTTCAGTTAATTTTGCGCCGGCGACATTAGCGGGCATCGCGGCAGCCAATCCATCAGAATCAGGGAAGAGCAGAGCGGGGTGCGTATAATAAAGTGAAAAAGGAACCCGGAACGGAACATGCGATTCTATTCTTCAATTCTCGTTTTTTTTTTTTTCCTCTTTTTTTTTCCATTATCGGGGGAAAAAATCCGGTACATAATGTTCAACTTCAAATACCGCAGGCAGACACGAGCAGTGTAGTGTAACTACCTCACCTGCAAGATTCGCTTTCCTTCGGCGAGATTTGAAGGAAAACTATGACAAAAAAACGAACAAACGAAAAAAACGAAAAATAAATAAATCATAATCTAAGGATAGAAAGTATAAGGAAGAAGAATTTCCACGGCAGGAGGGTAGTGGTGCCCCTGCGATCGAAGCTTTTTAATTCCCAGCCGGCGCCATATTTTTCCCCGTCCCTTCCTATTTCCCGAGCAAGCTGAGCAGCGAGTGTATTGCTGATTCACGCCGAAGGTGGGGAAAGGGGAAAAAAAATAAATGAATTACATCATACACTGCGAACAGTACGCCTTGCACTCAGTTCCCAGTGCGCAGTACGCACTGCTTGGAAGTGTGTTCTTGGCTTGGCAAGCCTAGAGTCTCACACGTTTTACTGTGCGGGCACGGCAGGTTCGTTCGTCGCGCACTTTTCAATACATTAGTGCAGCAATGTACTGTATGCAGTCAAGAGGGGCGGTAACAAAGTGAAAAATTGTCGCACGGGGTACAGAAAAAATTTTCACGGATAAGATTTCGTTTAATGCACAGCCGTTGCGTTGAACAGTTACTACCGCACCTGCTGTTGAGCTGAACACTTGCATCTGATAACCAGGCAGTTGCACACTTCCTGCTGTTTAGCAGTTACACAATTGGTTTGACAGTGTAAAGGTCGAGAAGCAGGTGGCCAGAAATGTAGGCAAAACCCGCCCAACACTCAGCTGTGTGGAGCGGGCCGTATTCACGCCTGTCCGCTAGGCCGTCCCTCTGCACACGTGTGTTGATGTTGCCTAGTAGGCAGGCGCGAATACAGCCCGCTCCACACAGCTGAGTGTTGGGCCGGTTTTGCCTACTTTTCCTGCAGCACTCGTCGAGAAGTCGGTCAAGACAGACGTTTGAGACGGCACACTCGGCTGGCCGCGTAAAACAAGAAACACTCCAGGATGGGCTTGTTTCGCGACAAGGGAGTCGAGCACCCGTCCCAGTCTCTATTCCCTCACCCGCTGAGCGTTCACGCCCCTGCGCGGGGTTCAACGCGCCCAAGCGGGGAGCGGGCGGGCCGGGCGACTAGAGGAGACCGCCCCGCCCCGCCCCGCCACTATACAAGCCGTAAGTGTCGAACACGAATGCACAAAGGCGCTTTTGCAAGTGACAAATCACCCCACAAACAATCCCAGACCTGAGTCTCCCTACCGCAGGCAGCAGAGACGGGGCGGGGCGGGGCGGGGCGGGGCGGGGCGGGGCGGGGCGGGGCGGGGCCGCGAAGGGCCCGCCAGCCTCAGCCCCAGGGGCCCCGCCACCACCCCGCCCCGCCCCGCCCCGGCCAGGGGAGGCACCGGTAGGGGAGGCACGGCGGACACGGGCGGGGTGGGGCGGGGTGGGGTGGGGCGGGGCTGGCGTGGCGCCCACGCCAACAATAGGCATTGATTTGAAGCGACGCGCGCGCCGTCGCCCGAGGGGCCTAAAGCTCCCCAAGGAAGGCCACCTTCCGGGAGCGAGAGGGAGAGAGAGATAGGGGCAGAGAGAGAGAGAGAGAGAGAGAGAGAGAGAGAGAGAGAGAGAGAGAGAGAGAGAGAGAGAGAGAGAGAGAGAGAGAGAGAGAGAGAGAGAGATTTAATGAGGGCGCCTTGGGGGAGGGAGTGCGGGGTCGGAGCAGAGTGCGACACATGCGAGTGATGCAGAATAATCAAGTATTGAGTTTCCAACTTCAGATTCAAAATTTATCGACTGTCTCATTATTTGACGGATTTTCGTTTGCGACCAGAGAGAACAAACGGCCAAGCTTTCTCTCTCTCTCTCTCCCCGGCTGCGGCGATTTATCGAGGCGATTACGGGCCTCCAGATAGATCCATTGTCATTTGTTAGTCTCCGCAACAGGCACAGCAGGGTGAGCGTCAAAGCGGTGTGAAAAAAATAATTTTATCATCCCGGAAAAAGATGACGGTAACGCACGCTGTCCGTAATGATGAAAGACCGACATGAATTTGGGGCAAAAACGGTTCCCGCGCGCCATCAATGGGCGAGAGAGGAGAGCGAGAGAGAGCGAGCGAGAGAGAGAGAGAGAGAGAGAGAGAGAGAGAGAGAGAGAGAGAGAGAGAGAGAGAGAGAGAGAGAAACGAGACGCGGTGTAGGGGAAATGATTCACCGTGTGTACAACGTTGTGATTGGAATTTATCCCGGGTGCCATCTATCAAACGAGAGTTTGCGCCGGTCTGCGCTGCCACCTGTTATGCCGGCGGACCGGGGCGGAGCGGGGCGGAGCGGGGCGGAGCGGGGCGGAGCGGGGCGCAGACGGGACGTGTGGAGGGCGGCTAGGCTCGTCGCATCAGCCTGCTGCTGCGTCACCCGGGTGACACGGTCACCGAAGCGGCTGCTAACACGCTCAGGAAAGGGTGGCTGGTAGAGGGTCTCTTATTACTACTACTACTACTACTACTACTACTACTACTACTACTTCTACTACTACTACTACTACTACTACTACTACTACTACTATTATTATTATTATTATTATTATTATTATTATTATTATTATTATTATTATTATTATTATTATTGGTCGGTCCCACCTCTGCCCCGCACACTAAATTCTTATGAACTTTTTTTATACGCAGCTATCGATTTCTGTAAACATGCTCTATTTACGCATAATTTTGTGCGTAATTATGAAGAAAATTGTTCATAGTCGGCTCATTTTGTTCATAATTGGGCACAAAATTATTCATAAATAGAGCATGTTTACAGAAATCGGTAGCTGCGTATTAAAAAAGTTCATAAGATTTAGCGTGCGCTGGTGGGGAACAAGCCATCCGCGGCCGCAACGCAAGTGAGTTATGTACCGGGTCCGGGTATTTCTTTGAATACATAACACTGTTGCGGGATTGCATAAATACCACGTAAATACTCCCCAGGGTTGCAGAGGCCGGCAGAGGCCACGGCGCCTTACGGGCGAATGGGATAGGCAAACCCGCAATACTGTTACGTATTCAAAGAAACACCCCGGTACGGCAGGAGGAGGCAGCAGGATAGGCAACAGGGAACCGCATCCGCCTCTACTAGCCGGTTCCGATCGCTTTTTTCTCAAACTATGAGCGGGGCAGCAATATTGCCTTTCGTAAACATTTCTGAGGTGATAATATATATTTTTTTAACAGTGGAGGACGCGTCCTGTTGGCGTCTTCGTTTATCATCAGTCAGCAGCACGATGCACAATATTCGTTCGTGGAATCTTTCCTGCGCGCAACTTTATGGCGCCAGGAGAATAATAATGATTAACAAAAAAATCCGTAAAAAGTATCACTGCGCCGTCTTGAACATACTTCGCCAAATTGAAAAAAAAAAGGTAAAAAAGTTTTTTTAAAAAAATACAAATAAAAACATTAAATTTAAAAAAATAGGAAAACGAAGAACAAAAAAAGAAAGATAAAAAAGACTGCCAAAACCTTGAGTGCATAGCAAATCACTTGTAAGTCATCTCGGAATGTTATCGTGACATTCAGAATGAGATGTGATCAGGCGCTCGCCTAGTTCCTAGTTCCCGCCTAGCCCGCGGTCCAGTAGTGTTGTACGCCCGTAACTAATGAGACGCGTGTGGCAGATACATCGCTTAGGTTCACCGCTACGCGCAACACTGCGTGTAAAACACGTCCATAACGAGTAGAGCCGCCGATAAAGTGCCAGTCAGCCCTCTCTCTCTCTCTCTCTCTCTCGTCCCACGGACTACACGTCTTCGCGTTCACACACACACACACAGAGTTACAAGCGAGAGACAAGAGAACGGACCTAGAAGCAGCGTGTCGCCTCCTGCCGTTTAGGTAATCAAATTCTCATAAAGAGGCGTGTTCTGTTTGGTCGCCACGACGGCGGTGGGCCCGACGGTCAGCAGCAGCGCGGGACATAACGAGGGAAGTCCGGGCTGATGAGATGCTAATAGCGGTGTCCCGAGGCGAGAGAGAGAGAGAGAGAGAGAGAGAGAGAGAGAGAGAGAGAGAGAGAGAGAGAGAGAGAGAGAGAGAGAGAGAGAGAGATGGCATGTTTACAAGCAGTAGCGGGGATCGATCTTCTTCGTGATAGTAAAAACAAAAAGAAAGTCAGAGGACAAAAAATAAAAAATTAATAACTAACTAAATAAATAAATAAATAAAAATAAATAAATAAATAAATATACAAAATTTGCCCCATTTGAGGCCGTGGCTCCGCGACAAACACAGAGAGTGGCCACAAAATCTTGAAGGTCAAATACCCTGACATTTCCCTGACTTCTCCCAGGAGGAGGAATTGTGTTTTACCCAGACATAAACACAAGAACTGAGCGGGTAGAAAACTGAAAAAATAATTATAAATAATAATGATAATGCATCATAAGAAGAAAATGTCTTTTTCGTTTTTTACAAAAGTGGGATTTTTAAATTTTCAAACAGTGTTACGCACTGCTGCTGTAAATAAGAGTCAGTTGAACACATTTTCTTATTTTTACTGCCTAATTCATTTTCTTTCTTTTTTTTTAAATAAGCGGGGTGTCCTGCTTTGAGACCGAGCTCGGTGGAACAGCAGTGGCGATCACGGGAGAGAAAAGGAGGGAGGGAGGGAGGGAGGGAGGGAGGGGGAAGGGGCTCAGCATGCACAGCAAACAATATTTTTCCAATCATATTTCATGCGCGCACTCGTCCTATTTTCGTCTGCCGGCCGCGCCGCGCTGGGGCTGGGCCCGCCGCTCTCAGCCCCCGGGTGATGATGAATGACTCGGATTTACTACCACGTCCGATGATCGTGCGGTGCGGCGGCCGCCACGCCCCGCCCCGCCCCGCCCCGCTCCCGCGCGCGCCGCCGCCCCGTTCATGGACTGTCACCTCATGACCGTACTCGCAGACCGAGGGGGGGGGCGCGCGCCCGACGGACAGGACGTTCCGGCAGTTCCGCGCCGGTCCGACGGGACGGCTTTAGTTTGTCAATCGCTCACGCATCGACGTCGCGGGGGGTAGGAAATAAAAAAATGAGAGAGAGAGAGAGAGGGAGAGGGAGAGAGAGAAATGGAATTGAATGGTAAATGCCGCCGGCCGGGCCGAGCGAGCGAGCGTCCAACTCCAAACGTCCCAAGCGTCCGTCAACATTTACAATATACCAAAACTTTATTTAAAACAAAAATAAAAAAAATTAACCAAAACTGTGCTTTTTAAAACACGGCAATTTGTAAAATGAAGCGAATGAATAATCGCAAAAGTATTATACCGTTAATTCACGCGCAGAACATCACAATTTCACATGGGTAAGAAACAATAAAGGATGCACTTGTATTTCAGAGATCAATTGCAACAAGATTGTGTTGTTTGAACGTTGAATTTTTGGGGGTCGCGAAAATAACCAAAGCATGATATGGAGCATGTCAACTTCCATTGTTTTGGGTGGGGGGGGGAGGGGGTTGTGAAGGTTCTGACGAGCTTATCATCTCAGAAATACACAAAACGAATACTTTTGTGCTGTTAAGATCTCGTTGTGCATCTGAACTATCTCGATGGGATATTGCGCAGTTTGCGCCTCGCGTCGCCCCGCCCAACCCCACCCCACCCCGCCCCGAGCCACCCAACCCCACCCCACCCTGCCTCGCCCCGCCCCGCCCGGGCACTGCACTGCGTGACCCGTGCGCCGCACAACCTAACTCGTAGCAGGGCGCGAGGGGCGTGTTTGTCGGCGAGACAAACGGCACGGGCCAGCAGCGTGTGTGCGAGAGAGAGGGAGAGCTGGGGATAGAGATAGAGAGCGAGCGAGACAGATAGCAGGCCGCGGGGAGGGCAGGGGCCGACACCTGTTGAAACGGCTTCGAGAGGATTTAGAAGAGCGGTTCCTCTAGTGAGACACGGAGAGGGCGGGGCGGAACGGGGCGGGGCGGGGTGGGGTGGGGCGAGAGGGGCGGGACCCTCCGGCTGCAGGACACTCGCACTTGGGGGAAGAAAACGTCGTCGTCCAACGCTCTCCTCTCTGAACGCAATAGGGCGTGAGAGCAATTAGAGGACGGCCTGAGAGAGAAAGGACGGGAGAGAAGGAGAGAGGGAGAGAGGAAGAGAGGGAGGGGGAGAGAGAGAGAGAGAGAGAGAGAGAGAGAGAGAGAGAGAGAGAGAGAGAGAGGGGAGAGAAATGAGAGCAGAAAATATGGCGCGAGCGGCTTCAAGCTGCAACCCGAGCCGCGTGTCGTTTAAAGGCAAAACGCGACGCGCGCCTCTGCAAACGCAAGCACAAGACAACAAAGCCCGCAAATAACATGGGAGGACAGAGAGAGAGAGAGAGAGAGAGAGAGAGAGAGAGAGAGAGAGAGAGAGAGAGAGAGAGAGAGAGAGAGAGAGAGAGAGAGAGAGAGAAAGAAAGAAAGAAAGAAAGAAGGAAAGAAAGAAAGAAAGAAAGAAAGAAAGAAAGAAAGAAAGAAAGAAAGAAAGAAAGAAAGAAAGAAAGAAAGAAGGAAAGAGAGAGATGTCGAATCCGATACACCTGCTTGCTCGCTCTCGTTTCTATCACAGCACGGACGGCACGGACGACCCCGGCCCTGGTGGCGACAGCCAATCAGAGCGCGCAGCCGAGCGGCAGGCACGGGACCCGCCCCGCTCCAACCCGGGGCCCGCGACAGGTAACTGCGTGTGCGGGAGCGAAGGGGCGAGCATATGGGCTCGAGCAGGAGCGGGGAGAGAGAGAGAGAAAGAGCGACACGAGGAGTATCGTGACATCGTGACCTCACGAAGCAGACGCGACCAGTCAGCCAGCACGACAAAATACTGACATGATTAATATGGGGACGGGCAGAGAGAGAGAGAGAGAGAGAGAGAGAGAGAGAGAGAGAGAGAGAGAGAGAGAGAGAGAGAGAGAGAGAGAGAGGGAGAGGGAGAGAGATGAGAGAGAGAGAGAGATGAGAGAGAAACACGCGAAGCGAGAGCAAGAAGAAGAGCAGTCATGAGACTTCTCTTCTCTCTTCACATTCCAATCACGGCGAGGAAGAACACACATTGCCCTGCCCCCTCCACCTCACCGCGTCTGCCCCGCCCCGCTCGCTCCCGTCCCTTCACATGCGTGAAAGCAACAACTTCACCCTGCCGCCGTGTTGCGACCGTGAGTATGAGAGAGAGAGAGAGAGAGAGAGAGAGAGAGAGAGAGAGAGAGAGAGAGAGAGAGAGAGAGAGAGAGGGGGGGGGGGCAATGCGTGTAGTTACACATGATTAATGGTGGCGGACACAAGCGGCCCGGCCCGGCCCGGCCACCCCGCCCCGCCCCGCCAGCCCTCATTACGCTTATTACCAGCAGAGCGCGCCGTCTCACTCCGCGTGTGAGAATCCCATCTCTCTCTCTCTCTCTCTCTCTCTCTCTCTCTCTCTCTCTCTCTCTCTCTCTCTCTCTCTCTCTCTCTCTCCCTCTCTCTCCCTCTCTCTCCTCTAGCTCCAGCATGATCGCAGTGGAACTGGCTGCTTTTTGTCGTTGTCCACAAATACAGTCATGTGTCACTTGGCACGGCCGGCAACGAAGTGTTACAGAAGTTCTTAATCTTTAAATTGATTTTCTGGTCGTTTTCTGCACAGTGCTTTATCTTTCCACGTTAAAAACCAATATCGGGTTCTCGAGCAGATTTGATGTTTTTTTCTCTCCCTTTTTATCTTCATGATAAACAAAAAGCCATCAGGGAAAAAAAAATGTAACGTCGTGGCCGCCTTGCGTTCCTGCGCCAGTTCGTGTGAGTCGATAGTTGAAAATAAATAAATAAATATTAAATAAATACGAGCGGCGCGGGGCCGGGGCCCGGGCGGACAGCCATTGTGGGCCGAGCGAAGCGAGCGCGGGTAGAGCTTGCGTGTCGAAAGGCGAGAAACGAGAATCCATAAATTGCTGTGGGTCCAGGTTCGGGGCGGGGTGGGGCGGGGTGGGCCAGAGCACCAGGGCACACCACTACACCACCACGCGTTTCACAACGCGTCCGAAATTAAATTAAAAGCCCCGCCTCGCTCTGTAATCGCTTCCCCGGGCGCACCGCGGGAGGTCCCGCCCCGCCCCGCCCCGCCCCGCCCCGCCCCGCCCCGCCCCGCCCCGCCCCGCCCCGCCCCACCGCACTGCACTGGACGCGGATAGCCCGGCCCGGCCCTGCACACCGGTCAGGGGGTACGTGCTTGGAAAAAAGGGACTCTCCTCCGACAGCAGAATGAAGAAGAAAGAGCGAATAAAATGAAAGAAGAGGGGGAAAAAAATAAAGAGTCTGGAAGTCAGACTGGCCGTACGGATCGGCGGACCACACCACGCCAATGTCATTTCTTCCAGCGGACAGCCCCGCCCCGCCCCGCCCCGCCGGAGAGAAAAAAGGAAGACCATGTGCGAGGACCTGGCGGTCTCTGGGCATCGCCAAGCCGCGGCGCAGAAAACACGCAAACCAGAAGACGAAACCGCGGGAGACTGGGAAGAAGATTTTTTTTATTTAAATGAAATTCTGAAAGTTTATTATTAGGACGGAGGGAATGAAGGCGAAAACCGACTGGCGGCGGCCAAGCCGAGGCGAAGGGCTTTCCAATCCAAAATTGTTAGAATAAATAAGGTCACCAGCAGGACCAGCGGGGCGGGGGCGGGGCGGGGCGGGGCGGGGCGGTAAGGAGTGAGGTGGGGTGGAGTGGGGTGGGGTGGGGTGGGGCGGGGTGGGGCGGGGTGGGGCGGTGCGGTGCGGGGCGAGGCGGTTCGCGTCTCGCCTCTCCACGGCTCGTCGGATCTCTCGGCGGGCGCACAAGCCGATTTGTCAGGGGCCGTATGCCATCCGTCGTCTCCTCTGATGCGGCTCTCTCCCTCTCACATCTCTTTCTCCGTCTTTCTGCTCTCTCTCTCTCTTTCTCTCTCTCTCTCTCTCTCTCTCTCTCTCTCTCTCTCTCTCTCTCTCTCTCTCTCTCTCTCTCTCTCTCTCTCTCTCGCTCTCTTTCCTCTCTCTCCCCCCCTTCTCTCTCTCCGGCCGCAGAGAGCGTGCGTCCGTCATCACAGACCAGACGCGTCGTCGGAATAAAAGCAGAAGCGGCATCCTCTAGAAATAGATGACGAAAAGCGACGCGGCCACGGTGATGTGTCGTTTGGACCGTGAATAGTTACATCGAGGTGAGGCTCGTCTAGCGCTAATCTAGCGGACAATCTCTTGTACACTGGAAAAATGAAAGCCGCTACCACATAGTTTAGTCTGCTGCTGGGGGAGCGACGAGGGATGGCTAGAAAATCACAGTTATTGAAACAGTTATATTAAAGCTGGTGAGAGATGAAATTCGGACGATTCATCCATAATTTTGTGGACAGTAAACATCTGGCTATCTAGTGCACTGTGATAAATAGTGGTTGAAAAACTATCACTCTAGTAATAACCTAGTCGTATACGTCTATAGATAATGTTCTTCAAGAACAACAAGAAGCAATGGTTGTTTTCACACAAAAACACAAGATTTATTAATTCACGATTGTTCTCATCGGTCAGCTTATGTTCGAAGTTGACAGCATTATATTTTTTTCTGAACATTCATTGTAGTAGCGGAACAATGTAGGTACGTAGTTATTTGGGCTAGGATGAAGCAGCCAGTACTGGCTGCTGTTACAATAAGTCTACGTTTGTTTCACGGCTACACAAGTCTGCGAAGCGACAAACTCTGCCACTCATTTGCTACAACATAACGTTTTCACAATGTACACCTGATTTTGTAGGAGAGAGGCCACGCAATGACTTAAATAACCACTCCACCTAGTATGCGAGGAGAAAGGCGGGGCACTCGAAATCTTCTGCAAAGAATTTAGTGCAACTGTAATATACAGAAAATTAAATTGCATAACAAAAATTTTTCCCTGTATTACATAAGATTTTTCGTTGTATTACTAAGAAAATTGGGCGTTGTGTTATACGGTTGCACAGGATTCATTGTCTGTGAGTGTGGGGAGGGAAGGGGTGCTGGCGGTGGAAGTCGTCCATATCCTGGCGGGGGCAGGTATGGTGTGATTAATGCCTCCTCCCCCACCACCCTCGAGAGCATCCTCCATCCACTCAGACGATTCCGGACCAACTGCTGGATGGCGGCAGATTGCCTAATAAGCGTAAACATCAATTTTGGCAGTACAAGACGGCCCACAGTCTAGGATAGGGTGGGGTGTGGCGGGGAGATGGGAAGCGTGGGGAAACTGGAGAGAGGGAGGGGGGGGGGGGCGAAGGAAGACAGTAAGGACGCGAAGCGAGAGAAATTGGAGGAATATTAACTACTGATCTTGCAGAATGGGGGTAGTTGGGTAGCTGGCTGAACTACCATCCTTTTCTCTCTCTCTCTCTCTCTCTCTCTCTCTCTCTCTCTCTCTCTCTCTCTCTCTCTCTCTCTCTCTCTCTCTCTCTCTCTCTCTCTCTCCCCCCCCTTCCCCGCGCCCTTTGGCCCCGCGCTGCTGCTCACTTGTTGGCTTGGCCCGCCACTTAGCCCAGTGGCGGAAGCGTTCATCACAAAAGGGCCCCGTTGTTGGGAGGGGAGGTACGGAGGGGGGGGGGAGGGGGGGGACGGCTGCGCGGCGAGCGAGCCCGGAATACCAATCAGAGCTAATCATTGGCGCAGTGTCCCTGTCCTGTCCCCGTGGATTGGACGAGGCGACGAGGCGGCCGGCAAGTCATAACGGAGAAACAACTTCAAATTCGGCCAACACTGCATAGCTTCGTAATTAAAAAAATAATAATTTAAAAAAAAACTTGAACACTTTTATTTGTTTAAATGGTATTTGAACACTTAAAAGTGTTGGAGGGTTGAACACTTGGTTTATCAGTGCATGCAGCACTTAAAGGTCAGTCTATATTTTGTGTCAGCAGCGCCTTTTCTTATAGCACGGTATAAAGCTCCCAGGGGTAGCCAACTCAATAAAAAAGAAATTTAAAACTTCTTAGCGAAAGCAATAGGCGCCCCTAACGCGGGGTAAAATCGTGCACACAGAAATACACAAAAAATACAAGGAAATACATGAGAATACTAAGTAATTTATCAAAATACTTGACAAAAATACAAGAGAAATACCGAAAAATACATGAGAAATGCAAAGCTAGAAGTGCACACAAAACTACATAATTTGCCCGCCCTTGAGTAGGGCTCGATGGGTTTGCTTCCGTCGCACTTTTGACGGTGCATGACGGACCGTACTTGGGCCCCCGGCGCCCTGGCCTGGCCCTTCCTTACGCCACGCCCCGCCCCGCTGCGTGAGCCGCCCGAGGCTCCTCCGGTACAATATGCGGGGAAACACGAGAACCCACTTAAGGAAGGCGGCGGTGATTCGCGCTGTTATCAAACCGTGTTTATATTCACTCCCCCGCCGGCGGCACGGCACCCCCCCCCCCCCTCCACTCTGCGAGGCGCGCCGGGTGTTTCCTCGGAGGTTCGCACGGCGCCTACCACACGTCTCCCCCTCCCCCCTCCCCCACCGCCCCACAGCACATTAATACAAATCAGCAACCCCCCCCACCCCCTTTTCCAGAGGTGCTGCTGCAGGGAAGGACGGCCGCCGCCACCACGAGGAAGGACAAGAGCGTGGTGATGCGGTCCTCACGCCCCGGACCCCTTTTGGTAAATTGCTAGCGGGGCTCGTGTCGCGCGGTTGGGGTGGCAAGGTGCGCCGGGCCGGGGCGGGCCGGGCCGGTCTCGACCATCGACCTGCCATCCCTCCGTCTCACCTTCTCTCTCCCTTTCTCTCTCTCTCTCCCTCTCAGCCTCTCACTTCCGCCTCCTCCTCTCCTCCCGGACAGCACTCCCCGCAGACTAACAAATTTCTACGCGTCGACCCGAGGAGCCCCGCGGGGCGGGGCGGGGCCGGGCGGGGCCGGGCGGGGCTCGCCTGGGGTCGCCGCCCTCCATCAGCACAGTGACCCCCACGGGGGGGAGGAGGAGCGCGCCCGGCCGCTAGGCGGCGGCGGGGTATCAGCAGCAGCAGAGCTTCACTACCCGGGTGGGGTAGTAGTGCGCTGAGCGGGGTAGCGCCCGCCGGGGTAGGCCACCCGCCGGACAGGCGCGCCCGCCGGGGTATCAGCAGCAGGGCTTCACTACCCGGGTGGGGTAGTAGTGCGCTGAGCGGGGTAGCGCCCGGCGGGGTAGGCCACCCGCCGGACAGGCGCGCCCGCCGGGGCGGTATCCGTCGAGTCGCAGGCGGGTCGGGTCGGCTCGGTTCGGGCGGGGGACCTGAGTTAGAGCAAAGCCCGCGCTGCACCACGGGGGAGAGACCGGTGCGGCCACGCACGAGCCTCGCTCTGTCTCTCTCGCTCCCAAGGAATCCACCAGGGGCGCGAGAGCGCGCTCTTGGCCCTCTCGCTCGCACTCGAGGAGTGAGCCGTGCACGGGCAGCAGAATCGCTCTGCAGCAGGAGGGGCGAGCACGTAGTGGGCGAGCACGCGGGCATCCACGCGAGAGACGGCCAAGTAGAGAAAGAGTGAGCGGGGGACAAGAGAGCGAGCGAGTGAGAGAGAGAGGAGAGATAGGGATAGACATGTAATTCGTGGCGACAGCCCGTCTTGCTCCGCGCTTACGCTGCAGTGTAGAGCGGGGCACTTCAGAGTAACTCAATTGGCCCGCACCAAGCACGGCGCGCTACGCACAGCTCAGCCAATCGAGAAAGAGAGAGGAAGAGAGAGAGAGAGAGAGAGAGAGAGAGAGAGAGAGAGAGAGAGAGAGAGAGAGAGAGAGAGAGAGAGAGAGAGAGGATGTCAACGCGCGGCGACACTGGGCTAAAAAGATGCCGTCGTCTTAGCGGAGGCGTGGAGGGGGGCGAGCGGCGACTCTTTTGACACGTGTGATCCACGCGCGGGCCGGGCCCTCATTGGCATGCAGAGGGGCGCACCAGCACGCCCGCCCCGCCCACGCTGGACTTCCCTCCCCGCCCGTCCCTCTCTCTCTCTCTCTCTCTCTCTCTCTCTCTCTCTCTCTCTCTCTCTCTCTCTCTCTCTCTCACTCTCTCGCCTGTCAGCAGAGCCCTTCTTCCTCTCACCTTCCGTTCGGATGATCGTTTGCTACACGTGCGCGCCGCGCGGCTCTGCTCGGCTGAGGCGGCAGGCGGCAGTCCAGCGCTATGAGGTTTTCTTTTTCGTCGATAGTAATACGATGTGCGTGTCTTTTTTCCCCTCTCCCTCTGAAATCTGAAATATGACTCAGTACACCGGTAAGCTCCATTGACGTCTTTAAGCGTAGCCTCTTACACACTAACATGCATCATTTTCGCAAGACTATGTGAGTATTCACATCAATCAGTAAAAACTTTATCTAAGCTGTACACAAAATAGTACCTAATTAATATTTCTATGTTCGGTGGTCACAGATACATGAACATATCACGTGAACTTTATACGTCCTCCCAAATCCCTAAATTCTCTGCCTTTCTCTCTCCAGGGAGGCCACAAAGTCTGAAAATTCAAATTCCCTGACTTTTCCTTGACAAAACTGTATTTTTCCCTTACACGAACGCAAGAATTTAAGGGGTAGAAAACTGTTAAAAAAAGGAGAAAAATCTGCGTTGCAAGAATTATTAGCAAATGCAGTCGATTGAAAACAAATCCCTGACATTGAGCATTTTCCCCTGACATTTTCCTGACTTCCCTGACCAATTTCTTTTCCCCTGGCATTTCCCTGACTTCCCTGACTTGTGGCCACACTGTTAAAAATATTTGTAAATTTACAAGACAATGTCTGTAATCCGGTACAGAAATTGTATTGTAATTTTACAGAGTATGTCAATATTACGGGTAATGTGTTGTAAAATTACAGAAATGTTGTCATTTTACAGGAAAAAGTATGGTAAATTTACCACATTCTGTAAAATGACACTCATTTTCATGTTATTTTACAGGGTTCAGTAAAATTACAGATTTTCTGTGGTGTACAGTACAGATAATTTCGGTAATTTTCCAGACAAATGAGTCCAGTAACATATTTTGTTCAATGTTGAACACCTGTTTGTCATCACATAACGTAGCAAATAAAATACTGTTTCATAGTCAGACAAAACATAAAAACTTCTATAAAAACGCTGGAAGTATAAGGGAAAGTCCCCCGAGTCGCCAAGAGAAAGGGATCGAGTGCGAGCCGGCATACCTGCACGAGACGCCTCGCAGCGCAGTGGATAAGACATCTGCTTCCGAACCCGAAGGTCCAGGGTTCAATTCCACCAAGAGTAAAGACGATTTCCTCCGAAGGAAGAAGTTGTTTCACGGTGGATGAGACGGGAAGCATATGACCGTCTAGAAATTTATTGGTTTTGGTGATCCTCCTGTTCTAACATTTTACTAGTAAAAGTCTGTAAATATTTTTCCGGGTAAAGTGATGACATTTTTTTCCATACATTTGCCGGATAAACTTTTACATGTTTCTGTAATTTTACAGACTATAGTAATTTTACGGGAAAAGTCTTGGCACGAACTATGCCAAGACTTTACCCGTAAAATCTCCTCAAAATTTTTTAACAGTGCACCCTGCTGTCCTTTTCTGCGCAAATTTAATTTACCCGCGTTAACGACGGTCGTTACTTCACGCCGGGAGGCGGAGGCTACCGCGGGTCAATCTCAGCGCCAAAAGTCGTAAAAAAAACAAAAAAAAACAGCAAAACAACAAAAACAATAACCCGCAATAACCACCCGTAACGGGGATCTAAAATCACGTAACAAAGGTATCGGTGTGTTTAGCATAGCTGTTCACTGTTATTCAATTACTGTGACGTCACGTTCTTTTTCTTGTTAAATGTGTCAGATTGTTTAAAATGTAATGTCACATTATTTTCAACGTGAATCGGCCAGTATATGCGGACTAAATTTTATTGTCAAAGAATGTGACGTCACAGTAATTGAATAACATTATTGTTTTACGGTATCATCTGCTAAAAAGGCCGAAATTGCTTATTCTCAGAGGTTTTCCTAAGGAACCGACGGCGATACATCGCCTATCGCGTCGGGGAGCAAAGAGAAGTAATAAGTATTATCGACAGCGATCCATCAAACAGCGCGCCGCGACCGCACCTGTCAGCGACTCCCTGCGCTCCCTCCCGCCTTATTGTGTAAAAAAAAAAAAAAAAAAAAAACTCACACAAAACTCTTTTTTTTTTTGGAAACACAAGACCAGAGGCAGTACATGAAGTGCTGTGCAACAGAAGTGTGTCTCCCGCCAGGGTCCTTCGACCCCCCCCCCTCCTTATTTCCCCTTGCAGGCCGCAGGGATTAGGTCCTAAGCCCCTTAGCATGCGATATGCCCCCCTGCGGTCGGGGTGCCGGAGCTCAACAACCACACCGAGACCGTGGTGCAGATGCCGGCTGGGCTGGGCTGGGCTCCCGGGCCAAACTAAAACTAGAATTTAGCCAGGTAAACAGACCACTGGGAGCAGCCCAAGAGTTTGTGAATATATACCCCACTCAATGCGATAATCCACGCGTTAGGTGAGTGTGTGGCGGTGTGTGGTCAGGGGAGGGGGGGGGGAGGAGGATGTGAATTTCATTTTCGATTAATTTTCTTAGATTTCCGCGCCATTTTTTTTAAAGTTTCTCTGATTTTTGAGCACTACATTTGGGTAAAGTATGCGTAATTACCACAGACCACAGCACAAATACGAGAGAAAAGAGGACACTGAAGGTCACTTATCTGCATTCAGCGGACCTTTGGGGCCATTCATAACTTTAACGAACACCTTTAAAATTTTGTCAGATTGAACGTAATTTTCTCATGAGTCTGCTCTGTCATCTGGGACCCCGCTTTGCATGTTTTCACCGAGTTACCCAGGTTAGGTTTTCAAGGGTTTCCTGCGTTGTGGCAGCCACGTGCTGTGGTTGCAGCTCTTCGCGGTTGAGGCGGGGGCCCCAGCTGCACTTGCGCCCCGCCGGACTATAAATTTGAATCATTTTGAATTGAACTTGACGCGTCCTGCATGACGTGTTTGAGCGAAACGTCAAGTAGTGCAGCAAGAGTGCACCCACGAGTGGACACTCTGGGGGCTTATAGCACGCCTGCAAGGACACGGAAGACATGAGAGAGAGAGAGAGAGAGAGAGAGAGAGAGAGAGAGAGAGAGAGAGAGAGAGAGAGAGAGAGAGAGAGAGAGCACCAGCACCCCGTGGGCCGATGAGATACCCGGTCTGTACAACATTGTCGCCTGCTCGTAAATGCAGACACATATGGCGATGAGCAGATCGCCTGCAGACTGCCGCGGGGCCGCGGGTCCCGCCCCGTCGGCTCGGCACGTGCTGCACTGGACTGGACTGGCCGCGTGCTCAGGCCCGCCAGCACGACATCATGCCGCAGTAAACGTCAAACAGAAGTTCTCCAATCATCGTTTTGGAATTTTACAAGAGGGCGGTGTCAAACGCGGGAGGACGCGGAGACCCGGCAGTGTTCTGCACTGGGACCCAGCACTGGTGAAAACTGAAGCGAAGTTTTACGCCTTTCCTGCCTGAAGCGTGCGAGTCCGTAAGGGCATTTTCGAACGTAAGAAAACTCCAGTGCAGTAAGGTACAAATCGTTCAGAAAAATGACAGTCTGGGCCAGGCAAAAAAATTTAAGAAGAGGACCGTTACGTGTTCAACGTGTTTTTTTTTTTCCTTTCAACAGGTGTATGTATTCCTCTTGAACACTTGATCATGTGCGAGAATTTCACAGGAATTTCACGCACATGAAGACACGTGTAATTTCGGATATAACTACACACATAGGGTAACTGTACATAACATGGATCAGGCCCCAAATGTGGATCAGTTCTGTTTGGGAGGCTCTGGGGACCGAATGGGTTGACCGAATTCCAAATTTTAAAGTTTCCCAGATAGACGACTATATATGTAGCATATTAGGCAGCAAATGGTTTTCGTCCGTCTTCTCCTCACTCCGCTGGTGCTCGCCGAAAAACACTCTGCACATTAGACCTCGTCAAAGCGTGCCGAGAGACAAGGCGACAGACATGAGTCCATTCATATCCTGTTTGCACGAAAACTAACACCTGGAACCACTTGGTATTCAGTGAAAAGATGTTTTAAGATACGCGCTACAAGATTCTGAAAAGTTTGATCCATTATAGCTAGTATTTTGAAAATGCGGGTAGGGGTAAAAACATAGAATGTGGTCCTAGCACAGAGTACTTCTTTGGGTTTGCGCCTCAATATCGGTCATTAAGAATCATTGCCGCGTCCTGCATGTTTGCACACAGCAATATACGACCAAAACAAAGGACGTAACGAAAAAAGTATCAAACATTTCCAATCAGGAAATTAATTACAAGCATTTAAATCTCCTATTACGCCTTACGGGAGGTCCAAGTAGGCAACCGGGCGCACACATTTTGACATTATCCGCTTCCCGAACCCATGAGACCACCAAACCCAGCCACAAATGGAAATAATTTGAAATATTTTTTTCTTTTATTTATAGACTGTGATGCAAGGAACATCTCTACCTGGCACCTGGATATCTACGCCACGTGTTTAGGGCGGAAAAGGCAGGAAAATGAAATCTCTAGGCAAAGAAATGACACTGCTCAAGGGCCTGAAACCACCCCAAAATTGTAAATGAGTTCGAGCAAAGTTTATGGACAGGAGCAGAAAGGTCAAAGGAACTCGTTGATATGTAAAACTATTAATTTTATTGTAAGAGAAGCCTACAAAACGTATCCAAACAAGCCGTATTTTTGATCCACATTTGGGTCAGAGTCCCAACATGGATCACCCCCCTCTAAAATTGGAATGAGTGTTTTTATATTGATAGAAGAAAAGTTCCTATATCTGTATGTCATGAACATGTCACTCATATGATTCACAGTTCTCTAACTTGGTGATCCATGTTTGGGTACCCCCCTCCAAACATGGATCAAAATCAGAGGTCATTGGATTTCCCTGTAATTTCCAAAGTATCAGAGTTATAAATCTGATCTCTTCAGGATACCTTCCCATAAGGTTCGAACTACACGATGGTGAAAAAAAATTATGCTCATCGCGCTTATAACCCCTTCAAATTGGCGATTTTCTGAAAATTGATCCATGTATGGTACAGTTACCCTACAGTTGCGCAAACACTCACACACTTGGGCTTGTATGACTCTTCACTCAAACACCATGGTAAAAAGGCTGTAGCTCGTGTTGAGAGCAGGCTAGGGGGCGCAAACTGGAAGATTGCTTCGCAACGTTCATTTTCATCGTATTTCTCTTTCATTTTTCTTCCTTTTTCTTTCCTCCCTCGCCTCGCTGCGTGTTCCAGTTTGCTGCCGACAGCTCGTCAAAATACAATAACGTTTCCGATTGCCAATTAAACGCAAGACCGTCGCCTGCCGGTCCAGCGGCGCGCCCAGCGAGGCCTGATACGAAACACAATTATCACTTTTGTGTCCACGAAGAAATGGAGAAAAAAAAAATACGATTTCACGAAATCCTGGTAGACAACGGAGTTTCTATGACTAAAATAAAATATTGTGAGTGTTGAATAAGACTGTAAGAAGACCGACTGGTTTTGTTTAGTTTACGATAGTCAAGATAGTGGCTAAATAATTCTAAGTTTGAATTGATAAGGCGGGTTTCAAGATATGAATACTCTCCGACAGTTCGGCCGACATTTAATCGACAGGAGCAGGAGAATAGAAAGCTCTCCTTCTGACGGCAAAAATTGGGCGGTGAGGTCACGGCCGGAGGAGAACGTCAACAATAACCTCCCCTCCACCGGGCGCACGGAAGGGGCGAACCGGGGCCCTACCTAATACCGCCGGTACGCGAAGGACCAGCGGGCAAGCGCGCCGCGGCCGCGACGGGGGTGCGCTCTATTGGGAAAACGCGGAGTTAAGGCGTTGTTTACACAAAATGGTACACGTAAATGTACATCATTTCAAGAATTCTGCTCACCAGATCGAAGTCAAACTTACCAAACCGTTTTCCGCAGGTATAAAACTACTATTTACGCATTCAGTTCGCCTTGTCAACGTTTCGATAACTTTAAAAAATGATTTAAAGTCGCGAGGTGGGCACATCAGCCACCGGCAATGGCGGACATGCTTGGCCTGCTTTCGCGTTGTTGACACAACATGCCAACCAAATAAAATGAAAAAAATCACTGCTCTCATAACGTTACGATTGGAACTCATTCTTTGAGGCACACATTTAGTTGGCAGAACCGGGGCAAGTTTCAGTAAAACTGAAGCAGTTTTAAAGAAGGCAGTACGGTGGTCACGTGCGAATTTCAATGGTGTTATCTCATTCTTGCGCTCGAAACTAAAGGCTGGCTTTGTTTGAACGCAGACTTTAGAGGTTTCTCTTTCGCTCCGTGTTGGCTCGTCTCGGCCTACCCCCTCCACGAAAAAATATCCCCTTCCCCTGTTCATTTTGCCTGACGAGTCGAGCATTACCATAGAAACTCGAATTTCAATTCAAATTTACAAAATTTCTGCAATACAGATTTCAACTAGACTTCAGAATCGAATGTACTAGATTACATTCTAAATGTATGCTTAATATCATCGAATTCCCTTCAGCAGATTTTTTTCTGTCGTAAGGGGCCATATGAAACAAAACACGCACGTTTTCCAGCGATTTTAGAAGGCAACTCCGTTGCCTAAAAAGGATTCTGGCAGTGTACATCAGCTATTCCGTGTGTCGCGACGCGAACCTCGCGGGTGTGGGGGTGGGGTGACTCGTCCCTCGGGGCCCCGGGGGCGGGGCGGGGTGGGGCGGGGTGGGGCGGGGCGGGGTGGGGCGGGGTGGTGCAGCGGGGTCCCGTCGAGGAATCGACTCGGCGTTCCAAAGTGAATTCGGGTGGGTCTGGGGACGCCCCGGGCCCGGGCCGGGCCCCGGGTAGGGTAGGGGACGCGGGCTCTTGGCAGGCCAGGTGGCCGAACCCTCGGAGAGGGTGGCCCGGCCCGCAAAAAGGTTCTTTTCTTTCTCGTCTGCAGCGAGGAGGAAAGAAATTTGAATGACAAGGGGCGAAGGGCATAGGGTGCTTTCAGACAAATATTTAGAAATTCGCGCGACTTCGAGGAGAGCGTGCTTCGAGGGTGCTTTCAGTCAAATATTTACAAATTTGTGCCACTTCGAGGAGAGTGCAAATATTTCGTAGATACGCCCGAGGGAGGGGAGAAATCACACAAAAAAATGTTAAAAATGATTTCTTTCACTTTTGATGTTTTTAGCAGATGATACCTTTACTTTCTTTACTATAGAACAGTACAAGACACTAAGGTGTCAGCTAGCTTGTACTCTCGAGTCCAGAAACCAATTGCAACTATACAATAATATAGGGTGGCGCTGGTAGGGGGGGCCCAAATGAATGCCTGACGCGCAGTCTGCGCGGAACAATGGCACCTTCTCCCCGCGCGCAGCTCCTCCTCGCCAGCGACCGCTTCGGTACGCCACCCCGCCGGCGGACCCCTCCCACCCCTTTCCCTCCCAACCCCGCAGGCACGCGGCGCGGCGCTGCTGGCGTCGTTCGTCGTTTACATCGTGTGCGTTCCACACACAAATTGTCGCCATAGCAATTTCTCTTGCGGTGCGGTATCATCTGCTATCAATACCAATCTTGATTGATATTTTTGATTTTTTGTTGTAATTTTCATGGAAAATTTCTGTCACTTTATGATACATTTTGATATTTTACCCCCATTTCTGATTTTATTTCCGTTTGTTGATTATTTTTTCAAGATTTTTCGGATTTTTGAGTACCCAACCACAGAGATAAATGAGCACGGATTGGAAGTCGAAAAAAATTGGACCTGACTCACTTTTGAAGGAACCTTCCTCAAAATCTAAATAATTTTTTTTTTCTAAATCAGGGTATTTTTCAAAGTTTTATTTTTCCTCCAAAATGAGAAGAAAGTTTGAGACCCACGGTGTCCAACTGTTGAAAGTGCAGGACAGCCTGAGTTCGACACACACACAATTTTTGCTGTAAGACCATTGGTCTCACACTTTTTAATGCAGAACTATGTTCCACACTTGACTTTGCAGAGTGCAGGGAGGGCTACAAAGCCGCTGGCGTATGCAGGAACGCAGCCCCATAGAAAACGCCTCCCTACCCCTAAAAAAAAAATATTATTCTTGTAAGAAACGATCTATCAGGAGGGTCGTCCCCGCCTAGTCCCGACCAGGCCTATCGCACCCCGCGTGCCTTCAAGAGGGGTCCCACCCACCCCCTCCACGTGTCAAAAACTAACCATACGGGGAGTGTGCCAGGGGGTAGTAAGGGGGAGAGAGAGGGGAGAGGAAGGGGGCCGGAGATTTGTGTCCCCGCGGGCGTCGGCCGAGTGGCCTTAACTCTCCCCTACGACCTACCCCTGCTCTCCTCGTGGCCTCTTGGCCCGCTGCCCCCGGGCCCACCAGCCAGGAGCATACCTCTGTCCTCGTCGCACTCATGGAGCACTACCGTGGCCAACATAGGGCACCGCTGCAGGTGCAACAAGGACGGCGAGATGAGGGCGATCTTCTGAATCAGTCGGCAGCCCCGGCCCGCGACCCCCTCCGCGCCGCATGCACGCAAAGGGGGTGCGGGGCGGGGCGGGGCGGGGCGGGGCGGGGCGGGGCGGGGCGGGGCGGGGCGGGGCGGGGTGGGGTGGGGTGTGGGGCCTGGCCTGACCTGGACGCGACACGGCCCCTCGCTAGCATAAGGGCCTCATATCCATCCGACTTAGAGTTTTTGTTTCATAAATTTTCCGCGCGAGGGTTATTCGTTCCCCACACCGCAGGGAGAGATAGAAAGAGGGATATGTTTCTGACATGAATATAAGGGTCTGACGTGTGCGAGAAGTCTTGCAGAAAGTCATACATACAACGATCGCTCCATTTGCACATTTGAAAAGCACTCCAATTGGTGTGCAAACTTTTGACATTTGTGTTACCAGTGTCCACTTAATACTTGACACGGACAGAACGGAGCTTGAGCGAGTACGAGTGACGGAAAGAGAGAGATAGCAAGAGAGCAAGCGGGAGGAGAGAGTTTGAGATAGAGAGAGAGCTCACGTACGTCCAGCGCGTCCAGTGGGCGGTGGGCGCGCGGCGCGAGGGCGCCCCAGTGTGGAGAGGCGCTCGCAAAGGCATTGCAGGTTAACAACCCCCTACTCGCCGCCGACATAATAGATTCACGTGTATGTGTAAGCTCGTTTATCGTATTGGCACAGAACGGGGGGGGGGAGGGGGTGGCTGAACCCCCGAGGGGGTCATTCGTGTTGGAGTATCGCCCCGGGGCGGCGGGGAGCAGATACGCCGGGCTGGGGGGAAGTGGGGGGGAGGGAGGGAGGGGTAGGAGGTAGGGGGTGCGGGGTGGTTGAGCGATGGTATCGGCTCCAGCATCAGCATAATCCGCAAGTATCCTTTCCCAAGATGAGGTGCGCCGATAAGGCTGCGGACGTCTTCTCTACCGTACAACGAGAGATGAGAGAGAGAGAGAGAGAGAGAGAGAGAGAGAGAGAGAGAGAGAGAGAGAGAAAGAGGGGGAGAGAGAGAGGGGAGAGAGAGAGAGTGCATCCGGCTCATTGCTTATTGAGACCGACGTGTTGTCGTACCGGGGCGCACGGGACGAGGGAGGAAGAAGGAGGGAGAGTGAGGGAGAGAAAAGGGGGAAAAAGGTACGAGGAGGGGGGGGGGGGGGCAAGCAGCGACCGAGCTCAGCGCGCCAGGGAAGCCCCTTGAGGATCCCATACCGCGGCGGCGGCCGGAGAGACGCGAAGCCAGAGGGGAGAGAAGCAGGTGAGGCAGGCGGAGAGGCACTGGGGCTGGAGAGAGAGGGAAGGTCACGAACCTCGCATTAAGAGAGAGAGAGGGAGAGAGAGAGGGAGAGGGAGAGGGAGAGAGAGAGAGAGAGAGAGAGAGAGAGAGAGAGAGAGAGAGAGAGAGAGAGAGAGAGAGAGAGAGAGAGAGAGAGAGAGAGAGAGAGAGAGAGAGAGAGAGAAGAGCAATAATCCACCTCCCAATGTGTTTGTCACGAAATAAGACAGCTGACTGGCGATAGTCTCAGTGCCCCGTGCGGTGAGCGGTGTGCGGTCACAGGTGCTGCCGATATGGTGGTGGTGGTATTATGCTTTTGATTGATGCGGTGCTGTGACACGCTGACGCAAGGGGAGCAGGGCAGGAGCAGGAGCAGGAGCAGGGGTCCGGCGGGGTGCAGCAGGCTCATTCCGAAGATCGCTCTCGCGCCTCCGTCCTTGTCGCACTCATGAGGCCTTGCCGCCCCCAGCATTGGGCACTGCCATGAGTGCGACGAGGACGGAGGTACGAGAGCGATCTTCGGAATCAGACGGCGGCCGGCGTCAAGACGCTCCACCGCCTCCCACCCCGCCCCGCCCCGCCCCGCCCCGCACCGCCCCGCCATTGATCTGGCTTCCGAGCGATTAACCGCCAATGGATGTGAGTGGCGGGACGGGGCGTGGGGCGTGTGGAGGGGATCACCACGCCAGAGTGATGGGACATGTCGCCGTGTTGGGGATACTTCACGCGGGGAAGAAATTGGAACCGCGAGCGAGTGAGAGAGAGAGAGAGAGGGAGAGAGGGAGAGAGAGAGAGAGAGAGAGAGAGAGAGAGAGAGAGAGAGAGAGAGAGAGAGAGAGAGTTAGAGTTCGGGGCCTAATCAGCCGAGGACGTGTGAGAGTCAAAGCCAAAGGCCTCGAGGCAAAGGTCGCATCAGCAGCAGCAGGTGCCTTGTCAGCGCTTGTGCGCCTCACTGCCTCTCTCTCTCTCTCTCTCTGTCTGTCTCTCTCTTTCTCTCTTTGTCCCTCTCTCTCTCCCCATCTCTCTCTGACGGGAAGGGGCCCGCGAGCACGCGATCCACGTACAACACTTGAACGCAAATTCCAAGGACGAAGGCAGGCGAGCGTCCTCCTCCAGGCAATTACAGGCTCTTCCTTGCTCACGAGCTGTGCGCGCAGGACCAAGTAAGTCTCTGGCGGGGCGGGGCAGGACGGGGCGGGGCGGGGCGGGGCGGGGCGGGGCGGGGTGGGGCGCCGACAGGACGCGAGAGCGGCGAGGGAGCCAGGCGTGAGAAACCTCGATGTGACGCACAGCGCGACACCGTGTATTGCCCGCGGCCGGGAGGGGTGGGGTGGGGTGGGGCGGGTCGGGCGGGGCGAGGCGAGGCGGGGCGGGGTGGGGCGCAGGTAGGGCGAGGCTCGACTTCGACTCTCCCCATCACATCCATATAAACACACACCCACCAACACCACCAACACGCATACGCCATGCCCAAAGTAGATATGAATTTCGCAAAAACTTACTTCATTGCCGTATGTAAAAAGTTGGTATGGTGTGCATGACGTGTGGATGTGTACACACGTGAGCGAGTAAGTGTGAGTGTGTTAGGGGGGAGGGGGCGCACAGGGCTGAATGTGTGTGTGTGTGTGTGTGTGTGTGTGTGTATGTGTGGAGGCACCGGGACTTGGGGAAAAAGACTCCTTGCTAAAGGGATATAAGAGCTGCAGGCGTTGGGGGTTGGGAAGGCGGGGTGGGTTGGGGTGGGGCGGGGTGGGGCGGGGTGGGGCGGGGGTCCGTCTCGATGGAAAACAGGACGGGGGAATGGCGTCGGCGAGGCGGGGCGGGGCGGGGTGGGGCGGGGTGGGGCGCTAACGCATTGGCCTGACCGGGGCCGCTCTGCACTATCGAAAGATATTACGACTTCCGTTTCCGCAGGCGCCAGTGCCGCCGCCGAGCGCTGCTGCTGCTGCTGCTGCTGCTGCGCCCTGCAGCCCACGCACGGGCACGGGCCGCCGCCGCCCGCACCCCGCAAACGGAAAAGAGAGAGGAGGAAAAAACACGAAGGAAAACAATTGGACTTTCAATGCACGACCGAGCTCATGGTGTACGCACATGTAAGTACTTAAAAAAAATTAATAATAATAATAATAATAATAATAATAATAATAATAATAATAATAATAATAATAATAATAATAATAATAATAATAATAATAATAAACACCTGTCTTTTTTCTACCTATAATAGTACCAGTAATGAGCCGAGCAACGTAAGAAAGGGATAAAGCAGACTTATCACCTCTCTTTCGCTTTGTCTTTCGAGGCCATTTGATCCATCAAAACTTTCTGAAGTCGCCATCAGAAAGTCGACCTGCTGTACTGCAGGTAAACACCGCGGTTAACACTTTCCAAGGTGACTTCAAAGGTTCCTTTCGATGCACCAAATGGCTATGCGAAATACAAACAAGAGGTCACGGCGGTAGGTCAAGGTCAACTCATCCACCCCCTCCTCCCGCTTACGGCCCTCAAATATTCCCCGACATGGCGATAAATTTCCCGCCGGTGCTCTGATACGCGCCACAACGCTATAAGGTACTAGGCTACGCAAAACCGCGGTACTCACAGTCGCTCCAGCGCAAGCAGGTCGGAGAGGGCGCCCCTCTCCACCGTGTGGATCTGGTTGTCCATGAGGTGCCTGGAACAAAAGATATAAAACAAGTTAAAAGCAAGAAAGAAAAAAAAAACCAAATCAAACGCCAACACGTTTTGCCCCCGTGTTCACTCGCCCCCTCCCCCCCTCATTTTTTTGTGTACCGTCGAGCCACTCGCTTTCCCCCCCGTGTGCCGCGGCGACACAAAGCAGTCCCTCAATGAGGTCCGTCACTCGGCAGAATTTAATAGAACCGCAGGGAAGGCAAGCAGACGGCGTGTGTGGAAGAGTGAGGTGGAAGAGAACGAGCGAGCGAGAGAGAGGGGGAAGGAGAGAGACCATAGGAAGTTTGTCCGGGGCGCACAGGTGGTGGCACGAGGCCCCCGTTGACTTCCACACACGTCGTTCTGCCCTACAAATAAGCGAGCGGGCTGGAGCGAGCCCCCCGCACGGCACTGCAATGCACAGGTCGTTTGACATTCGCCCGCGAGAAGACAAAAGCCAAACGCCCTCTTTAACGTGCCGCGCGCGGCGGCTGCTCTGCAAACTCAGGTGTACCAGTTGTTTCTTTGAAAGCGTAACGGTGTTGCGGGTTTGCCAACCCCGTTGGCCCGTAAGGGCGCCATGGCCCCTGAAGCCCTTCCGAGTATGCAATCCCGCAACACTGTTACGCATTCAAAAAAACGCCCGGTACAACCGTACAACGGTAAAAAGTGTGGTGAGACCTATACTGTATACATAATGGCTCTCCTACGGTATAAAAAATTAGGACGCATAGGGTCAAAAATTTATTATTGAAGGAAGACAAGGGGTGTCCAAAGTCTTCAAAATACAACTTTAGGTCTTAATATCGGACTTTACTTGAGTTTGCAAAGTGGCTGCATTTCAAAAGAAAGGTGGCCAAAGAAAAAAATAAAAATTAAAAAAAGGAAAGAAAAAATAGATGCAGTAAGAGTTATTTGAAAGTAAAGTGCGCTGTATCCGAGTTACATTTACTTCACAAAAAGTGAAGAAATAGAAGAAAAGTAAACTTAAAGTTCATTTAAGTCAACTAAAAGTATAGTAAAACTGCCAGTTTTTTCGACACGCTTAAGTTTTTCGGGAAGTTTTCAGGTAGTTTCCGTGAGTTTTCGGTGAAGTTTGTAAATACTTTGTAATATAGTTTAGATATACTTTGTCTTGACATTTTCTGATCATAGAGCGCACTCCTGCTTCGAGTATGTCTCAACTGTTAAAAGAAAAATGGCGAAAATTTTGCGGGGAAAATTACTTCTGCATCCTACATTCCTATGCTTCTTCCTCTAGTCCTCGGAATTTCTCCCTTCATACTGCATTGCAGTAGACACTTTTGGTTTCATTGTTTGTGCATACCGTAGAAATACCTTACTAGACGTTGAGTTGAACCTCGGACATTGGCGCTCGGAACCCGTGATGCTGACCACCAGACCACAGGGACGTGAGTAAGGAACGTCCGCCTCGTCCACGTCTGACTGCGAAGCCCAAAGCCCAGTCTCAGCCGGCGCGGGCGGTCGACCTGACCCACCCGGTCGCCGGCCGGTCCGCTTAGTCCGGGAATCAGTGACAGTGACACATCCCAGGTAGAACGGAGTTGCATCCGTGCGAAATATTAACTTTCAGATTGTCAGAAGCTCGCTCATCAATTACCTTGCCGGAAAGCAAGCTCGACAAATTCAAACTGATCTTCAGACTATTACGCACTCTTATACGTCGTTGTGAAACGCGCAGCAGAGCGCAGTCTAATCCGAAAGGAAAGTACATGGTTTTCACATCACAAGATTTGCCGTTATCACTATGTTTGTTTTGATTGAAAGAACAAAGAAAAACATAAATTGATATTTAACTTTAAAACAGCCAGTGGTCAGGGTGAGACACTGCGTCTGCGCTCGGCTGGTTACTACTATGGTCCTTGCTCGGTGGCCACGGTGGACCATCAGTACGGGAACGCTGATACTCTGTTTCGCGGGGTGATTATTTCTCTACGATCAACAAGGTGCCACACAAGATTCAAAAATTTTGGAAAACAAAATCCTAAAAACTGAAAATCATTTAGAGAAAAATCATAGACATTCTCGAAAATTCAAAGCTAACTCTGCAAAATATTCAGTATAGACTCATAATAATTTTTAAAAAAATATACGATACTGCTGGTACGCTAAAATTCAGTTGTTCCCCCTCGGCGTCTTGCCAGTCGGTGTCGGGGGCCTGACCTGGCCCGGAGCCCGGCGGGCCCGCTCCACGCGACCAGCAGTTCGATGGCAAACACGAGGCCGGCCAGGGCGAAGCCGGCGGCGAGCACCACGAACGCGGGCTTCATGTTGTCCAGGGTGAGTGGCGCGGCGAGCGGGAGGGACACCAGGTGCCTGGCGCGCGCCCGGCGCCCGGGCTCGTCCAGGACGTTCTCCCAGTGCTGCAGCAGCCCCCCCGCCACCAGCCGCCGGTAAGTGGTGGTGATGGGGCCAGCGAATGGGGAGCCGTGTGCAGCCCATGCAATGATCTTGATGTGCTGCCGGCCAAGTGGGAACGTGTGAAGCTTTATGTCGGGTATGGAGAGCCTGTTGACGAGGCGCTGGACGTTCCGGTCAAAGAGGACAATGAGCGCGGAGTTCTTGTGCAGCGCCATGTTCAGCAGGAAGTCAGGGACGCTAGAGAAGGAGAGCACGGTTCCTCTATCCATAAGCTCGGCTAACAAGTCGGAGCCCTGCATGCGCCTCAGGCCGCCTAACGTCAAGTGGATAGAGAGGCCGCTGTCCTTCAGGGCCTGAAGGCTGTCGATCTCGCCGCGGGGCCGGGCGGAGGACAGCATGCCGAGCAGCAGCCCCTGGTAGGCGGCGACCAGCACGACGCAGACGAGCAGCCAGGCGCCGAGCAGCGGGTGCAGCGAGCGGCTGGCGGCCGGGGGCGGCGGGGGCGCCTGCCCCAGCAGCGGGCCGAGGGCGAGCAGCAGCGCGGCTCCGCGGTCCCGGCGGAGGGCCCAGGCCAGGGCGGCCGCCGTGCCCAGCGCGGCCAGCGCCGTGCACAGCCACACCGCCGGCGAGAACTCCAGGGCTACGGCAGACAGCGGGTTGACCACCGGGCCGAGCCCGGCGGGGACTATGGCTACGATGTGGTGCAGAGACCTATCCGGCAATTGGAATTCGTTGCGAGTAAAGTCAGGAATGCCGACGCCTGTAAAAATGGCATCTAATCTGCACTCACATACAATGCGATCTATCAAACTATATTTCGATACTGTATGCCATTCTATTTTCCAGAGGATACCATTAAAGCCGTGTTTTACAGTCTGCGCCAGCTTAGAAACTGGCGGTGCGAGGGGGTATTCACTTCAGTAATACCCTGTACGCTATGGCTAGTAATACCCAGTAATACGCAGTAATACCATGTAATACCATGTAATACCCAGTAATACCATGTAATACGCAGTAATACACAGTAATACCCCGTAATACCAGGTAATACCTGGTAATACCTGGTAATACCCTTTGCAATGACCGTGCCTGAGTCAACCTAAATTTAATTTTTTGACTGCACTGTTCATTTTGGTGAGATTTTACAGGTAAAGTCTTGGCATAGCTAGTGCCAAGACTTTTCCCGTGAAATTACTATAGTCTGTAAAATTACAGAAACATGTAAAATTTCATCCTGCAAATGTGTGGAAAAATATGTCTTCACTTTACCCGGAAAAAATATTTACAGACTTTTACTTGTAAAATTTTAGAACAGAAGGATCACCAAAACCAATAAATATATAGACGGTCATATGCTTCCTGTCTAATCCACCCTGAAACAACTTCCTTCAGAAGAAATCGTCTTTACTTTTGGTGGTATCGAACCCTGGACCTTCGGATTGGGAAAGCAGATGCCTTATCCATACTGCGCTGCGAGGCGTCTCGTGCAGATATACCGGCTTGCACTCGATGCCTTTCTCTTGGTGACTGGGGGGGGGGGGGGGGGGTTCATTCTACTTCCAGCGTTTTTCTAGAAGTTTTCATCTTTTGTCTGACTATGAAATATAATTTCATTTGCTACGTTATGTGACGACAAACAGGTGTTCAACATTGAACAAAATATGTTACTGGACTCATTTGTCTGGAAAATTACCGAAATTTTCTGTACTGTACATCACAGAAAATCTGTAATTTTATTGAACTCTGTAAAATTACATGAAAATGAGTATCAGTTTACAGAGTGTGGTAACTTTACCATACTTTTCCCTGTAAAATGACAACATTTCTGTAATTTAACCAAAACTTGTAATTTTACAACATATTGCCCGTAATATTGACATACTCTGTAAAATTACAATACAATTTATGTACCGGATCACAGACATTGTCTTGTAAATTTACAAATATTTGAGATTGAGATAAACCTCAGAATGAAAAATATTATCATCTTGCGAGTGCTTGTGTATGGTGTTGGTGTATACCTTGGGCTTCCCTACCCCCACCACCTACCCAGCTAAGGAGCGCGGCCAGCGCATGTGAGCGTCGTTTAAACTGTTCTTGATCGTGTGTCTTGAATAGTGAGAGTTGTGTAGATTATGGGTGTTTAGAGGCCTAATTCATTACTGCAAATATTTTGTTTCGGCTCACTATTTTTGTTTGTCAACTCAGCTCAAATAACAGAAACACTTAAGCTGTTGTCTCAAGCAGACAGAATAAAAAAAAGTAGTTTTTACAAAGCAACGCACTACTCTGAGAAAATTTGAATGCAAATAACGAACGGTTCTGGCAAGAAACAAGCCAACTAGATTAAAACATAATTCAAAAGAATATAGTTTAGTGCCACAGGCTATGGGCTATGGCTTCTCACCTCGGAAAAACGCAATAGGACTGTAGAGAAATGATGATACGATTGGTAAAATAAATTACTTGGTGTGTGACCAGTCGACGTTTGCAAAGAGAACACATCGATAAAAGAAGAAGTTGATAAATAACAGTATTTCATTCAAAACCAACACAGAATTCGTGCCACAACACCACAACCACAACATACACAGCTGATCAGGCTTCCACCAGCTTCCACGTCCTACCGTGCGAGCGCACGAGTGGCGCGGGAGGAGCAGCGGGAGAGATTCAAATGAGTTGTAATACCGTGTAATACCGTGTAATACCCTGTAATACCCTGTAATACCCTGTAATACTCTGTAATACCCTGTAATACCCTGTAATACCCTGTAATACCCTGTAATACACTGTAATACTCTGTAATACCCAGTAATACCGTGTAATACGCGTAATACACGTAATACGGAGTAGTCTGTACACGAAAAATCGAAGTGAATACCCCCTCGTGGCGGTGTTAGGCCAATGGATTGCTTTAGCATGCGCAGGGGTTCCCCGGTGGACGGGGGCCGCCAGTTCGAGCAAAAAGGGCGAAAATACGTGAACAGAGATCCGCCGTGCTGCCAGCGCCGAGTAGCCGGCGACCAGTGGTCCTCCGCACGGAACTGCGACGACAAAAAATCGTAACAATTTGTGGCGTTGACTGCGTAGACAGTCGAGCTTCCGTTAGGAACAGTCACGACAAACACCATCGGACGGCCGCAGAGGATGAAAGACGTACTATTAGCTAGCGTGACCCCGTCGAATCCGCCCCCTCTGAACCAGAAGACGGTCCGTTCGTAATTCAGGTACTTCTTTAGGAGCCTGCGCGGGTCGGCTGGGCTTTCAGCCACGATGAGAAACACGCGGTTCTTCGTCATAATGCGGTGGTTGAACCTCCGCTCCCAGAAGCGTGCCGCATCGGGCAGCAGCGTCCTGGCGACGCCCGGCGGCAGGGCGTGGACGAAGGAGCCCGTCCAGTTGGCGCTGCCGTAGATAATCAGGGTGGAGTTCTGGGAGAGCAGGAACGGTGAGAGCAGCTGCAGGGCGCTCGCGGCCTCGTTGGTGACGGCGGTAGCGACCGGGGCGGGCACTGCGCCCAGCGCCCCGAGAGTGCCGGCAAGGAGCAGGGCCAGCAAGAAGACAGCGGTCATCTCTCTGACTGTGAGCGCACAACACTGAGCACAACACAACTCGTCCGTCTGGCAATCGATGTGTCTGAGGGCTGAACAGCAGTGCTTTGGCGTTATATGATGTAGCAGGCCCAGAGGACACTGTCCAATATTCGTCTGCCCATAGACCTGCGCTGTCACCTGTCCTGCCGCCCGTCTGCTCGCAAGTGTTGTGCAATGAAAAGAGGGATTGGGTGGTTCCTGCCGTAAAAGGGTGCCTCACGCCTCACAGGAGGCGTTGCCTTGCGGATACCGCGGGAGGGGGTGACGCGCTGGGGACGCGCGACCTCATGCGTCCACCTGTAAATATAGTTCTACATTTCCAGGAAAATTTTCCACGACGAGGAGATGGTGCAAAATTACAAGTATAATTTGTTAAGTTGTAAGCACACCGTATCGGCTTGAAATTTAATCCGGATCAAGAATGGGCTGTTGTAAATTTACAACATATTCCAGTTGCCGCGATTCAATGATATTATTATTTACCCCCTTGGGTAGGCAGACCCACAAATCTGTTGTATATTCGCCGGGATATCCGGTACTAGAGTCCTAGTCTCTATGCAGGACTCTACTGTAATTTTAAATTATTACTGAAAATTAGTGTGCAAACTCCCTTACACTGTGAGAAAAACCGTACCTCATACACTAAAGGTGGCCCCACACTCAGTGGTCCCCTTTGGGAATATGCCAGACTTTTTGACTCTCTACAGTGCCTGGACGTTTATTTTGTCATTTTCTTTACGGCCCACACCCGGTACTGTCTTACCAGCCAACCAGGCCAGCCAGGCCGGCCAGGCCAGCCGGGCCAGCTACGGTTGGCGCGCTGATTGTGGGGCCACCCTAAACTAAACAACGGTTTTGAATTAACGGTTTACGGTTTTCGTTGCCGTACATCACTAATTTACCCTATACTGGGTACAATTTTAGTACAATATTTTATTAAACTTCGAAATAACGGTGAAAAATTGTAGTTAAATTGTAGTTTTTTTCTCACAGTGTACCTCCACGTTTTGAAGAAAATTTGGCTTAGTTCGCAAGTTTGATGCTGCTTTTAACTGGCAACACTGCGTAACCTTACGCCCATTTTTAAACGTACTGAGGTTACGATTGAAATAAAGCGTAATAGGTCCATTCGCTCAAATTTGCCCTATCTAAATGTAGGGGAGAATTTTGCCGTATGCCTTAAATCAAGCGTAATCTCTAAGCGGAACTGTGCGCCGTTTTCAAGCGGACAGTTACGCCAGTGTTGTTTTTGCCCAAGGGTCTCCAGACGACGCGCGGGCCGGACAGAGTCGGACATCTCGCTCGCTCGCACGCACTGTCCATAGCCTCATCTCTCTCCCTCGGGGCGGTTCCAGGAAGAAATGGCCGGTACAAAATGTCCTATATTCAATTTTGTCCAAGGATTTTTGGTCTTATTAAGCAATTGCCTTACACAAAATGTCCGAGCGGTCACTGTCCCGCGATTTAAATCGAGGGGGTATTCACTTCTGTAATACCCTGTACACCTGACTGGGTATTTCACGGTATTACGCGTAATGTAATACCAGCCGGTGGAAACTCCTGCCTACAGGCTGATACCATGATCGTTCGGGTGTTTGAAAACGTTCAAACGGACGAACGGATGGGTCTTTAGCACTCAAACCTATTGTCTGGTCTTTGTTATTTATGTGCTTGTGGCTTAGGAGGGTTGTCGATGCGCTTCTCCGTTCGGAAACATTGAAATTTTAGTAAATAAGAGTAGCACAGCCGATCGGTAGCTGAATTTCTCATACCATCGAGTTTTAGTTTTATTTTATTTTACGTTTTTGTGAATGTAAAAAAGCTGCGATAACCCTCCTAAGCCACGAGGACACAAAATACGAAAACGTTAGAAATTGTTTGAGTACGCAAAACCTTTCCGTTCATTTGTTTGAACGTTTACAAAACTCAAGCTCCGCGCGATTTAGACGATCATGGTATCAGCCTGCCAGCGGGAGTTTCTACCGGCTGGTAATACCAAAAAATATCAAAATATGCTCTACGATTGCAAAATTTTCTTTGTAATACCGGTGTAATACCGCGTAATACAGTGTAATACGGAGTACTCTGTCAAGTTTTCTCGGAGTAAATACCCCCTCGATTTAAATGGCCCTAGTAAATAATGGGAAATAATGGCAACAGTATACTGTTGTAGTATACTACTTGCGGACATTGTTTGCCGTTAAGACGAATGTGACACAATATTCGCCCGGTTGATACACCGTGCCATCGGTTAAGTAGGTAGAAGCCGAGGTTTCGGTCAAACTTTCCGAGCGGCAGTCGATCCGGCGAGTGGTGAATCTACCACAGTCGCGAGAGGAGCACGATTTTCATCAGATTCTTGGTCAAATTCGTGCATGACACATTAATTTAAAGCCACCTGTTAAGAAGAGGTATGAAATGTCCCAACGCAGACTTCACCGTCTTGCAGAGACTAATGTTAACTACAAGGAGAGGCGGGAAATTTTTATTTTCTTGGAAGCAGTGGCTTACAATCTGAATTAAAATACAGCTAAAGTAAACTTTTTCACGTACATTTGTTTATTGGCTGTGTCTTCCAGCCATCAGAAAAAAAATCAATATGTAAAAAAATAAATTAATAAAACCACTTTCCTTTCTATTTATTGGACGGGCTTATAAAAGAGGAGACTTTTATTGTTCGGGACCATATGGAAATGCACGACATTCCCATGATAATGCCCATATGCGATAGGACATTTTCGCACTGGCCATTTCTTCGCTGCACCCTCGGGGCCGCTTGTAAAAAACATAAATTAAAATTTTACTCTAAAACAGCTAGTGGTCAGGGTGGGCGGGGTTCACAAGAGCTACTCTGCAAATCTAAGTGTGATACTACATGTCAGTTTAAACTACAAAACTTTAGTTTCGCAGTTAAAACTGCAAAACTCCCGAGTTCGTTAATTTAAACCGCAAAACAGTTTCAGGGTTTAAACTGACGAACTCGGGAGTTTGGCAGTTTCAACTGACGAACTCGCGAGTTTTGCAGTTGACACTGCGAAACTAAAGTTTCGCAGTTTAAACTGACATGTAGTATCACACTTAGATTTGCAGAGTAAAAGTCACAAGAGCTAAAGCCACAGGCGCTTAAAGTCACAAGAGCTAATGTTCACAAGAGCGACAGTGCTTTTGAGCTTGTCTTCCCTCTGAAGCCTTCCCCTTCATGGCCTGAACTAGACTCATCCTACAAGCTCCACCTTCAGCAACACAGGGCCAACAAAACTCTCTATGAGGCTAGCTCTTGTGACTTTTAGCACTTGTAAGCTTTAGCTCTTGTGACTTTTAGCGCTTGTGAACATTAGCGCATGGGGTTTAGCTCTTGTGAACTTTAGCGCTAGTAAACACTAGCTCTTGTGACTTTTAGCTCTTGAGAACATTAGCTCTTGTGACTTAGAGCGCTTTTGGCTTTAGCGCTTGTGACTTTTAGCTCTTGTGGTCCGCTTCCGTCAGGGTGAGACACTGCGTCTGCGCTCGGCTGGTTACTACTATGGTCCTTGCACAGTGTCCACGGTGGACCGTCGGTACGGGAACGCTGATACTCTGTTTCGCGGGGTGGTTATTTCTCTACAATCAACAAGGTGACACACAAGATTCAAAAATTTCGGAAAACAAAATCCCAAAACCTCAAGAACATTTACAGAAAAATCAGAGAAATACGAGAACATTCAAAGCTAACACAGCAAGCAATTCTGTAAAGATTCACGAAAATTTCTGAAGAATTAACGATACTTGGACGCTAAAATTCAGTTGTTCCCCCTCGGCGCCTTGCCAGTCGATGTCCACGCGACCAGCTGTTCGATGGCAAACACGAGGCCGGCCAGGGCGAGGCCGGCGGCGAGCACCACAAACGCGGGCTTCATGTTGTCCAGGGTGAGTGGCGAGGCGAGCGGGAGGGACACCAGGTGCCTGGCACGCGCCCGGAGGCCGGGCTCGTCCATAACGGTCTCCCAGTGCTGCAGCAACCCCCCTGCCTCTAGCCGCCGGTAGGTGGTGGCGATGGGGCCAGCGAGTGGGGAGCCGCGTGTGGCCCATGCTATCATCCTGATGAGCTGCCAGCCGAGCGGGAACGTGTGAAGCTTTCTGTCGGGTATGTTGAGCGTGTTGACGCGGCGCTGGACGTTCCGGTCATAAGGGACTATGAGTGCGGAGTTCTTGTGCAGCGCCATGTTCAGCAGGAAGTCGGGGATGCTAGAGATTGAGACCACGTTTCCTTTGTCCATAAGCTCGGCTAACAAGTCGGAGCCCTGCATGCCACTCTGGACGCCCCACGTCAAGTGGATAGAGAGGCCGCTGTCCTTTAGGGCCTGCAGGCTGTCGATCTCGCCGCGGGGCCGGGCGGAGGACAGCATGCCGAGCAGCAGCCCCTGGTAGGCGGCGACCAGCACGACGCAGACGAGCAGCCAGGCGCCGAGCAGCGGGTGCAGCGAGCGGCTGGCGGCCGGGGGCGGCGGGGGCGCCTGCCCCAGCAGCGGGCCGAGGGCGAGCAGCAGCGCGGCCCCGCGGTCCCGGCGGAGGGCCCAGGCCAGGGCGGCCACCGTACCCAGCGCGGCCAGCGCCGTACACAGCCACACCGCCGGCGAGAACTCCAGGGCTACGGCAGACAGCGGGTTGACCACCGGGCCGAGCCCGGCGGGGACTATGACTATGATGTGGTGCAGAGACCTATCCGGCAATACGAATTCGTTGCGGGTATAGTCAGGTACGCCGACGCCTGTAAAAATGGCATCTAATCTGCACTCTCGTATAATGCGATGTATCGAAATCGATGTTGATACTGTATTCCATTCTATTTTCCAGAGTACACCACTCAAGCTCTGTTTTACAGCCTGTGCGAGCTTAGAAACTGGCGATGAAGTGATAATGGTGTGCTCCAGCACTAGCAGGGGCTCGCCTGCGGGCGGGGGCCGCCAGTTCAAGCAAAAAGGGCGAAGATATGTGAACAGAGATCCGCCGTGCTGCCAGCGCCGAGTAGCCGGCGACCAGTGGTCCTCCGCACGGAACTGCGACGACAAAAAATCGAAGCAATTTGTGGCGTTGACTGCGTAGACAGTCGAGCTTCCGTTGGGAAGCGTCACGACAAACGCCATCGGACGGCCGCAGAGGGTAAAAGACGTACTATTAGCTAGCGTGGCTCCGTCGAATCCGCCCCCTCTGAACCAGAAGAGGGTCCGTTCGTAATTCAGGTATTTCTTCAGGAGCTGGCGCGGGTCGGCTGGGCTTTCAGCCACGATGAGAAACACGCGGTCCTTCGTCATAATGCGGTGGTTGAACCTCCGCTCCCAGAAGCGCGCCGCATCAGGCAGCAGCGTCCTGGCGACGCTCGGCGGCAGGGCGTGGACGAAGGAGCCCGTCCAGTTGGCGCTGCCGTAGATGATCAGGGTGGAGTTCTGGGAGAGCAGGAACGGTGAGAGCAGCTGCAGGGCGCTCGCGGCCTCGTTGGTGAGGGCGGGCGCGACTGGGGCGGGCACTGCGCCCAGCGCCCCGGGCGTGCCGGCAAGGAGCAGGGCCCACCAGAAGACGGCGGTCATCACTACGACTGTGAGCGCACAACACTGAGCACAACACAACTCGTCCGTCTGGCAATCGATATCTCTGCCGGCTAAGCAGCAGCGCTTTTTCGTTATCTGATGTAGCAGGCCCGGAGGACACTGTCCAATATTCGTCTGCCCATAGACCTGCGCTGTCACCTGTCCTCACCCGTCTGCTCGCAAGTGTTGTGCAATGAAAAGAGGGATGGGGTGGTTCCTGCCGTAAAAGGGTGCCTCACGCCTAACAGGAGGCACTTCCTTGCGGATACCGCGGGAGGGGGTGACGAGCTGGGGACGCGCGACCCCATGCGTCCACCTGTAAATATAGTTCTACATTTCCAGGAAAATTTTCCACGACGAGGAGATGGTGCAAAATTACAAGTATAATTTGTTAAGTTGTAAGCACACCGTATCGGCTTGAAATTTAATCCGGATCAAGAATGGGCTGTTGTAAATTTACAACATATTCCAGTTGCCGCGATTCAATGATATTATTATTTACCCCCTTGGGTAGGCAGACCCACAAATCTGTTGTGTATTCGCCGGGACATCCGGTACTAGAGTCCTAGTCTCTATACCGGACTCTACCGTAATTTTTAATTATTACTTACACTGTGAGAAAAACCGTACTTCATACACTAAAGGTGGCCTGGTACTGAGTGTGCTCAGTAGTCCCCTTTGGGAATGTGCCAGACTCTTTGACTCTCCACAGTGCCTGGACGTTTATTATGTCAATTTCTTTACGGCCCACACCCGGTCCTGTCTTACCAGCCAACCAGGCCAGCCGGGCCAGCTAAGGTTGGCGCGCTGAGTGTGGGGCCACCCTAAACTAAAAACGGGTTTTGAATTAACGATTTACGGTTTTCATTGCCGTACATCACTAATTTACCCTATACTGGGTACAATTTTAGTACAATATTTTATTGAACTTCGAAATAACGGTGAAAATTTGTAGTTAAATTGTAGTTTTTTTCTCACAGTGTCCTTTCTCAGTGTCCACGGTGGACCGTCGGTACGGGAACGCTGATACTCTGTTTCGCGGGGTGGTTATTTCTCTACAATCAACAAGGTGACACACAAGATTCAAAAATTTCGGAAAACAAAATCCCAAAACCTCAAGAACATTTACAGAAAAATCAGAGAAATACGAGAACATTCAAAGCTAACACAGCAAACAATTCTGTAAAGTTTCACGAAAATTTCTGAAGAATTACGATACTTGGACGCTAAAATTCAATTGTTCCCCCTCGGCGCCTTGCCAGTCGATGTCCACGAGACCAGCTGTTCGATGGCAAACACGAGGCCGGCCAAGGCGAGGCCGGCGGCGAGCACCACGAACGCGGGCTTCATGTTGTTCAGGGTGAGTGGCGAGGCGAGCGGGAGGGACACCAGGTGCCTGGCGCGCGCCCGGAGGCCGGGCTCGTCCAGGACGTTCTCCCAGTGCTGCAGCAGCCCCCCTGCCTCTAGCCGCCGGTAGGTGGTGGCGATGGGGCCAGCGAGTGGGGAGCCGCGTGTGGCCCATACAATGATCTTGATGTACTGCCAGCCGAGTGGGAACGTGTGAAGCTTTCTGTCGGGTATGTTGAGCGTGTTGACGAAGCGCTGGACGTTCCGGTCATAGAGGACTATGAGTGCGGAGTTCTTGTGCAGCGCCATGTTCAGCAGGAAGTCGGTGATGCTAGAGATGGAGACCACGTTTCCTCTGACCATAAGCTCGGCTAACAAGTCGGAGCCCTGCATGCGCCTCAGGCCGCCTAACGTCAAGTGGATGGAGAGGCCGCTGTCCTTCAGGGCCTGAAGGCTGTCGTCTCGCCGCGGGGCCGGGCGGAGGACAGCATGCCGAGCAGCAGCCCCTGGTAGGCGGCCGCCAGCACGACACAGACGAGCAGCCAGGCGCCGAGCAGCGGGTGCAGCGAGCGGCTGGCGGCCGGGGGCGGCGGGGGCGCCTGCCCCAGCAGCGGGCCGAGGGCGAGCAGCAGCGCGGCCCCGCGGTCCCGGCGGAGGGCCCAGGCCAGGGCGGCCGCCGTGCCCAACGCGGCCAGCGCCGTGCACAGCCACACCGCCGGCGAGAACTCCAGGGCTACGGCAGACAGCGGGTTGACCACCGGGCCGAGCCCGGCGGGGACTATGGCTATGATGTGGTGCAGTGACCTATCCGGCAATTGGAATAAGTTGCGGGTATAGTCAGGTACGCCGACCCCTGAAAAAAGTGCATCCATTCAGCACTCACGTACAATGCGATCTATCGAAATCGATGTTGATACTGTATTCCATTCTATTTTCCAGAGTACACCAATCAAGCTCTGTTTTACAGCCTGCGCCAGCTTAGAAACTGGCGGTGGCATGCCAGAGGGTAGCTTTAGGATGCGCAGGGGCTCCCCGGCGGGTAGGGGGCGCCAGTTCAAGCAAAAAGGGTAAAAATGTATTAACAGAGATCCGCCGTGTTGCCAGCACCGAGTAGCCGGCGACCAGTGGTCCTCCGCATGGAACTGCAACTTCAAAAAATCGAAGCAATTTGTGGCGTTGACTGCGTAGACAGTCGAGCTTCCGTTAGGAACAGTCACGACAAACACCATCGGACGGCCGCAGAGGGTGTAAGACGTACTATTAGCTAGCTTGGCCCCGTCGAATCCGCCCCCTCTGAACCAGAAGACGGTCCGTTCGTAATTCAGGTACTTCTTTGGGAGCCTGCGCGGGTCGGCTGGGCTTTCAGCCACGATGAGAAACACGCGGTTCTTTGTCATGGTGCGATGGTGGAATCTCCGTTCCCAGAAGCGTGCCGCATCAGGCAGCAGCGTCCTGGCGACGCTCGGCGGCAGGGCGCGGACGAAGGAGCCCGTCCAGTTGGCGCTGCCGTAGATGATCAGGGTGGAGTTCTGGGAGAGCAGGAACGGTGAGAGCAGCTGCAGGGCGCTCGCAGCCTCGTTGGTGACGGCGGGCGCGACCGGAGCGGGCACTGCGCCGAGCACCCCGGGCGTGCCGGCAAGAAGCAGGGCCAACAAGAAGACGGCGGTCATCTCTACGTCTGTGAGCGCACAACACTGAGCACAACACAACTCGTCCGTCTGGCAATCGATGTCTCTGCCGGCTGAGCAGCAGCGCTTTTTCGTTATCAGATGGAGCGGGCCCGGAGGACACTGTCCAATATTCGTCTGCCCATAGACCTGCGCTGTCACCTGTCCTGCGGATCGCAAGGGCTGTGCATTGAAAAGGGGGATTGGGTGGTTCCCGCCGTGAAAGGGCACCTCACGCCAATCAGCTGATCAGCTGGCGCCAAGGGGGTAACCGGGTAACCTGTCAAGAAAATGGTCGACCGACTATTACATTTTGTTTGAATGTATTAAAACTATTACAGATCAATCACACCTACTACGCAAATTGCAGGTATTACATCACTATTGCGGCTATTACAGTACCATTACAGTGCAATGGACAACTTGCCCAGAGTGGCGGCGCGTAGTGGGAACCAAAACAAAGCACCATAACCTACGTAAAGAACTGGTTTAAATCTTGGTTTAGATTCAATTCTAGTGTAACTGAGGTCAAAAACATGTGTCTGTTAGGACTCGACATTCATTAGGATCACTTAAAATAATGTTTTACGCTCGTAGTGTGAATTATTTAGACAGTGCTTTCTGCTTTGTTTTGGTTCCCACTACGCTCCGCCACTCTGGGCAAGTTGTCCATTACATCAATTACAATCATTACATCAATTACGCATCTATTGCGCTATTACACGGGAATTACACATCAATTACAACCGTTACACAACTATTACAGCTTTAACACTACTATCACAGTACTATTTTACAAAGCTAAAAATTCCTTAGAAAAAGCTCCCAGCCTCGATACCTTTCTTTTCCTTTTCCACACATTACACCTATTACATACTTATTAAAGGAATTACAGAGGTATTACAGGCATTACACCAATAACATATTACAGGGCAATTTTACAAGGGGTGTCCAAAGTCCTCACATTACAATTTTAGGACTTAATGTAGGACTATATTCGACTTTGCAAAGTGGCAGCATTTCGAAACAATTCTAACGCTAACACGTTAAACGGCCCCCTAGGTTTTAACACTTTTTTGAGTATTAAAAAGACTTCAATAATATTCAGTCACAACGCTCACTGAAAACCAAGTCGTGAATTTTATCTGCGTCTCTTTTCCTACACAAATTATTGTCGCTTTGGCGCAGCTATCAGCAACGCTGCGAAACAAAGTAACAATTATAAAAAATATACGATTTGAGGAAATTCTGGTACTGGTCGTTCGGTAAAAATGAAGTAGGTTTCGAAAGGGCGGTACGGTGGTCACGTGCGACTTTCAGTGGTGTCATCTCTTTCTTGAGCGTTTCACTGAAGCAGAGCTTTGTTTGAAGGCAGACTTTAGAGGTTTCTCTTTCGCTCCGTTTTGGCTCGACGCCGCCTAGCCCCACCACGAAAAACAACCCCCTTCTCCTGGTGATTTCAGCTGACAAGTCGAGCATTACCATAGCAACTGAAATTTCAATTCACATTTACAGAAAATCTGGAGTTTAAATTTATACTAAACTTTCAGGGTTAGTATACAAGTTTACATACTATACTATAACTGGGGGTAATATTATAAAAACCGTTGGAGCGGATTTTTTCCTCCCGTAAGGGGCCATATAAAACAATTGACAGACGTTTCAAAGCGATTTTAGAAGGCTACTCCGTTGCCTAAAAATTGAACACGCGTTCAAACCCAAATCTTCTCCAGCGACGAAGGGCGCGGGAGGTGGCGAGACGAGGGGAAAGGGGGGGAGGGGGGAGCGCTTACCAGCACGGCTTAAAGTGCAGGGAGACCCAACCCTCTCCTCCGAGGAACAACGTGTCCACGCAAGGCCCCCCCCCCCCTCTCCCTTCCCACGCTCAGCAACCAAATAATCCTTCTGTAGGTCCACCAGATCAAATAAATCAGGGGCAAGAGTAGAAACAGGAGAGGGGGGGAGGGGAGGGGGAACACGAGGACCCTTTCTGGAGGCACCAATTTCACAACCTGCCGCGCAAGCACACCAATTATCTGTCTCGTTGCAGAGCTTGTTTTGGTGTCGCCCGCTCCTCCACCCCGCACCCCCCTTTTACTCTATCCCACTCTCTCCCTCTCTCTTCCAGGACGTCGCTCTCTTTCGCGACATCTGATGCTGAGAGAGAGAGAGAGAGAGAGAGAGAGAGAGAGAGAGAGAGAGAGAGAGAGAGAGAGAGACTGGCACAAAGGGGCTCCTCCTTGGCCTGCAGGGGCACCCTGCCCCGATGCCCCTGACGCCACTTCTCCCCAACGCCTGTTATCCTCGCGCGAGCTTCCCTTCTCTCTCTCTCTCTCTCTCTCTCTCTCTCTCTCTCTCTCTCTCTCTCTCTCTCTCTCTCTCTCTCTCTCTCTCTCTCTCCCGCCACAAAGCGTCTCCGCTCCGCGTAATCCCCTTCCCCACCCACCCTCAGCATTGAGAGCAGCAGACCCCAGCAGCTCCAATTTCGATGTCTTGGATTTTCCATCACACTCTCACCTGGCTGGGGGAACGCCTTGGGCAAACAAACATGGAGAGCAGAAAGGAGTCGTGTTCTCTACACTGTTTAAAAAAAGTATACTATAGATGCGAGTTAATTCAAAACAAAACTGCTGAAACTCTCTACTGCAAAATAATGTGAACCGCAATACTTTGAAAAATAGTTGCAGGTTAACGATTTTTTGTTGTTGTTCACGAAGTGCAGTTGTAGAATTACAAAATTTCAAATCATTTACTTACTAACAGTATACGTAACCATTTTAATTCAGTCAGAGCAAGAATGGACTGTTGTAAATTTACAACATATTTCATAAATCGTAGTTTACAAAATATTACGTAAATCTACGAAGATATTTTACACAATGAAAGGGTGCATTGCCACCTAATATCTGAGCAGAGACCGGGTAGACGCGTTCCTGTTTTCTGCTGGAAGGCACACACCGTCATATGCTCAAAAACAACGGACCGGACATGGCAATAAATTTACGGCGACAACCGTAACGCAACGCTCTCTGTTCTAGTTTCAGTATACACAACGTGTGAACGCAGAAGTTGAGTAAATGTCAGCTCGCATGACAAGTGTTCAATTTTCAAGAAAACTCACAATGATTTAACTTTCGTTCTATACAGGCACTCACACAGAAATAATGAGCGACATTGTACCCCTAGCCGATAGACAACAACCAGGAGGGCAACGCTCCGCAGAACGGCGAGCAGGATGCATTCCCTCTTCCACTCCCCTCCCGCACGGTTCAGTGGCGCCCGCTGCGCCCCACCCCTCCGCCCTCCGGCCCCTTACACACGGACCGAATGAAACTGCAGTAAAAGCCGCACGCTCCAGGGCGCGATAGGCTGCTAATGGACTCGCAGAGACAGGCGGAGGGGACGCAAACAGAGAAAAGAGAAAGAGCACACGAGAGAGAGAGAGAGAGAGAGAGAGAGAGAGAGAGAGAGAGAGAGAGAGAGAGGAGGGAGGGGTGTAGTGTAGCGTAGAAGCCCTTCTCTCATGGTTGAGGGGTGAAGGATGCCGCAGCTCTTTCTCATCCCCTTTTGTACGCGAAACTGTCATCGTAACGATACGGTTGCACTCATTCAGAGAGGGCGCCCTCTGCAAGCCCATGGGAAAGTTCCACACTTCGCTGTGCATGGAAAATTACATTTATTTTTCATCGCATGATTTTTTTTTAGGCCCCTGTAGAGGGCCTTCTTCCTTTCGCCCGAAAGTTTTATTTTTCTCGACAATGGATTATTAAGACTACAGCAATTTCTGTCGAACAGATTCTAACGAAATTGCAATAGAAAATAGTTTGTAAAATTAGAAAATTTTGAAACTGTGTCTGATTGCAAACTGTCTGACCAGATCCGAGTAATTTCAATTCCAATGTGCAAATTAAGTTGCTAAGGCAACAATACCCATGCCGCTTGGGCGGAGCTAGCAGCAGCGGCTATGCTCCCCGCTTCATATATCCAGTATTATTTTGGTTCGCTCATCAACTCAAAGCTTTGAAAAGCATTTACTTTAAACAATAACCTAAGCACGACCTTGTGTCTTTTTTTCTGTAATGTCTAAAGTTCTCTCAACACTGTAAAAAAAAGACGGTGAAAACTACGGAAATCACCGTTAATTCCTTTAACGGTGTCCACCGTAGAATGGTGCCTCCCTACTACGGCGCGCACCGTACTATAAATTTTCGAATCCCGTTACGGACTGCCAATAAGTACGGCATCACCGTACTCAAAAAATGGGGTACGGAAGACCCGTACCTATGACCTCTGCCCACCGAAAATGAGGTACGATGGCGCCGTGCTCTGCGCTCCGTAGTCGGTTTCTAAAACGAAGATACGGGACACCGTAGTTGGTTCCGTACTACGATCTTGTTTTTTCACAGTGAACAAATTAAAGGTGAGTTTTGGGAGTTTGATAATACTCCATGAGTGCGATTTGAGGCATCATGTAAAAGTATCTCCTGTTTTTATTGCAAGTTCTCAATACTCTTGATAGTTCTGACTTCAGTTCTTTCTCATTTTGTGGCAAGTTTTAAAACCTAGGGGGCCGTTTAACGCGTTAGCGTTAGAACCGGTTAGAACTTTTTTATTGTTATTATTACTTTAGGAAGAAGTAGAAAAATATTTTAAGAGATGTAAACTACTTTGTCAACACACAAAAAGACAGCAAAACACAGTTTCTTTTCCTGGATCCCTTCTAATATAAAAATTCCCGTCTCATTCCTAGTCTCAATCCAGCCTTATTCCCGTCGTATATTTCCGGTTCCCCGCGATGAGTGACCATGGCGGCCTTGAAGCCCTCTGTGAGCAGTATTGTGGTACGGATGCAGAACGCTGCCGCCCCGCCCCGCCCCGCCCCGCTCGGAAACTTGGAAGCCGGATCAGGTGGTTTGTGTCTCGCGAGTTGTGAGCGGTATACGCCCCGCCCCGCCCGGAACACAGTGAAAAATAGTTGTAGGTTTACGGGGAAAAAAAAATCCACGAAGTGGAGTCGTAAAATTACAATTACAAATCGTAAAATTAAAAGCACTACGTATCGGCTTGAAATTCAATAACGAGCAAGAGAGGGTTGTGGTAAATTTACAACATACTTCGTAAAACGTAATTTACAAGATAAATCGTGAATCTACAAAGATATTTTTCACAGTGTAGCCGCAGTCTCTCGTGCCCACCGTGTTAACAGAAAGGCGCCGGCTGGGTGGGGCGGGAAGGTCCGCACCATACAGTGAAGTGCGGTGGGTGCGCGGGGTGGGGCGGGGTGAGGTGGGCGGGGTGAGGTGGGGTGGGGCGCGGCGGGCCTGTAGGCGGGGCGGGGCGCACAAAGGGAAGGAAAGGTTAACCCCTTCCGCTTGGACGGCGTCTTTTTCAAATTCACAAGAAGAAATTGCGGCGGGCAGATCAAGTGACTCCCTCTTACCGACGTGCAGTCCCCAAGGGACGCCGGCTCGCTTGAGGGGCGGGGTGGAGCAGGGCAGAAGGGTACGGGAGATATTAATAATATTAAAAATAATAATAAAGGGGAGATAGTTAAAAGAGAGATTACCTAACACAATTTGCGCGAGAGAATCGGGGGGGGGGGGGGGGAGAGACTTATTATGCGAAGCCCAGCAAGCACCCGCGGGGGTAGGGTCGACGCAGAGACAGACCAACCGTCAATCAAGTACCCATATCTAAGTATTTATTGAGGTAGAAAACTTGAAATATCTTCTGAGAGATAAGAATTTTGATAAATACTTACAGAATGCGCAGATGTCGGAGGTCCTCGAAGTCCGTCTCATAAAGGATGGTGATGTTGTTCCCTTGCAGATCCCTGAAAGAAGGAAACAAAACGTTATTGACGTCGCGAAAGTTGTTTGTAATACGGTGGGGAAAGCACGCAACTCCCGATACACCATGATGGGCTATGTACATCAGAAAAGTACAGCACAGCGTACACAAAAATTGAGAGAGCAATAGAGAGAGAGAGGGGCGGGAGAGAAGAAGGGATGGGAGAGGAAGAGAGATGGCAGACGATCGAAAAATTGGCGATATTGGGTTGTCGGCCGGCGAGGCCCGGACCCGCAGTGCGTTCGGCTGAGTTATCAAAAGATACGGTTACACACAACCAGAGCCGCCAGAGTTATGAGTGCAGCCGCAGCCACCCCCACCTCTCTCTCTCTCTCTCTCTTCCTACCTCACTTGCAACCACGCACGCTGTACCATTCCCTCTATATCTCTTTCTATCCGTCCCTCTTTTTCTCGCGTCACCGCAAAATATGGGAGTGGGGAAAAAAAAAAAGCCACCCTGGTGATAGTATTGCACACCCCGCCCCCCAGCTCAACTCCCACTCCTGTTCGGCCGCCCTACCTCGCCCCGCCCCGCCCCGCCCCGCCCCACCCCGCCCCGCCCCGCCCCGCCCCGCCCCACTCACCAAGCTAGGCCAGGCCGAGCAGAGGTGTGCCCACTTCGCAAATAAGAATAAAATAAAAATAAAATACTAAAAAACATGGAGAAAATTTATAAATTCTGCAAATGCATTTTCTTAGTGAAACTGTGCACTCGAACCCAAGGTGCTCGAATTCTCCAATCTTCCGCTTGGACAGGTAACGATAATAATATTCCCACGAATGTCACCCCTTTTTTTTTAGCAGGAAGAAAGAGAAAAATACAAAATTCACACTAGTAGAAGAATGCAATAATGGTACACTTGTATTTCGCACTTAGGTGTTGAATCATTATTTCATCATAGATCCTTTCCTGTCGGCAGCCCCTCCTGTATTCAGCAACAGGTGCGGCGCGAGCGACACACGTTAGCACGTACCGGACCGGGGGGGTGGGGGAAACAACAGCGGTGTAGCGCCTCCACGCAGCCGCAGGGGAATCACCGGAAAACAGACTAACGCTATAATCCCCTCCCCCCCCCCCTCTCTCTCTCTCTCTCTCTCTCTCTCTCTCTCTCTGACCAAAACCGCAAGCGTTCGTTGAACGACGGACAAAGCGTTACACACACACACGAACAACTGAAGAAGAACAGAACAGCATCCCCGTTAGCGCCAGCGCCCCTCCTCCCCCGCCTCCCAACTGGGCAGTGTTCCCATCGTGATACGATTAATTTCGACGCAACCCGCCCCGCCCCGCCCCCCTGCCTTCCACACCACGGGCTGCCGAGCGCATCGCCCAGATTAAATGATATCGCTCGATTTGTTGTCCGTCTACCTGGTGGGGCGGGGTGAGGTGGGGCGGGGTGGGGCGGGGTGGGGCGGGGTGGGGCGGGGTGGGGCGGGGTGGGGCGGGGGTGGGGCGGGGTGGGGCGGGGTGGGGCGTAGGGGCGCGCCAAGGCGCCTCTATTCTGAGCACCGCGGAGTGCGTTAGGCGGGACGAGGGCGACAGGGGGTGTTTGCCCTGCCCTGAACTGCCCTGTACTGTACGACATTCACGGGGCCATCACATTTTCGGTCGTGGAACGCGCAGGGAAACAAATTAGTAGAAGGTAGGTACTTAATTTCGGCTGTGTAATCAAAAGTCGTCTTCAACTGACACACTGTTTTAAACATCGAGTTGAACACGTTTTGATGCTCACATGTGTCTCTTGCGCGGGGCATCAAGTGTTGGACGGCTTTAATGCCAGCCACCAGAATGTGAAAACTTTTGCCCCCTATGATTTACATTGCGGTTGGAACTTTGCATCCCACAGGTTCAAGTTAAACCAAGTTAAACACTGTGCTCCACACGTTTACACATGTGTGACTGTTCAACACTTTGTATTACTGCAGTGGACACGATTGCGTCTTGAGATAAAAATTGACCTTGATCTTTAAAAAGGAAAAAATAAATAAAATTGCAGTTTTCTGAGCAAACGTTTCATTTCAAGACGCACCCAAGAGAGCGAATACATATTTGCAACCGAACCCGATCCACTCGGGCGGAAAATGTTCCGAATTTTACGCCGAAAAACATGACAACGCGCCATTTTCCAGTGAAACGCGGACGGTACATACACCGGGGTATACACGGTCGCATCACAGAACGAGCACAGCGCTCGCACCGACCCGGAGCATTCCCGGCGCAGAGCAATTTTATTCAAAGGAGATAGAGAGAGAGAGAGAGAGAGAGAGAGAGAGAGAGAGAGAGAGAGAGAGAGAGAGAGAGAGAGAGAGAGAGAGAGAGAGAGAGAGAAGGTATCTGGTCCTCGGTCTCGACCATACCGCGCGGACAGGCGGTCGGTCGAGTGGGCCGGGGGACGTCTGTCTGCGCGTCCACAAAGGTACACAACATGGCATTCCCTACTCGCCCGGGCTAGCCCGCCCGCCCCACCCCGCCCCGCCCCGCCCCGCCCCGCCCCGCCAAGGCACGGCAGGCACTGGCGGGATGAGATGGGATGGGATGCCATTGCTACTGTGGCGCTGCTTGTTCGTCCGTCGCGCGTCGGGTTGGCTCGGGTCGGGTCAGCGATACACCCGGAAAAATCGCATAGTCCTTAGACAAGTTCCCGCGCATTTCGTGTCACAAGAACACTGGCTTTTATGTGTGCTCTACCTTTCTTATTTCCCTTCCTTTTTTTTCTAAACAGTTTATGAAGTTTTAAAATAAATTTGGACTGCGCGTGACGTTTTAAAATTTTGTGTGCCAGCTCCAAGATCAGCTGTTTTTGAACAACTTTTGCTGTTATTGGACAATCGCGACTTGTTATTTTCCAACAGACATTGTTAAATTGCAAGTCGATGTTGTTATACAACTACACTTACATGGCAAACACGAGTCCTGGGTTTCCCAGGGGAAAATTGCACATTCCCAGGAAGCATTACCTTTCCCAGGGGATGTCCTGGGTTTTCCAGGAAACAATAGCTCCTGGGAAAAACTACTTTTTTTCCAGGACAATCACTGCGGGATTCCAACTCCCCCGGGGAATCCCAGGACTCGTTTCTACTGCTAGCAACAAAGTGTGGTCTACTTTCCGCAGAGCTTCCTCATCAACAGAGCAGTGCGTGCGCTTTGCCTTCACACGCACTCATACTAGACCTCACACCTCGTTCAGTTTGTTCCGCGGGTCAGGGTCACGGCCGCAGCTCTCCGTCACGCTCGTCACGCCCGTCACGCGCGCCGTCACGCCCCGAGCGCGTCACGCAGCGTCACGCCGCCCTGTCACGTCAGGAGAAGTTCTCAATCACGCCGGGGCGCGTCGCACGGCCGACGCGTTACATTAAAACTACTCTCGGTAAAAGGTCAGGGCAATATTAATGACTCTATGGAGAGAGAGAGAGAGAGAGAGAGAGAGAGAGAGAGAGAGAGAGAGAGAGAGAGAGAGAGAGAGAGAGAGAGAGAGAGAGAGAGAGGAGGGGAGGTAGACTAGGACACGCCGACAGAACACCACACAATATGGGATGCGCCAACAAAATTTCGAGATCTCAATTTAATGTCTCGTCCAATGGGGAATTTGAAAATCTATGCATCTACCGCTTTTTCACATGATCCTAAGGGTCCTGTTCAGGACCGGACACACGATTACCGATCACTAGTGATTACCAAGCATAAACTTTCTTATTTATGTTATTTTCCTGCATATTTTAATGAGGAAAAACCAGAGAAAACCCAAAACAGCGTGAAATAATAAAAATTAAAAAAATAAAACAAATTTTGGGGTTATCGGACAAAGTGTACGGTACACATCATTTACTAGGGTTGTGGACCTCTCGACATGATCAGCTCAGGAACACCTATAAAATCATGTTTAATGAAGGCCATGTTATGGTTGCCACCACGGACTTCGGTCGTCAGAACCGAGCTCACGACTATAATATTGCAGCCTCTACTATAATTGAATGGTTGTCGCCCTGCCAGCCGTGTAAAGTATAGGGTAGAACTTTTCATCTCTCCCGAACGTTTGATTCCCGTTGTACGAGTTTATTACGAGTTCCTAGGCACGCAGTCATTTCAATACTTTGAGAACGCTGCTTGGCTTATTTTGGCCACGTGTTCCCGGAAAACGTCAAGAAATTGTACCGAGCGCGCACATTGCTCACATAACAGCGCGCATTTCAGAGAGAGGGACAGCGTGCGAGAGGGGGCGGGGGAGCAAGAGAGAGACGAGAGAGAGAGAGAGAGAGAGAGAGAGAGAGAGAGAGAGAGAGAGAGAGAGAGAGAGAGAGAGACGGAGACAGAGAGCGTGGGCGAGGGTAGCGGCGCCGGCGCTGCCAACGTAAGCAACACGGGCCACATAGCAGCGCGAGAGGCGGCGAATCCGACGGGTGGCGTCGCGAGGGGTAATTCCTCTTTTCCGAGAGGCAAACGACGCAGTTGTAGGGGGTCTGCACGGCTACCTCACACGCACTGCACTGCTGCTTAACTTCTCTCTCTCTCTCTCTCTCTCTCTCTCTCTCTCTCTCTCTCTCTCTCTCTCTCTCTCTCTCCCCTTCTCCCTCTCTCTGGCGAGTGGAGTGAAGAGGAGCAGACGATGTCGACGTCACACTCACCACAGAGGTAAACTCAGCGTTAATTGAAAGTGCCGCGCAGCGGGCTCTCCGCTGAATGGGTTTCTCTGGCCTCTGGGCTGTGTGTGGCAGGGCGGGGCGGGGCGGGGCGGGGCGGGGCAGCGCTCGCCGGTATACACACTTATTCACTGCCGTGACCACCAGTTGAAGAGGTAGGGTGTAAGGGGGGAGGGAGGGGGAGCGAGGGGGCTTAGCACGATCTAATAAATGTCCACGGCGAGATGCCCCTCCCCGCCTCCTGTCACAACATCCCACACCGCGCCAGCGTCAAACAAGCTGTACGACGAATCCCACCGCGGGGGACTTCATCTTCAGGTCGAAACGATTTCGCAAATAACAGTAATATGAATAAATCACGAGTACCGATTACCAAGTGGTTACCAACAACAGTTCTCGGTATGTTTTAAGTATATATTTCCTTATAAGGCACCAAGTGGTAAGTAGCCTTATAGTTCTGTCGCCGAATCAGATTATTTTGGCTAATGTTGCACTTAAAACTAAATCCAATAATACACTGTCAAAAAAAAATGTTGTTACTTACTTACTTCCTAAGTTTGATAGCAACACGTGTTGTTTTATAAGAAAACGATTGTTTTGTAACAACCAATACTGTTCAGAAATGACTCTAGCGTTGTTATAAAACAACACTTGTTGTTCAGCAACAAATTATTTGTAACATTACAATAAAATTGTTGTATTAAAACAAATTGATTCTTACTGGCCAAAACAACTTGTGTTGTTCTTCGACAACTCTGTCATCAGTAAAATGTTTGTTTTTAAACAACTATTTTTTACAGTGTACTAAAATAAAATTGTGTGTTTTAATTAGCAGGGCCCATATGAAAAACCGAAATTTTGCATAGGATTTTTTTTGGAAAGTAACATTGAAATGTATTTTATTTCTTACAAGATTTCAGAGGGGACAAACCAAAAGAGCGTAAAAAACAACGAAAATAGGATTATTTTTTCATGTGACCACAGTTTCATCATCGGACAAGGTGTGGTGGTGGACCATGATGCGTCGAAGAAAAGCGCAAAATCATTATCATTATCGTGTTCCGAGGGTTTTTGTAAATGTATACTTTTCTAAGTTATGACAAGACGTACAGGGAGGGAGAGAGAAAGAGAGAGAGAAAGAGAGAGGAAGAGAGGGGGAGGGGGGAGAGAGAGCAGCGGACGCGGACGCCCCCTTGGCATTCAAACGGTGCCGGCCGGAGTGTCCCTGCAAGCTGCCCCGCTGCGTCCTGATGGAAACAAATGGATCGGTGCGCCGGGCGTAGCAGGGCGGGGCGGGGCGGGGCGTAGCAGGGCATGGCCGGCGCGGGGTCGGGGCGGTCTGACGCGGCGAGCAGAGGGGTTACACCAGATGGGCAACATGGTCTGCGGACAGTCGTGCCTTTCTCTCTTTCTCGCCGACTCTGCCTTTCCCCCTCTCTCTCTCTCTCTCTCTCTCTCTCTCACGCGCGCACACACACACACACACACACACATACACACAGACCGCACCTTTCAAGACGCACGGCGGTAAAGACGTGACTATCGCTGAGGCACCCCCATGACACTCGTATCGGTGCAGCCTTGAGCGGGGGAGAGAGAGGGAGAGCAAGAGAAAAAGAGAACGAGCAAGAGAGAGCTTAAGATACGGGGGGAGGGGGGGGGGAGACGAGGTCAGAAGACAGCATAGAGAGCGAGCGCGCGCGCGAGAGAGAGAGCAAGAAGCAAGGGGAAGGCAGGGGTCTGAAGGGGACCGTTTTGTTCCCCGGAAAGGGGCTGTACGAGCAAATAGAAACTAGTTGAGATCCTGTGTCAATTAATCCTCGCTCTCTCTTTCTCCCTCCCTCTCCCTCTCTCTGCTGGCAGCTCTAGAGCCCACCCCTCTCCCTCCAACCCCGGCTGGACCACCTAGGGGGCCAGAGAGCGAGAGAGAGAAAGAGAGGGAGGGGGGGAGGGGGAGTGAGAGAAAGAGAGAGGGGAGGGGGAGTGAGAAAAAGAGAGAGGGGAGGGGAGGGGGGAGTGAGAAAAAGAGAGAGGGGAGGGGGAGTGAGTGAAAGAGAGAGGGGAGTGAGGGGCGGCAGCTGCCGATAGGGACACAATGCCCAGCAGGCAGGCAGGCAGGCAGGCAGGCAGGCAGGCAGGCAGGCCCTAGGGGAGTGTGTACTGAGTAGGCCGGGCTGGTCCTGCCGCCCCGCCGGCTTGCAGTCACTAGTGCCCCTGCCCTGCCCCTGCCGTGCTGGTGTGCCGTGCCTGTTTGCCTTCAAACGGCTTTTCAATCCGAGTGCGGTAGCGGCTTTTATCCGCCAAACCGAGCGTTATGGGGGGGAGGGGGTGAAGAGACGAAACGGGAAGAGAAGAGGAGGGAAGGGAGAGAAGAGGGAAAGGAGGGGAGGGAGAGGAGAGGGAAAGGAGGGGAAGAAGAGAAGAGGGAAAGGAGGGGAGGGGAGGGAGAGGAGAGGGAAAGGAGGGGAGGGGAGGGAGAGGAGAGGGAAAGGAGGGGAAGAAGAGAAGAGGGAAAGGAGGGGAGGGGAGGGAGAGGAGAGGGAAAGGAGGGGAGGGGAGAGAAGTTTAGTGTACGGCTTCCCACCCGGTCTGAACGCACCGCGGCTCCGCTTGCTGTAGAAGAATTTTTGTAATTTGTGGTATGCTTTAATGTTGGTTTTGAAATGTATGACATTTTCATTCCGGAATAAAAGGATGCATTTATTTTTTGCCAACATTACCCCGTTACAATGAAGTCAATCAAAACAACTGAAATTGTTGTTGACCAGGGCTCTTTTTGCAAATAACGTCGTAAAACGTCCTATTCGTGCGAAAGAGGGTAAACTCCCCGTGATTTGAGGCGTCACAGAAGAGGAAATTATCAAGAAGTTTATCGTAAATATTCATCGGTCTGAGACGAAAGTGATTCGGGGAAAGATGTTAAAAGAAGATAGGTGCAGCAATCTCTCCCAGTAATGCACTTACAAAGATAATTCTTGTTTTACAAAGAATTCTGTGCTACCGAGTAATACAAAGCCACATTTTCTTTTTATTATACAAAGAAAAATATTTTATAATACAAGGAAAAAAATTTTGTAACACAAAATAATTTCCTCACGGTTGCACAGAATTCTTTGTATTATACGAGAAAACTGCTTTGTATAAGAAGAATTAGAGTGTGATTCGGACAGGACACTCCATCGGGAGCAGCGTAGCTGATAGGTTGGTGACTGTCCGCTATATTCAAGGAGCTACGCCACTGGAAAACTTCACCCCTTCGTGCTATAAATACTTTTCGATAGCAAAGCACTTGGTTGAGACCAAAGCCGGCGCCGCGCGGGGCGGCAGCACAGATTAGAGACAAGGACGCCTGCAATGTGGAGTAGCGGGGCCTGCAGGAATAAAGTAAGCCGGGCTGGAGTGGCTGGGTATCGCCTTATCGCCGGCAGGTGGCGTGGCAGAGCGAGTGGGAGAGAGAGAGGAGAGAGAGGGAGAGAGAGAGGAAGAGAGAGGAGAGAGAGGAGAGGGAGAGAGAGACAGAGAGACAGAGAGAGAGAGAGAGACAGAGAGAGAGAGAGACAGAGAGAGAGAGAGAGAGAGAGAGAGAGAGAGAGAGAGAGAGAGAGAGAGAGAGAGAGAGAGAGAGACAGAGAGAGAGAGAGACAGAGAGAGAGAGAGAGAGAGAGAGAGAGAGAGAGAGAGAGAGAGAGAGAGACAGAGAGAGAGAGAGAGAGAGAGAGAGAGAGAGAGAGAGAGAGAGAGAGAGAGAGAGAGAGAGAGAGAGAGAGAGAGAGAGAGAGAGAGAGAGAGAGAGAGAGAGAGAGAGAGAGAGCCTTCCGGCCCGGCCCCCCGGAGGCTAGGCCGCGCGGCCGCAGTGCTGCCCGGCGGGTCTGCCTACGCTCGCCCCTGCCGCCTCGCGCTTCGCTCTGCTCAGCTCCAGCCTCGCCCACTCTACTACCTACCCACAGCTCAGTGTCTATCATGGGAAAAAAGTGGGAAATTATCCACGCAAACTACTCACGTCATAAAGGAGGCAAATATCTGGCCAGATGAAAAATAATTTGAGCTCCGTGTAGCCCTCGATGCGCGCACCACCTCGGACTATATGCCTCTGAGCCCCCCGGGGCCCCGCCAGGCGCGCCGCGCCCCTTCACGCCTCAAACTCGCCAACTCCAGACTTTTCCTCTCCGCACCCCGTTTTGCTTCGCGCTCTGCTGCTTCTTAACTCAGCCTCCCCCTCCTCTCCTCTCACTCACTCACTCTCAAACAGTCGAAGCCAATCTAACTTTGGCTCAACTTTTGAGCAGCAGCACGGGCCACGCGCGCTTTCAATCGTTTTGTGTTGGCAATTTATAACAAGTTAAGGCCCCATTATAGAGAGGGTGGCGGTGGACACGGCGGGCAGCGGGAGCCGGGAGGTGGCCGCAGGAGGTGGCGGGCACCAGGACAGTCCCGGCGGACGCGGCACCCGGGTCACTGACGCGAGCTCACGGACGGGGCTTACGCGCTGAACACCAACGAGTCATAACTATTCTGCACCGTGCACTTGAATAGACCAAGCATTATTTGGGGCTCATACCCATGCAGCCTTGAGCCAAGAAACACGCCTTTGACTCAAGCGCCTCCTCGGGGTACGATTTGAGAACAAATCGGGTTTGATTTGACCTCCAATATTCAAGTACCCATCAGGTATTTGATATTTTTTAGTCCCCGGGACTTGATTCAAGTATACTGGACATGATACAAGAACACGAATCTCTAGGTGTCGCTCATAATTTGAGGGCCATTTTATTAATCTCTGGAGAATGAGAGTTTGTTTCCTCGCTCTATTTGAGAAATAATTTTGTGATCTCGACCTCATTAAGTGAAGATTCGTGCTCTAAGAGAGTGAGGTTAAAAATTCTCACTCCAATCAAACATTGAAAAGTGTTCTCACTCATTTTAAGTTAAAATTTGGATTCGAGGTTTAGCAGTGCGAACAGACATCTATAGAAAGTTTTTGATGAAAATCGCAATTTTAAAATAGTTTTTGTTCCAGATGTTTCACAGAACACACCAGTATTTCAGGGTTGCCACAAACTTTCGGACAGTCAAAGTCCCTGACACTGACAGTTCCCCAAAGAAATTACATTTTTCCCAAAGAAATTACATTTTTCCCAAACATATGAATGTTTTTTTTTTTTTACAGAGTAAGTATGGGCGGGGTATGATGTGCTGGGCCGCAGGCCAGGACGCGTCATATGTGTGGTAATCTGGACGACGCGCTCAGGAACACGTCCGAAGCACAGGGGTGGCTGCAGAGAGAGAGAGAGAGAGAGAGAGAGAGAGGTACGCGGCGACAATGTTTCGAACCATAACACCAGCTGGCCCTATTCAACGGTCCGTCACCTCCAGGTCCAGGATAAAGGTGTGAGTGTGTGTGTGTGTGTAGGCGGGGTGCGGGAAAGGGGAAGGGAGAGGGGGGGGGAGGAGTTAAGCCCCGTCACCAATAAGCAGTCAGGCTTAGGCCGCCGCAAGCTACAGCATCACAATGTTACACGTATACGGCTCCGCGAGCTGTAACCATAACAGCGACAGGCAGGAAAAGTCTTTGACGAAAAAGAGAGGAAAATGTGCTTCATAGCTTTGTTGTTTTGCTTTAAAAATATGTTTAGAGACATTTTTTTTTCAGGTGCGTTTTTATAAGTGCACGACGACTCTCCAATGAGCCAGCAGATGGCGAAATTTTAAAATTCAAAAACTACGATTTTTTTAAAATTATTCTTTTTGGACACGCGACCTGCGGTGCTTCATCCGAAATAAATATTATAAACACAATACAGAACCCTGCTGTCAACGTGGCAAATTCCTCATGAGAATAAAGTTTTGAGAAAAAATAAAGAGACCTATATTTTTATTTTTCGAAACAGGAGGGCGCGGCTGACCAGGCGGCAGCAGTGGCATGTAAAAGTTACACTCACAGAGAGAGAGAGAGAGAGAGAGAGAGAGAGAGAGAGAGAGAGAGAGAGAGAGAGAGAGAGAGAGAGAGAGAAAGAGAGAGAGAGAGAGAGAACCGGACAAGGGCCGAGAGTTGGAAAAGGGGGAGAGGCGGGGGGCAGAGAGAGGGAGAGAGAGGGGAAATAGAAGGGAATAAGAGAGGGAGAGAGCAGGGCAATGGTCAGGGATTATGCATATGTGGCTCAGTGCGCTAATCCCTTCGGACAAGTTGCAGGCACGCCGCCGCCGGCCGCCGCGCAGCCTGCCAGCCGGCCCGGACAATTCGGTGTGGAATATGAAGGGTGCCCCCCCCTCCCCCCTCTCTCTCTCTCTCTCTCTCTCCCTCTCCCTCTCTCTCTCTCTCTCTCTCTCTCTCTCTCTCTCTCTCTCTCTCTCTCTCTCTCTCTCTCTCTCTCTACGCAACCGACGAGCGGCGCAGACAAACGATGCCACTTTACTTCCTTCCCTTTGCATCACGCAGGCGTTAGCTATAACGCGTTAGCTGCAACGCTTTTATTCGACGCGGAGTTCCTGTTTGTCTGTCTGTCTGTCCGGCCGTGTGTCCGGCCGGGCGGCGCGCGCCTGGCTATAGTCGATCCTTACGACAGCCGTCTGATTCCGAGGATCGCTCCGTCCTTGTCGCACTCATGGGGGGCCCTGGACCTGGAATCCCCACCATAGCGCACCGCCATCGGTGCGACAGGGACGCATAGAGTGTCGAGAGCGATCTTTCGGAATCAGACGCGCGGCAGGAAGTCTAACGCACGCGCAATCGCGCGCGGCCTATTCAAAAGCCGCGGCGTCGCGTCGCGTCCCCGGAGAGGAGGGCCCCGCCCCGCCCCGCCCCGCCCCGCCCCGCCCCGCCCCGCCCCGCCCCGCCCCGCGCTGCGTCCCACCGTCCTTGGCCTGCAGGCTGATTCCGAAGACCGCACTGGTCGTGCCTCCGTCCTTGTCGCACTCATGGGGCCCTGCCATCCCGAACATAGAACACCGCCATAGGTGCGACAAGGACGGAGGTACGAAAGAGCGATCTTCGGAATCAGCCAGCAGCAGCGCGTTGCACCACCACGCTCCTCCGCCAAGGCGCCGCGGCCAAGGTCTGCTGGAGATGCGCGGTGGTTTAGGGACGAAATTTGATTAAATGTAACATTTTTTGCACTAGAAACCCAAATCTCTGCATGTATATAATGTCAGACACCCGCAAGTAGGGATACTTTTTTCTTGTCTTTTTTTTTTCGTAGGAATTTTACTAAGTTGAAACGACAAGAGTGTGAATGGAATATTGAACATATCTACAAGCGTCCGACAGTCACACACATGGGGTTTCCAGTGTACTGCAGTGAATTATTCGCTCGCTTATATACCTCTGATTAATCCGTGATTAGACTGCGCTGTTGGGCCCAAATGAAACACTGTCACGCATGCCCCCGCCCAATCCCGCCCTAAAATTGTGTGCGAGCATGAATATTTTCAATTTCATTGTTTAAAATGTTTGAAATTTCATGACGACTTGGAAAATGGATTTTAGTGACCTGTCCTAAACTTGAATAACTGCTGCATTTCAAGAATCCCATTAAGAAGTTTCACAATAATTATTTTATCGCGTGTTAATAAAATCTTACAACACGTGTAGTGAACTGGATCGTACTGATTTTCTTCTGAGGCAGTTATCTTGACATGATCAAGAAGAATATTTGGTTATCCTACTCGCCTCATGGGCACAATACCCTACACTTCTATTGTCCTTGCGACACGACACATATATTTTGTATCGTCTGAGGAACATTTAAATTTAAAAGGATTTTGCGTGCGATAGTTAAAGCGTTTTTGAAGCTCTACTCATCGCTCGAGTCCGCCAGGCCTCACACTCCCTTCCCCCAGGCTGCAGTCGGCCGGGAGGGCAACTCACCTGCAACAGATAAAAAGCAAACCAAAGAGCATTAAGACACGGCGGTCTGCTGACTTAACAAAAACAAGACGACGACTTTCGGCTGATCACGACATCAGCGAAACCCGGGTCGTGACAGAAACACGTGTTAACTCGAGAGAGCAAGGGCCGGGGCGAGGCGAGGCGGGCTGGGGCGGGGCGGGGCGGGGTGGGCTAGGTGGGGTGGGGTGAGGCGGGGCGGGGCGTCCTGGCCGCCCATCACGGTGCCCCCTTGCTGCCCGATCGCCCGATCGGACAAGACAGAATGAGCATGTTCTACTTTCATCTCCGACAAGCGATCAGGCACTGATGACCCGGACCGCCTGACCAGTAGCAACAAAACTCAAAAGTACTCGTGGTGACCGCGGGGCGCGGCAGGGTCGGGCGGGGCGGGGCGGTCCCATCATACATTGAGCTGTGGGCGAGAGAGTCATAGAACGGCCGCGGCCGGCATCCCGTTGGAAGGAATGGACTGGAAGTGTTGACTGCCGCTTCTCTCGCGACGAAAGGTGCGCCCCGCCCCACCCCACCCCACCCCGCCCCACCCCGCCCCACCACCGGCGGCGAAAACCTGCTTCCGTGGGACGATACACAGGGTCACAGAACCACAGTCACTCTAAGCACTCGTTGTTAATTTACAAAGAAATTTTCGACAGATGTTTTGTAAAGATATGGTTGCAAGTTATTCGAGTCAAATTTTACAAATGATTCGTTAATTTTTGTTACAAATGATTTTTTTGGCAGATTGTGATGAACCATTTGTAAAATAAAATACAAAAAAAAGTAGAAAAATTTGTAAAACTACAAATTATTCGTAACTGTAGGAATCATTTCTAAATTTACAAATTATTTGTGAGATCACAAGTAACGCAAGCCGTTAGAATGCATGCGGTTAAGTTCCCTTTCCAATAAAAAATCGTATCAAATCTCTATTATTAGACAACTTTTTATGAAAGAAATTTCAGCTACTATACTAGCTATTCGTAACACGACAGTTTTTTTTTCTTTTTATGATAATTTATTCCTAACACCAAATTTAAAAAATGATTCGCAACAACATTCCGCTGTGTTATAAATGACGTAAGAGAGAATTTCCCCCGGAGTTAATTCGCAAATTCACTGCAAAAGTATTCACAGTGGTTGGTTTGTCAGTGTGTGAGTGAGCGCGAGTGTGCGTAAAACGTGTCGCATGCACGCTAAATGTATTTGTATGTTTTTGTGCAAACGTTTTGTACAAAGTTGTGCATACGTTTCGATTCGCACAAATTTGTGCGCAAAAATGAACGAATTTGTGCATATGTTTGTACAAAAACATGCACTCCTTCGCACAAATTTGTGCGAATCGAAACGCATGCACAACTTTGTACAAACGTTTGCACAAAAACATACAAATACACTTAGCGTGTGCACGGCAGTCTCCGGCCCGCGGCGTGCCCTCTGCTGCTCGTCACAATGTCCTATCTGCCGTGCGGATACGCAGTTTGGCCCAGCAGCGGGCCGGAGACACCTGCACGCCAACGTGACCACATCATGAGCGGTGTGACTTAGACACATACAATAAGTTCGAAACCGTTTGAAAAATAAACGGTTGCACAAGTTTTTCATGTCCTTTTTTTTTCTTTCTTTACAGGTGCCAATAAGTAGGGATCTCGTCGACAGTAGACATTTGTCCACAGATTATTCAAAAATAGTAAAGACCACAGCGGCATTTAGGGTGTGCGATGCCCATCGAAAGTCAATATGGGGGGAGGGGCCACTGTTATTCAATTCCTGTGACGTCACGTTCTTTTTCATGTGAAAAGTGTCACATTGTTTAAAATGCAGTGTCACATTCTTTTCAATGTGAATCGGCCAAAATATGCGGGCTAAATTTTATTGTCACATTCAAAAGAATGTGACATTAATATTAAAAGGAATGTGACAGTTTTCACATGAAAAAGAATGTGACGTCACAGTAATTGAATAACAGTGGAGGGAGGGGAATCGATCGACGAAATAAATAAGAACGAATAAGCCAACACAGCAGGCCATTTATATTTACTTTCAAAACAATTCCAGCGAGCGCGGTCCGGCACAACACTATACGTTAGAACCTTCACGGCCGACGACATGCCACGAGTCGGTCACACACACACACACACACACACACACACACACACACACACACACACACACAGCGCGCCGTATTTGCATAGCCGTAAGAGCCATATGAGCGGCACATCCCAGCGCGGGGGTATCGAGATTGAGTACAGGGCAGCAGGTCGCTATATGTCACCATTGCAAAACGCGACGCTGGTGCTTATTAGCACCAACAACATCGCTCACGCTAGTCGCAAATTCATAACTTAATATTTGAAAAAAGAAAGAGAGAAAAAAAGAAAGAGAGCAATTTTTGTTTTGTCAGCTTGAGTACTCTCGCCATGCGCTGACACACTTATTGCCCCGACGGCAGATGTCGGACACACATCAACGACCAGACATAAACCGTCGGGGTCACCACGCCATACCACTGCCAGCAGACTCCCGTAGCTCTTCTGGTGCTCCTCTGAGCAGGGCGCTGCGATAGATGGATGCGCAAAATGCGACGGGACACGCTTCGATTTAATACACGATAGATCTTCTGAGGAAGATATCGGCGATGCAGCGCGAGAGAGGGAGAGGGAGAGTGCGAGAGCGGGTGCGAGAGAGAGAGAGAGAGAGAGAGAGAGAGAGAGAGAGAGAGAGAGAGAGAGAGAGAGAGAGAGAGAGAGAGAGAGAGAGATAAAGAGCTGCAAAAGGGAGAGAGAGTGAGAGAGAGCAGCGCGGCAACAAAACGGCCGTCATTAGCCAAGTAATGGGACGACTGCGGTAAAGCGCTGTGCAGTTGAAGCAGTGCCGTAGAGGATGCAGCCGCTCTCTCTCTCTCTCTCTCTCTCTCTCTCTCTCTCTCTCTCTCTCTCTGATGGCGATGCAATCCCTCTCCGATCCTGCTTGCTCTCCCATGCGGCCTCCCCCAGGGATTCTCTCTCCTTTTTTAACTTACGAGGTGCGCACGGCTGCAGTGAGTGATTTTTCATTCAGTTCTTTTTGTGCTCGGGGCCATTAGCGGCAAAGCACTTTCTTATTTCAAATATTATGTACAGAAAAACTCTGCTAGAAATATGGACACACGCAATTATGGCGTCGCTGCGGAGTAGTGTGACGTAAATTATATTTATGTACACATTGCGTCTATAGGCCGTGCAGTTTTAGGACTTGATTAAAATAAAATTGACTTTGTTCCTGACTTTCAATCAAGATTAAACTAAGACCGAATAACATCGAGAGCAGGTCGTCTAAAATAAAATAAATTTTGCTCCTGACTTCCAGTTAAGATAAAACGAAGCACGGATAGAAAGTCGAGGATTACTGCTTTATCCTCTTTTCCTCTGTTTCCCCTTGTTTTACGGTTTGACGCCCTCAACGCTCTTTCACGACTGCGAAATTTCCACGGTAAAACTGGTAAATTTCTTGATTTTCAAGACCTTTTGGAAAAACCGAGACCTTTCCGATACCGTACTGAAAACCATGACGATTTCCAAGACATGCTCATGGAATTTAGGACGTTGTCTTGAAATTATTGCAATTTTTCAAGACGACGTCTTGAAAACCAAGAATTATATCTTAGAAATCGTCCTTAGTTTTCGCAACCAAGACGCCAGTTTTACCGTGAAAAGCCAAGTTTTGATCGTTAACGAATTTCAAGTTGATACGTAGTGCTCGTAATATTACAATTTTTATTTTTTAAGAGCACGGCCCCTAACCTAAATCCAGATTTTTCTTTACAATTTTGAGAAGACTTGGCAGAGAGGTTAAACTCAATCTGCTTAATACATACACTGCTGAAATGCCCACCCAAAGTTAGCAGCCAATTTTGAGTAATTTTGGTCTAAAAGTCTCTGTTTCTGTGGTATACTGTTAAAAATTCCGTACCCCCATGCCCTAAATACTACGGTAGAACCCGTTTTGCTTGGTGACGGGACGACCGTATCTGAAAAATACGGTGTTTTCCTTGACCAACTCCGTAGTTTCAGTTTCTTGAAATTTCGAAAAAAGTTGGAATATAAGCCCTTGTGAAATATACGGTCATAGGTAGTACGGACGGACCGTACCCAATAAAAACGGTCTCTCACTCTCTCATTCTCCTGGTAAAAAAATAATGTGGAAACCCGCACTAATTACACTGTTATTCAATTACTGTGACGTCACATTCTTTTTCATGTGAAACCTGTCACATTCCTTTTAATATTAATGTCATATTCTTTTGAATGTGACAATAAAATTTAGCCCGCAAATTCTGGCCGATTCACGTTGAAAAGAATGTGACATTACATTTAAAACAATGTGACACTTTTCACATGAAAAAGAACGTGACGTCACAGTAATTGAATAACAGTGTACAGTCAAATGCCCTAATTTCGGACGAATTTAGCGGTTTTTCCTTTCTTACGTGTAGGCATGATAACATATCAAAAATCTCTGTTGCGATTGGAAATACTATGGCTCCGGACACGTCGGATGACACCCATGCCAAATTTCTATCTAAATGTGTGTAGCTACAGCAGCCTTCGAGAGAGTGTCCGAAATTAGGGACGAAAGTGCCCTAACTTCGGACACGTGCCCTAAATGGCTAGTATCGCTGTAGAATGAAATTTTATGGAAACGTTTTTCGTTGCAAATTTAATTTTAAATAATTTTGTTTTTTTGGTCTGCAACGATATCTGTACTAGTTTAGGCTCTATAGCCGTCTATAGCCCTACAAAGGAAACAACTTCAGCACACTATTTCTCCTAAACTAGCAGAGATATCGTTGGAAACTATAAAACAAATCTTGTTTAAAATTAAATTTGCAACAAAAAACATTTTCATAAAATTTCTGTAGGACACACTCTAAAAATCTCCATGTATTTAGCCCATAAGAAAAAGTGTCCGAAATTGTAGCACTTTCAAAAATCGTCCCGTACCAAAAAACGGTTTGACTTACAAAATACATTTTTACGTAGTTCTGTAGCCAAAATACCATACATTCATTCGTTAAAGGACCACCCATGGGGCAGCACACACCTACATGAGCCCCGGTTTTTGGGGGAGCTTATTTCACAACAGCAATTTTGTTCTATATGCTTTTTTAGGCCCCCGTTAGGGGTGCCTATTGCTCACGCCCGTGAGTTTTTTATGTATTTATTTATTCTTGACGATGGCCCCTTATGGCCGCGGCCAATCGTGTCGAGCCAATTAGTACAAAATTACAATGAAAAATACTCTGAAAAATTTGAAAATTTTTGAGGTATGTGCGATGACAGGCTGTCTGTCAGTTTTTGTATGACACGCGTTTGCATCCCGTGTTTCTATGGGAATTGCGAGCCGAGCACCCTGTGCCGAGCCGGGTCGCTATTGTTGGAGCTCGACGCCTCGGCGCGCCGGGGAAGAGAGGCGTGGCTGGGGAGGGAGGGGGGGACCTGTTGATTCAACTCATGCACAGTAGTTCAAAAACTAAAAATTAGAAGAACACGTTGGAGTAAAAATGTCAATTCAGTGCTCGAATGATCATTGCACAATGAGCCTACAGTTCAAAAATCAAGCTGATCGGACATGTCTCTACTGAAAATTAAGCTAATTTCTAAGTCGTTTGATCTAAAAGGATGAAATTTTCACGTGACTTAAACTAATGACACTGATCAAACACTAAGGCTAAACATATTGAGTTACTTAACCAAAAAGGTAAAAACTTTGTACATCATGTACATAGACCATCCGTGAAAGTATTTTATGAAGCCAAAACATTAATTAACTTCGAGCGTACCAGAATTTCCTAAAATCGTATTTTTTTTTATGATTGTTAATTTGTTTCGCATCTTTGGTTTTTATGGTGATAGCTTGTGGCGCGGCAGCCTTGTCGATAGCTAGCCCGCCGTGCGACATATTGAGTAGCAAAAGTGAGGCAGATAAAATTCACGATTTGGTTTTCAGAGAGCGTTGTGACTAAATATGATTAAAATCTTTTTAATTCTCAAGAAAGTGTTAAAACCTAGGGGGCCGTTTAACGCGTTAGCGTTAGAATTTTTAACTTTAAATTCCTGTGTGCTGTAAAACTTTAAAGGTACTTCAACCGACTTGACGAAATATGGTACTCTATTCTGCAAACTCTACGATGCCGTTTCCGGATTTTGAATATCTCAAAAGGTAACCGAGATAGGTTGAAATAAGCACTTCTCTGCAAATTGTCCGAAATTAGGGCACAAGTCCGAAATTAGGGCATTTGACTGTACCGTGGAAATTTCTAGCAGTGTAATACTCGACTACTTAACGTGTTCGTTTTTCTTTGAATGCCATACGCCTGCCAGGTTGATCGGGCAGCACTGGCAGGACCCTCCAGTATCCTGAGGTGCCCGCCCGCCCGCCCCGCTCCACCGCACCCCGGTCTCCAAAAAACATCTAGAGCCTAAATAAAACGTGCCCCGCTCGCCGTCTAGGGGCTGAGGTTCTCGAGGAGCCCCGCCCCGCCCCGCCCCGCCTCGCCCCGCCTCGCCCCGCCCAGGGACCAGGCCGCAGCGCTGGTGCGGCTGTTGCTACCGGCTCGTTGACACTGGCCTAGAGTCCGTCATAAAACCTCGTGAGACAAAGTTTGAACAGCGAAACTTTACTGCGGGCAAAAGGGATTGGGTGGGTGGGTGGGTGGGGGGTGGGGGGGGGGGTTAGGCGGTCAGAGAAAGGCGCACCGTGATCATACCACACCATCGCCGTCTCGCCCGCACGACCGGCTTTAGCTTACTGCCCGCGCTGCCCCGCCCCGCCCCGCCCCGCCCCGCCCCCACTTGCACCGAACGTTACATCGAACGCTCTTGCTCCAATACAGGTCTACAGCAGCAGGTGTGGGAGGACGCAGGGCCTGTCACCCGGCAGATATATGTACGTGACCGCCCCACGTCGCTCCCCGCCCCGCCCCGCCCCACCCCGCCCCGCCCCGCCCCACCCCACCCCACCCCGCCCCGCCCCACCCCGCCCCGGACCGGAGGGATGAAGCGGCTTTGCGCGCGGGTGGCAGCAGGCTGGCGTGTCCGGCCCGGGCCAGCAGGGCGGACTCAATACACGACATCGGCGTCCCCAAATTCTTCTCACCTGTCGGCCTAACCCCCCCCCCTCCCCCTTTCCCCGCACCTCTTCGCCGTAGCGGCCACCAAAGCCAGCTTTACCCCTTTTCCCCCAGATTTCCCCGCAAGTCCACTGCTGATGCACCCCCCGCCCGGGACCAGCTGGTCGACACTAATCTCCAAATCCTCCCCGCAGCGGCAGCAGCGCCATACCGGCGCGGGCAGCGGCCCATCCCGCCCGGCGCAGCCCGGCGCCGGGGACACATCCGTCCTGCTCAGCGAGAAGAAGTGACTGGTGTTGAGAGCCGGCCCAGGCAGGCAGGCAGGGTCCCACAGGTCCTAGAGGACCCGCCAAACGACCGAGTCGAAATTAGTATCGAACCAACGGCGACCGGGCGTAACGATGGCTCTCTCTCTCTCTCTCTCTCAATCTCTCTGTCTCTCTCTCTCTTCCTCTCTAGCTCTCACACACACACACACACTATTTCTCTGTCTCACTCTCTCTCTCCCGCCCAAGTCCCCAGCACAGCTGTCGGCAAATCATCATTAATTCCGACTGATCAATCAGCGGCAGGCCTGACACCATCTGATCCGTCCGGTGGCAACGCCCTCGCTTCACACACCTCGCGTTAGCTCCCCCCTCCCTCTCTCTCTCTCTCTCTGTCTCTCTCTCTCTCTCTCTCTCTCTCTCTTCATTAGAGCAGCAACGACCACGTAGAGCAGCGCACACGCATACTACATTTCCACTACAAGCAGCAGGAAGCGGGAGTTTCGGGTTCCCGGAATATAGAATCCTATAAAGCCTCGGTAACTAAGCGGCGGAGATAAGGACACTCTATACGATTATCAACAGGACTATGGTCATTCCTGTGTCTCTCGCACTAACGTTGCCGGTAAGAGAGAGAGAGAGAGAGAGAGAGAGAGAGAGAGAGAGAGAGAGAGAGAGAGAGAGAGAGAGAGAGAGAGAGAGAGAGAGAGAGATGCACAAAAATATTTGTTAGCGGTTCACGGAAGAATTTCAGACAGTCGTAAAATTAGAAGAGCTGCGTTGCGACTTAAAATTCCATTGCAAGCACACTGTTAAATTCTTACAAAGCAAATGCTTCAGGAATTATAAAGAATTTTGAAGAATTGTGGATTGCAAAAGCATTTCTTTGTAATTATGAAGCGATTACTTTACAAATTGAAAAGAATTTAAACACTTAGCCGACTGGCAAAGCATTGATTTGTAATTACGAAGTAAATGCTTTGCATTCGGCAAAGTGCGTTGTCTGCAAAGTTTCCAAATTCTTTGCGATGTGCGAAGTAAATGACTCGAAATTTTAAAGCAATGCTCCGCAATCTGCAATACTTAAAAACTATTTCCAAGAATTTTCTTGGAAAGGATAAAAGTGCAAGTACACTCTAAATGGAAAAGGACAATATTGTATCCAGCCAAGTTGTGCCCTTGTGCACATCTAGACAAGATGTAAATTTGTTTCCAATCTAGGGACAATTTAGCCTATTTTGTCCCTAGATTGGAAACAAATTTATATCTTCTCTAGATGTGCACAAGGGCACAACTTGGCTGGATACAATATTGTCCTTTCCCATTTAGAGTGTAAGCAGGATTGTCTTAAACTTTACAACATATTTAGTTAGTAGTGATTTACTGAATGAATCTCCTTCAAAGATATTTTTTCACAGTGTTACTGGAAGCCGCGAAAAAATTTAAACAACGATTCGAAGTGTAGCGATGTTCCCCGCTCCCACACCGGTGAGTACCCCCCCCCCCCCTTCCCCCCTCCCGCCGTGCAGCCGCGGAAGCCATCTGATTTGAGCTTGAAACGGCGCGAACCAGAAGCGGCGCGCCACCGCTCCGCAAGCGCCCCACATCTCGGCTGCAGTTCAAACGCATTACTACGGCTATTTGCCGTGAGAAATGTGTAAAATAAAAAGAGCCAACACTACCGACAGGCCCTGGCGGGGCGGGGCGGGGCGGGGCGGGGCGGGGCGGGGCGGGGCGGAGTCGGACGGCGCCGGGACTGGCCTGGCTGGGGCCGAGCCCCCGGCCCGGCTGACTCGGCAAAGCTAGGATAATCGAAAACGGGGAGATCCATTAGCGGTTGGACGGCTGCCGCCCCCCCCCCTCCCCTCCCCGCCACCTTTTTACTCCTCCCCTTCCCTCCAAATGCCGCGCGCCTACGACCGACTCGTAGAGCAGAGCCTTATCGAACGACTCGAAAAGGGCAGTGCATCAAACAGCAGCAGCAACGGGACACGGCAAAGGCACTGCCAGCGCGGCAGCGCGTGCTCACGCGAGTGTCTGTCTGTGCGCGCGCAGTTGTGATTCCGGCTCCACAGAGAGAGGGACTTCAGAGGCGCGCGCTCACACTGAAAACAACATAAATTGTTGTTATGGAACGACTTTTCAGATGAATTCTTCAAATAACAAGGCACGTTATTTGTTTTCAAACGACAAGTCACAAGTTCAGTTTTGGGCTAGGATTCATTTAGTTACAAGCCAGAATGGACTGGAGTCAGTTCGATGCCGAAATACAACAGTACTGTTGCTGAGGGCAGAGCCATATTCCTTGAAACTTGAAGTAAATTTCGCTCATTTTAAGAATTGTTGAGTAAAAAACTGGGGGGGGGAGGATGAAAAAAAGCCAGAAATAGGGGGAAAAGATCAAAATTTACCACAAAATGGCAGAAAGTTTTCATTAAGAATGAAAAAAAAGACAAAAAAAAGGCCTACCAAAAGTCAAAAAAATCAATGTATATATACATTTTGTGTGACTGATGAAGCCACATAAGTGAGCTCTCTTGGGCACGGCGCGGCACGTGCCGCGAGCAGCTGACTCCGGTCGGTGAACAACCTCGGGTCAATTGTGACTCGGTCAACAACCAGGGCCCTCGTCAGTGTTGCCAGAAAGCTAGGCAAAATTCGGCTAAACACACCAGTGTGTAACGGGCATGTATCTCCGCCTGTCCACTAGGCAACAACTGCACAGGCGTGCATGCGCTTAGCCCAGTAGGCAGGCGGAAATGCCACCCGCAGCACACGGGTGTATTTAGCCGAATTTTGCCTAGCTTTCCTGGCGACACTGGCCCTTGTCACTTCACTTGAAGCTGCACTGCCAGACCTCACTTCCCACCAGCGGACGAGCAGCCCCTCTCTCTCTCTCTCTCTCTCTCTCTCTCTCTCTCTCTCTCTCTCTCTCTCTCTCCCTCTCTCTCTCTCTCTCTCTCTCAACCCCGCCAGCAACACTACTACTCGCTCCCTCTCACTCTCACCCCCGCCAGGACGCCACCGAGACCAATAACCACACTGCGGAGGGTATCGAGAACATCTGCGAGGGAGCGGTTCTGCTGTTTGATCGAGCGAATAGCGAATATCACGGCGTCAGTGACAGTGTGCCCGCCCAGAAACGCCATGAAGTTTGATGAGCAGCCCGCCCCGCCCCACCCCGCGCGGCGCAGCCCGGGCCCAGCCCGCCTCACATACAGAGGCTACGGCGACGTGCTAGACCGGAGAAACTTAGACACGACTTCTGCTGCTGGTGGAAGTTCCTGCAACTCAAGCGCGCCGCACAAGAGGAGAGCCGGGAACGCGCGCAAGAAGCTTGCAGGGCGGGGCGGGGTGGGGCGGGGCGGGGCGGGGCGGGGCGAGGCGGGGCGGGGCGAGGCGGGGCGGGGCGTACCTTGAGCGCCGCCGCGGGCGGGTATCACACACTCAGGCTGCTCGAGCCGTCCTTTGAGAACTTCAAGAAGAGCGGCGGCACGACGGAGCGCGGTCGGCTCGCGCGACTCGACTGCACCAGAGAGAGTGTGTAATTTCGTGCCTTGATGAGCACCATCGGCGAGCCAATTTTCTCGACTTTGTATCCTCTAAAATAGAGAATCGACAGAATCGACAGTGAAGGAAGGTGATTATTCGCTCGTATCATTTAGGATTCGTAGATGTACCGGAAAAATTTTCCCGAGGACCGACAACTAGATTTCACAGAGTATACAGACAGATAGATAGATAGATAGATAGATAGATAGATAGATAGATAGATAGATAGATAGATAGATAGATAGATAGATAGATAGATAGATAGATAGATAGATAGCCCAAGCCTCCCTCACCTTTTCCCAGAAGCAGGGGCAGTGTTCCACACCTGATCACTCGGAGCGCATAGCCCCCCTCGTAATGAGATCCAGATGAATGATAAATCATGGGCCCGTTTGGCCCGCCCCACAACCCCGCCCCGCCCCGCCCCGCCACGCCTCCTGTTTCGAGAAAGAAAAGCCCGACGCTGTCTGCGGCACGGCGAGCATTTCGGAAAACAAGGCGGCCGGGCTGTCTTTTGAAAAGGGCGCCAGATTGATGTGTTGTGGCTTGGGGGCGTGGCGGGGCGAGGCGGGGCGGGGCGGGGCGGGGCGGGGCGGGGCGGGGCGGGGCAGGGCGGGGCGGGGCAGGACGGCGAGGTGAGGAGGAGTGCTGAGGTGTTACAGTGGCGGAGGTGGCGCTCCCACCCCCACCCCCTCCCTTTTCCCCCACAGGCCTGCGGGAGTATTTCGGTGCAGACTATGAATGAAAGGTGAGGGAGGGGGCTGCCCCCCCCCCGCCCCTCCCGGCGCGAACACCGATCTCCCCCTCGCCCCTCCCCTCCAACCTCACCTCACCTCACCAGCCAGCCGGCCGGCACCGGAAGGGACTCGGGCGAAGGGAAGCACGTCCGCGGAGGAAGCGCACCGGACACGCTCCCATTGAAGCTCAAGGTTGGCTCCAAGCAGGACCAGTTACGCGGCAACCCTCCGCGGGACAGGCTTGGGATATTCATCTCACAAACACGGCGGCAGACCCAGACCCTCAAGAGGTTCGCTGCCAAGCGGTCCGCTCCGGTCCGGCGGCGTTCGCAGACCGGATGTTCCGGTCAAGATGAGGCGGAAGTGGGTCCGGGTCGGCGGCGCATCGACAGCAAGACGAGCGGCATTCCCCTTCAGCCCATCGCCCCGCCCCGCCCCGCCCAGCGGCCCAGCGCGCCAACGACTTTTCGCTCGATTTTTATCGCTGAATATTTTACGGTCAGGTGCTGCTGGATGCTTGGTGGAGGATGGAGCGAGAATTAGAGAGAGAGAGATAGAGGGAGAGAGAGAGAGAGAGAGAGAGAGAGAGAGAGAGAGAGAGAGAGAGAGAGAGAGAGAGGGAGAGAGAGAAGGGGGAGGGTGCCCTCGCAATTCATCTCCCTTGCTCTCAGGCGCAGACGCTTCGGCGCCATGCCATTCTCTCTTCCCTCTCCCCCAACTCCCTATGGGTCTCTCTCTCTCTCTCTCTCTCTCTCTCTCTCTCTCTCTCTCTCTCTCTCTCTCTCTATCTCCTACATACAACAGACGCTTAAGCGGTCCCTACGTCCGTGTGGCCACATCTCAAAGACAAAAATGTCGACACGGCGGTATATTGAATGGGTGTGTCAAATGTTGCATAGGCCTACTGTTATTTGCGCGGCAATACACCGACATTTTCCAAGGTAAACTGACCGAGCTAAATCAGTGGCTCACGGTGTAGCAGATCCTTCCACCCACAGGTGCACACCGAATCCCACACACTTACGTTGGGCTTCCCTCGGCCCTCGGCCGCTCCCCAATGTTATTTCTTAAAACACGCAGCGTGGCCTGGCCACGCGGCTTTGCTTTCTTGCGGTGGCTCTCCGCAGCGAAGTAGCAGAGGCGTCTCTCATCCTCTCTCTCTCTCTCTCTCACTCGCTCTCCCTCTCTCTCACAAACCAACACACGGAGGAATTTTAAGACATAGGACGTAATCGCCAGTCACCTCGCCAGTCACTGTTAAAATATGATCCTCGAAAATTTCCAATTTTTTTGATTTATTTTCAGTAATTTGTGTTAATTCAAGACAGCCTGCTCGCTCGTAAATTTTAAGTAATTACGTTGTGATAGTCACTTTACAATTTTAACTCGTAATTTTACAACGTGATTCATAACAAAATTTCGTAAAAAATGTATTGTTTTTCAGAGAAGGCGGAGGTGCTGGCTACAGAGAGAGAGGGGGAGAAAGAGAGAGAGAGAGAGAGAGAGAGAGAGAGAGAGAGAGAGAGAGAGAGAGAGAGAGAGAGAGAGAGAGAGAGAGAGAGAGAGAGAGAGAGAGAGAGAGAGCGCACGACACACGGCCGGTGGCGCGTTCGAGCACGTCTATTGTTATTTCGATAAATATGACACCGCTGTGCTGTCCGCCTCCACGGCGGCGCCGCGCCGAAGCAATAAATAGGCAAGTTGGAGTTGGAGCGGCGAGGAAAAAGCTCAATCGGGACGATTTTTCCGCTTCAATGGTGTTGATCAAAATGGCAAAATTTTAGACTTGATTTCAGAATGTGTGACACACTGAACGTAAGGAAAACCTACAGTTGAATGAATTTCAAGAACTTTGAAAAGAACTTTCGCTTCTCTCACAAAGCAAAATCCCCGAAGCACTTACTACTTTAAATCTTAACTTAAGGAATTTCTAAGTAAATTTTCGTTTAAAAAATTTCAAATTTAAGCACGACTAAAAGCTTACGGTCAATATCACTGTAAGGTACAGAGCAGCCTGCAACTCATAGTAGCATATTATAATGAATTCTGACCGTGGACTGTACGTTAAAAACATCGCACTGAGACACACTGTGGTGCACCTTGATTTTCACTGCAGCTAAGCTTACCGTTCCGTGGCCCTATTTCGGTGGGTGGATGTATTTTGGGAAAGGCACGGCCGAGCACGGGGGTCGATCGGGTCAAAATGAGGTCCGAAAATGGGGATGAGTGCAGTATTTGAAATCCCTCTCTATCACCCACGGAAAAAAAAAATCACCGTAAGCTACAGCACCGCCGCACCGCCGCACAATGTAAAAAATAATGTTGTTGGTTAACAACATTTTGTTGTTAATTTTTTAACTGACTGTTATTGTTAATTAACAACACTGGTTGTTGGGTAACTGCAATGTTTGTTTGAGAAAAAATGAAAACAACTATTTTAAATAGTTCTGCGACTCTAAACATCTAATGTATACCTCGAGAAAAATATTTACCCTTCAACGATACTTGTTGTTACATAATTAACATTGTTGTTTTTCAACAATAAACGTCACTTAAAAAATTAACAACAAAGTCACTGTTTTCCAACAACCTTTTTTTTTTTACAGTGCATAGGGTACTGAGACTTGGAATGAGAATGACGGCAAGGTTTCAACAGTGCGGCAGCGGCGAATAAAAACAATTTTTTTTTCTTCCCTTTCTATTATCGGAATCTATTTCCCCTCCAGTTGTGTAAGGTGAGGTGGAGGAGGGGGAGTAGGGCCCTAATAAGGACCCTCTTCTTCCAGCGGCGCATCCTCCCCTGCCTCCTCAAGTGCCGGCGCCACCCCGCTGCCCCGCACCAGGGCGAGTGGGAGGGGGGGGGGGAGGAGCAGGGGAGGAGGAGGGGAGGGGAGGGGAGGAGGAGGGGAGGGGAGGGTGTTGATAGACAGCCAACTGGTTTTCGATTCGCAGGGGCCGGGCGGGCAGGGCTGCTCTGAGGGTTGTGCCGGGGGTGGCTGCTGTGCGGGTCCTGCTGGTCATAACCCCCCCCCCTCTCCCCCCCCCTCAGGACCCCACCAACCTCCACGCCGCGCCAAACCCACGCGCAGCCATATATCTCGACAAATATACCTGGCAGCAGTCGCGTGGGTACACTGCCAAAAAGAAATAAAAAAGCAGCTGACGTTGGGGTGAGACCGACCAAAGATTTTTAGAAATAGAAGGGGGGGTGGGGGGTGTAAAAAGCAACGCGAGGTGATCGCGATGTTCTTGAATGGGAAAAAAAGAAGGGGAAAAAAGGAAACCTAAATCGCGGGTGGAATTATGTTTGGCCAGGCAAGTGGAGCGATGGTGGCCTTGCGCCATTATAGGATGCAAATGATGGAGACAAAGAGGGGCAAGCACAGGTATAGCGTGAGGGCAAGGGAGAGAGAGAGAGAGAGAGGGAGAGGGGGAGAGAGAGAGGAGAAAATGAAAGATGAGTCCAGGCCGGGCGTAACCAAGACGGGGCTGATCTCCCTCTCCTCTCAGGCAAAGAAGAGTATTTGCAGGCAAGTCGTCCGGAAGCTGATCGGAAGCATGAGCACAAGGGAGGGAGGGAGAGAGAGAGGGAGGGGGAGGAGCGGGGGCAAGAGAGAGAGAGAGACCACAACAAAGAAGGAAAGAAAAAATGCAAACGGAAAAGAGTGGTGCGTCCGAATATCGAGCTCCCGAGGGATTCGGGTACCGCCGCAACGCACCGCAAGGGTTGGTTTGGGACGATCATCACGCAAACGCCATCCTGAGGGGCGTGCTGGAGGGATGGAGGGAGATCAAGCATTGCGTTTGAATGGTCGGGTGATGTCGTTTTCTGTCCTCAGGCAATGCCTCGTCTCGTCGGGTAACATATCGACCAACTCTCCTCCTGCTTGCTATGTATTGCGTTTCACTGTGGTCATGTATGTCAAATGATAACATTTTTTTAAAAAATTTTTAATTAGCCCTTATACGCAGATCCATACCAGGTGGCTGATTAACCCCGTGCACTTTTTGTACTATGCAACCCGCCCGCATCGCTCCATCCGGGACTGCATATCCATCAGGCGCCGGGGACCGGCTCCAAGCGCGGACGCTCCGAAAGGGCCCCCTCGCGGTTCGCGCGGTCGACGGCGGGGCGTCACAGGGGGGAGGTTCACGATTTCGCGGGGAAAGCTCGCGGTCCGCGGGTCCTGCCTCGGGGGTCTCTCGCGCGGGTCCTTCGCGGACTGCGACCTTCCCCGCGTAGGATCCGCGATTCGCGAGATACCACCGCGGCAGGACCGGCGAATCGCGAGCTTTCCCTATGAAATAGTTCCAGAGGAAAGATACCCGCAAGTTGAAAAAGTAGAAATGGTCCAGGAAATCGGATGCTTCAACACAAACTATTTGTATAGCTTCTCTAATCTGTTTCATGCTTTTCATAACGCTGAAAGATTAAAAAGAAAAAAAATACGCAAAACCTCACCTCCATCAAATCTAATCAGACCAAAATTGACGAAAACAAGAAAAAATTTGGCAGCATCGATGAGTCACTGTCAGAAATTTGACAGTAAACTGATTGTAAATTCCCTGTTTGTTCACACAAACAATTCGTAATTTTAATAGACCATGTTTGGATAAGTCACGTGTCAAGCATAATATGTTTTCCAATTCGACGACTAATTCCGGAAATTTCCGATAACAACACCTCTCGAAAAGAATTCTATACTGTTAAATAACGAAACCCATGTAAAATATATTTCCCACCTTAAAGTTCGGTGCAGTCGTAGTTCTCTCGATACTGAGAAACAAACCGACACAAACTCGCTGATATTTAGCACCATTTCTTGACGTGTCGGGTGAGCTGCTGCTGCGTAATTCGGAAAAATAAATGACAAAAGAGCAGCGTTCATTTAACAGTCGGATGAAAGATTTTGACCGAGCTCGCGCGTGGCCGCAGCGCCCACCCACAAAACGTGTGCAAAAATTTCGGAACAAGAGCGACTGCCAACTTATTTCTGCGGAGCGCTGCCACTCACTTACGCTCTGTATGGCGAGCGGCGCGCCCGTGACAGGGGCGGGACCAGAAATAGGAATACGGAACGAAACGGGCCGGCCGGCCGGCCGTCAGCGGCCGGGCGCTAACTCAACGAGAGAGAGAGAGAAAGAGAGAGAGAGAGAGAGAGAGAGAGAGAGAGAGAGGGAGAGAGAGAGGTAAAGAATAAGAGAGAGAGAGAGAGAAAGAGGGGGAAAGAGTGAGAGAGAGAGAGAGAGAGAGAGAGAGAGAGAGAGAGAGAGAGAGAGAGAGAGAGAGGAGGGAGGGGGGGTAGGGAGGGAGACAGAGAGAGGCGTGTGGCTAGTGCCCCTCCTCTACAAGCTCATTTTTCCATCGTTCGACCGGACATCAGGACATACATCGTGTATTTGTTCAGCCAGACGTGGCCACACAGTGGCCATACAGCCCCAGAGCGCTTTGTTTGTCCGTGACTCCCCCCGTACGGTCTCGTCCTCCCTTTTCTTTCTTTTATGTCTCTCTCTCTCTCTCTCTCTCTCTCTCTCTCTCTCTCTCTCTCTCTCTCTCTCTCTCTGTCCCTCCCTCTCAGCTCTTTTAAATTATCCACTACCGCTGGACGGTTAGGGGGCGGCGGCGCCACGTAGCCAGCGTGCATGATTCACTCCAAGGAATAGCGGTGTCGGGCGCGACCGGATCTCCAAGATGTTGTTTGTCTCCTTTTCCGATTTTTTTTAATATTTGGAAGTTTAACAAACTTTAGTGTGTTTTAACGAATTTTTATGATTTTTTTTTCTGAAGTTTTAGTAAGTTTTCTTTTTTTCTTATTTTTGGGGGTTGTAAATTTTGATGTGTAGTGTAGTAGAGTTCTAAAAGAATAATAAAAAAAATAATTGTATACATCTCGTTCAACTCGCGTTTGATTTCTGTTGTAATGGATTTTTGATAAGCCCACTCGTTGTGGGTCCGTTCCGTTCCTAGTTTACAGGTCGTGGCTGGGCGGGGCGGGGCGGGGCGGGGCGGGGCGGGGCGGGGCGGGGCGGGGCGCGTAGACGAGAGGTGAGGACACCTCGCCGTGACTTGGAATGTTATTACAACGGACCATAAAACTCCTCCCTGCCATCGTGGTCATTAATAAGTGTGTGTGCGTGCGTGCGTGTGTGTGCGTGTGTGTGCGCGTATGTGATGAAATAAGTGGCCAGGGAGGGCGGGCGGGCGGGCTGCGGGGGTTGTCCGTCGTAAGGCAGGCCCAAGGCAGCAGCGAGATGCTAGATAGTGTGGACACCGCGACCCCCGCTGCCCCGCCCCGCCCCGCCTTGGACCATGGGAACTCCTCCTGCAAGGCTGCTCTATGGGCACGTCCCGCCCGGCCCGGGTCCCAGGTTGACAACCTCCAGGCCGGCCGGCACCAGCGCGACTACCCGCGACAGGTACCCGCTCCCGCCGGGGTGGGGTACCCGACGATAATAATGCGAGTATTATTACGGCGACCGATCATTAAAATATGAAACGAGAGGTTTGTCCGGTCTCCCGATCTGCAACTCATAAAGCGTATAGAACAAGCCGATGGTCGTAACTGGAGACCTAAAAAGTTCGGACGATTTACACTGCTGCTGTTTTCTTAGACACCAGAGGCTTAAGGTGGGTATAAAACAGGACGTCGTCAGAGACAGATCTCTAAAGTCTATTCAAATGAGCTTCAGTATTGGACCGGAGTTCTTAAAATATTTGTTTTCTCTCCAGCACAAAGTTAAAGATTGAATTGCAGCAGTTGATAGTTCGCTAGTTTTAGTTGTCAACAGCTGAGTTGTTCTATAGCGAGGTTTGCAGCAGCAGAGCGCTATCGAGACGCGATCCTGTTTCCATTGAGTTTTTGCAGTTTTACGTTTTACTACTTAACACTCAAGTCCCCTCCGATCCCGAACCCGCTGCAGCCGATATTGCAGGACGAGCAGATAACTCACCTGCAACAGAAAAAGGCAAACGCAAACATTAGACACTCCAGAAAAGCACTTCCTTCGTTACACACTTGCAAGGAAAGAACCGTTGAAGGGTTGGACACGTATACAGGTGTACAACTCGCGACTCGTTCGACACTTGACTCAGCCTAACTGATGCACTTGCACTCGTTAAACTGGGAAATGACTGTTAAAAAAAAAGCATGTTCGTCAAAGTACGACTTTATTCAAAATTTGTGCTTACGACACAGAGTTGTAAATTTACGAACGCAGTCGTAGTTAAACGACAGCATATTCTTACTCGATAAAAAAAAACAAGTCGACACATGGTGTCAAAAAATTATCGTAAAAATAACAATACAGCTGGGAGTTGTAGCTTTAGGACTGTTATCATGGAAAATATTTCCCGTCACTCTCTCGAACAGTTTCCATACAGTGAATTGCAGAGATACAAGTGTTGACCAGTACGTTGCACACATCCAAGTGTTGAGCAGGGCGCGTTGCACACTTGCAGCCAGCGCCTTCAGGACGAGCAGCACGGCCCCGGCGAGCGGCCACTGTCCGGCTACGAGTAGCCCAGGACGCGCTCGTGCACTTATCACTTTCCGACTCACTTCACTCCAGTCGGAGGAGAAAGAGAGAGAGAGAGAGAGAGAGAGAGAGAGAGAGAGAGAGAGAGAGAGAGAGAGAGAGAGAGAGAGAGAGAGAGAGAGAGAGAGGGAGGGAGGGAGAGCGGCACAGAAAGAGGACAAGGGCTGCTCCTCCATGGCAATGCGTCGCCACATGACGGGAGAAAAGAAGACATTTTTATCGACCCCTTCTGCGACAGGACAGGGCACGCGTGACACGGGCGCGGGCAAGGCATGGCGGCACGGCACGGCGCCTTTAAATGGACTCGCCCATTCTTTGCACAGCGATAGATCGACAAGCAGGAGCGCTGTCTCTCTCTCTCTCTCTCTCTCACAGCGGCCCCGAGGGGAGCGAGAGGTACAAATATTGGAAGGAAAAAGGGTGTGCTCTTTGTGTTTCCTTGAAGAGCAAGCGACAAGAGGAGTGATAGAGAGAGGATGTGTGAGAGGGAGAGAGAGAGAGAGGGAGAGAGAGAGAGAGGGAGAGAGAGGGAGAGAGAGAGAGAGAGAGAGAGAGAGAGAGAGAAGGGGGGGGGGGGGAGGGGCACGCGTGGCCGCGCGCGAGGAGCCGAGCAGGGGACAGCAACAAGGAAATATACAAGGAGAAACGTCTGAAAAGGAGCGGTCCACACGATGGAGTCTGCGGGGCTACCGGCGGAACCTCCGAGAGAGAGAGAGAGAGAGAGAGAGAGAGAGAGAGAGAGAGAGAGAGAGTGAGTTTTTGACAAGGTTTTATTGGGGGAGTTTTGTTTACAATGAGGGCCAAAAGGGGTGAGTTTCTTTTGTAACATCGAAATAGTGCATGCCGTTTTAGTGTTTTTGAGCCTAAAGTGAGAATTTTTGAATTTAGAAATTTAGAAGAGAGAGAGAGAGAGAGAGAGAGAGAGAGAGAGAGAGAGAGAGAGAGAGAGAGAGAGAGAGAGAGAGGAGGGGGGGGATGAAAGGCAAGAGGGAGGGAGAGAGAACATGAAAGAGCGAGACAGGAAGAAAGAGGACAACGCGGGAGGGTCAGCGGACGTGTCCGGTCGGAACAAACTGTGCAGTAACTGCTTCGGCCCTGAGCGGGGTGTGGCAGCGAGAGGGAGAGCGAGAGAGAGAGAGAGAGAGAGAGAGAGAGAGAGAGAGAGAGAGAGAGAGAGAGAGAGAGAGAGAGAGAGAGAGAGAGAGAGAGAGAGAGAGAGAGGGAGAGGGAGAGAGGGAGAGAGTAGGCCCGTCCCGTACGCGACACAAACGCTTGTAACAACAGCGGCGCGTCTGTATCCGCTAATTAGGCGTTGAGAGCAATAACGAGGCAGCCTGTTGATTTACTGACCCCTCCCCCCCCCCCGCCCCCCTCTCCCTTTCTCTCTCGCTCTCGCCCTAGGTTCTTGTGCGTGAGAATCCTGTCTCCTATAGCAGGGCAGGGTGTGTAGGACCCAGGCACAGAACCATACACCGCGCTAAAGGGACTCCCCAACACACGACGCAAATGCTACAGGGTGCCAACCGGCCGGGCCCAGCCTGCAGGCCGAGCGAGCCGCGGGAGATAGCACAGGCGGGGCGGGGCGGGGCGGGGCGGGGTGGGGCGGGGAGCGGCGGGGAGCGGCTGGCACTGACCTCCGCGCCACCCCACCCCACCCCGCCCCGCGAAGGGCATGGCGGCATGGCGCACAGAATAGATATACGCTCTCATTGCCGGGCTCACATTTGAAATTTTGATGAGCAGATTCCCTTCTCTCTCGCTATCTGCCTCTCTCTCTCCCTCTCTCTGTCTGTCTCTCTCTCTCTCTCTTTCTCTCTCACCCACCCCCTGCCTTCAATCCCCACTTCCTCCGCGTTCAAACGTTTGCTAGGCTTGCACATGAAATTCAAATTATTTTTCCCGCAGAGAGCCAGAGCCAGGGAGGCCGGCCGGCCAAGCAAGCCTAAGGGAGCCCCTGGATGGCAGGCACTTTGTCTACAGACGGGCGCCATGGCGGCAGACCCGCGGGGAGAAGTTGGGATAAATAGCACTGACCCACTCCAAATTAGCTCTTCACCTTTCTTCCACACCAATACTGGTATATCAACTCAATGACGTTTGGAAAAGTTCGAGATTATCTCCTCGAAACCAAACACGAAATATCAAAACTTAAGAGCAGTGTACGGCGAAGGGAAAACGTACACAGATTTTTCAGCTGATTCCTCATTTTCCTTGATTTCCGTTTGATTTATCGCGATAGTTCTGATTGTTTCTGATATTTTCTTTACGTTTTCAAATTTAATTCATTTTTTCTTGGGGGGAGGGGGAGGAGGGGTTCTTGATGATATCACAATTTTCTAACCTTTTAAAAAAAGAAAACCTCGCTAAGTCACTTGTAATCTCTCTCTCTCTCTCTCTCTCTCTCTCTCTCTCTCTCTCTCTCTCTCTCTCTCTCTCTCTCTCTCTCTCTCTCTCTCTCCCCCCTCCCTCGTCCAGCTATCTCTCTTCCAATCCCTCCCGGCACGAGCGCGCACACACACACACACACGCACGCACGCACACATGCACGCATAGAGGCATTAAGGGCGACAGTGAGGACGCGCACCCTGCTCTTTCGCACGTCTCATTTTCCGGGCGACGCCACGCCACGCCCGACAAATCTACTTTGCATGTGAATAATTCATAGGGGGAGAAGAGGGGCACATCGCTCCAATCGGGCATGCGTAGGACGGGGAGGAACCTAGCTACTAGCGGGGCGGGGGCGGGCGGGGGCAGGGCGGGGCGGTGGCGCGGAGCGGGGGCGGGCGGGGGCAGGGCGGGGGGCAGGGCGGGGGCAGGGCGGGGGCAGGGCGGGGGCAGGGCGGTGGCGGGGGCAGGGCGGTGATGATGGCAGCAGTGTTATTCGCCATGTTCGTTTGGATGTCATGGTGACATGATATTACAGAGAGGAGTGTGTGGGAGAGGGCAGGGCAGGGCAGGGCAGGGCAAGAGGCAGGGGAGGGTGCCATACGTATTAGAATACGTCGCGCGAAGGGCCGCGCCCCCGCCCCACCTTGCCCGCCCCGCCCCGCCCCGCCCCGCCCCGCTCGCCCCGAACGTCGTGATTGCGAATGTATGTGCTCATCTGAATCCCATCACGAGACTGACGCATTGACAAGTAGGGCTGACTTGCATGCTCCTTTTGTTTTCCTATGCGGTGCGAGACGGGGGGCGCCCACCACACTGGTTAAGGCCTAGCCTTTAAATCCTTAAAAAGGAAGGAAAAAAATACTCCCTTTTTCTAAATGTTAAATGTTTTTTTTTTTTCCTTCAAGAGTAGGGGAGAGTGGGGCACATTGGTTCGTTTTTTCCCTATACTGAGATATCGCTAGCCTAGACACGAAGTGTAACATGGAACATGTGACCAATAATCATCGACATTAAGGAATTAAGGGGTAACGGAACGGGCCGCACCAAAGCAGAGTGAGAGAGAAACCCTCCAAGAGAGTGCTTGAACACTAATCGCAGGAGCAAGGTAGTACACGGTAAAAACGGTTCCTTGGTGTCCAAGGACCATCGGACCGATTCAAGGACGGAGATACGAAGATTTCATGCAAGCCGTCCTTGAATCGGTCCGATGGTCCTTGGACACCAAGGAACCGTTTTTACCGAGTAAGGTGCGCCGCCCAGACCCCCATGCCCCTTGCCCTGCAGACTGGTTCAGGAAAACGCTGCTCTCCTCGCTCCGTCTCTCTCGCACCTGTACGGCGCACCTCATGAGTCCGGAGACAGACAGAGCGAGGAGATAGCGCTATTCTGCATCTGTCCGCTGCGCTGTCCTGCCCTGTCGAGGCGCCCGACACCTGCACCACTACCGTGCACTGCACGTCCCTAACCCCGCTCAGCCTCGAGGACCGGATTGTTTCTAAAGTAATTGCGACCATTTGCGCCCCTTTGCGCGCTCGGGCCCGTCAGGACCGTGAGAGAGAGAGGGAGAGCGAGAGAGAGAGAGAGAGAGAGAGAGAGAGAGAGAGAGAGAGAGAGAGAGAGAGAGAGAGAGAGAGAGAGATGAGGCAGCCTAGAGGAAAAGGGGTGGGGGGAGGAGGAGGAGGGGGTTATTACTGCGCTGATAGGCAAACCCGCCTCACAAATGCGCCTGTTACCACCGGCTGCCGGCCGACCCCCCCGCCCCGCCCCGCCAAGCACTGCTAGGGGGCGGAGAGAGGAGCAGCAGTGTCGCCAGCACTACCAGCTAAATGGTCATCCTCTTCCAGATGACGAGCGCTCACACACACACACACACACCATCAAGGTTTAGCCCCGCCATTCTCTCTCTCTCTCTCTCTCTCTCTCTCTCTCTCTCTCTCTCTCTCTCTCTCTCTCTCTCTCTCTCTCTCTCTCTCTCTCTCTCTCTCTCTGACATTCCCCTCTCTCACACCCTCCCTTTCCCTCATCTTCCCCCTGCTCTCTCTCTCTCTCACCTCGCCTCTTATTGCATGGGCCCTCCAATCTCCGCCGCCATACGGTCCTAATAATTTGCCCCTGTGCGGTGGGTTAGTTTCCCCTGCTGCTCGCCTCGCCATCGCCACGTGGTTCGCCTGCGTGATTGCCGTTAAGGTTTTACGTCAAATAATTCAAAACTCGAGGAGCGCGAGAGAGAATCGATTGGAAAGTATTGAAAAAGGGGAGCCATCTCGCGGCTTCCCGAGTATCATATCGCGCGGGAAACAGGACGACCGACCGCGGCTGATGCGCGCGGGTTTGGCGCCTTCCGGTTGGAGCGTCGCGGGAACGAATAAAACCCGCATATTGTTTTTACTTGTCCGCTGAAACACCCGCGGTATTGCATACGCAAACTCCTCAAACATTCAGATATAAATGCACACGAATTGGTGTGCAGCTTTCGATATCGTTTCCCTTACACTACTATATTGCTGAGGCCCGCAAGAGTTAAATATTTGCAGACTTGCCACACATTTAAAGTTTGCAAACAGAAGGTCGACGCTATGAAACGTACAAAGTAGTACAAAAAGAACACTTGGAGTGTGCAAATAAGTTGTACATAATTTGTTTTACCAGAGCGCGCGGCTAAAAGCGGCGCGAATTCAATTAAATATTGGCTCCGAATCGACACGATCGTAAATGGCAAAAACGGGTAGTATGGCACCGATGGGGAAACAAATCTGAAATTTTTGTACACCTCAAATTCATAAAAATTCAGAATATTTCAGAGTAAAAATCAGAAAAATTCGACAAATTTCGGCAAAAATAGTTTTAAAAAATAAGGAAAATCCACAAAAAAATTCACAGAATTCTAGAACTCGATCAGAAATTCACACTAATTAGCAAAATTTGTATATCAAAATCGAGAATTGATTCCCGCTCGATGGCACTCTGATTGGAACTCGGGATGGACAGACGGACACGCGATCCGGTCCGGTGTACACCGCTACCGGTACCGGCCCGCTAGGCTGCTGGCAGCGCCCCGACCTGCGCGGTACCCTATGCGGTACCCGCGGGGGGTCCAGTCCCGGCGCCGCCCCGCCCCGCCCGGCACGCCCAAGGAAGGGCCCAACCGGCACAGCCGATAGGAGGTTAGTCGTGCTACACTGGGAGCCTGGAATTAATTCCAGGGGAGCTCTCGAGGGACTGGAGGCACGACTGGAGCGGGGGCCCCGATGCCCCTGCTGCGCGGACAGATCTCAGAGCCGAGCCGAGCCGGGCCGAGCAGAGCCGAGCCGAGCCAGGCGGAGTCGAGAAGAGCTGCAGCAGCAGCAGCCGGCCGGGCGGAGATGGGCCCCGGAGATACCAGAGCGGGGCGGGCACCGCGGCCAAAGGGATTCTCCTCGCGTCTCAGACCCCCCCCCCTCCCTGCTCTCTCTCTCTCTCTCTCTCTCTCTCTCTCTCCCACTCTCTCTCTCTCTCCCACTCTCTCTCTCTCTCTCCCACTCTCTCTCTCTCTCTCTCTCTCTCTCTCTCTCTCTCTCGTTCGCTCATACCGCACTAACCGCGCGCTCGCAAATCACATTAGTTCCTCGATTGACCACGTGACGGCGCAGGCAGAAACAACATTTAAAGCTAATCTTTTATTGAAAATTTACAGCCAGATAAGAATGTCGGTAAAATACATCAATAATAGACATTTAAAGGTATGATCGTTAGAAGCAACACTTATGTTTAAAATGAGGGTCCGGACAAAAATAATAATAATAATAATAATAATACCCGTTTACGGCCGAAATAGCAAGAATGAGTTTTATCCGGAAAAAACATATTAAAAACTTCGCAATATCGCACTGGTCAGACCTCAGAAAATATTCAAAAAGTGCAAACATTTCAAAACCTATGGTCATAACTCAAAATTTGTTGCCTTACAACAAGTTCTGTAAAGTTAGTCCATTTTAAAGGAAGAAATGTGGTGTGTGGTGTGGATTGACCCACAATGGATAGACGCAGTGCTCAGAATAATTTTATTTAATAAAAATAAAACACTAACTATATGTGATTGTTAAGGTTGCACGTCAAATAATTCAAGACTCGAGCTCGATAGAGAGTATCGATTGAGAAGTATGGGGAAAAGGGGAAGGGGGGGGAGGGGGGGAGCACAGCCATCACGGCATCCAAATTCCATAAAATTTGCAAAAAAAAAAAAAAAAAAAAAAAAAAAAATTAGATTTTGCCGAGCCCTTCCCTCCTTAAAAATAAAAATACGATTTCACGAAATCCTGGTAGACAACGGAGTTTCTATAACTATGGTAAAATTATTGTGAGTGTATAATAAGACTGTAAGAAAACGCAGTAGTTTTGTTTAGTTTACGATAGTCAAGATAGTGACTAAATAATTATAAGTTCGATTTGATAAGGCGGGTTTCAAGCACTCTCCGACAGTTAGGCCGTCATCTAAACGCCAGGGAAAAGAGAGAAAAGAAGCTCTCCTTCTGACGGCAAAAAATGGGCGGCGAGGACACGGCCGGAGCGGAACGTCAACAATACCGTCCCCTCCACCGGGCGCACTGAAGGGGCGAACCGGGGCCCTAACTAATACGGCTGGCTGGTACGCCCAGGACATCGCGGGGGCGGGCAAGCGCGCCGCGGCCGCGGCCGCGACGGCGGTGCGCTCTGTCGGGAAAACGCGGAGTTAAGGCGTTGTTTACACAACACACCATCTTAATACTAGCGCACCTAGCGACTTTAACTATTTATTTTAGCTGAACGAAATGTTAGGCAGCCGAAATTAATGTGAAAATAGCAGTTCCAGACCTGCGGAAATCGTTTTGCAAAGTTTCATGGAGGTTCAAAACGTAGGAACACAAGTGATTTACGAAAATGATACACGTAAATGTACACCATTTCAAGAATTCTGCTAACCAGATTGAAGTCAAACTTACCAAACCGTTTTCTGCAGATAAAAAAGTACTATTTACGCATTCAGTTCGCCTTGTCAACGTTTCGACAACTTTATACGATGATTTAAAGTCGCGAGGTGGGAGCCTCAGCTCCCGGCCGAGGCGGCCATGGTTGAAAGACGGCCGGCGACACAGCGCACGCGCGTCCACCTCAAAAAAACCTTGTTTACACAACGTGCCAACCTAGAAAACATGAAAAGGATCACTAATCCCCCTACGTTACGATTTGAAATTATTATCTTAGGTTGGCAGAAGTGCGCCGCAGTCGACTGTTCGTTCGGTAAAAATGAAGTAGGTTTCGAAAGGGCGGTATGGTGGTCACGTGCGAATTTCAGTGGTGTCATCTCTTTCTTGAGCGTTTCACTGAAGCAGAGCTTTGTTTGAACGCAGACTTTAGAGGTTTCTCTTTCGCTCCGTGTTGGCTCGACTCCGCCTAGCCCCACCACGAAAAACTATCCCCTTCTCCTGGTGATTTCAGCTGACAAGTCGAGCATTGCCATAGCAACTGAAATTTCAATTCAAATTTACAGAAAATCTGTAGTTTAAATTTCTATTAAACTTTCAGAGTGAGTATACAAGTTTCCATACTATGACTGTAGGTAATATTATAAAAATCGTTGGAGCGGATTTTTTCCTCCCGTAAGGGGCCATATAAAACAATTGACAGACGTTTCAAAGCGATTTTAGAAGGCAACTCCGTTGCCTAAAAAGGGGCTTTTCATTGTAAGAGTGCACAGGGACACGGTGTCGGGCTGGTTGTGTCGGACACGGCCAGACACGTGCGTACAAGGAGCTACCGGCATACCTGGGGAGCGACGCGGCAGGTAGGGCAGGCCAGGCCCGGGCCGGGCGGGGCCGAGCAGGGCCGGCCCGAACCAGGGCGCACCCTCACGGAACGATAACACACATATATTCACCGCGACTAGTCGACAAACACGACTTTTCATGAAAACGTAGAAAAATATGATCGGAACATTATAGACATTTAATTTTAAGCTGTTGTGTAAATTTATACGACGGAAATACATATTTATCGAAGGAGGAATGCGGAATTATTGAAACGGGTTGATTATGGATTTGACTTCGTTTTAAATGCATTGTAATCCATTTTATTTGATTAATTGATAGTTATTAATAGTTTTCTACATTTGAAAAAAAAAGGGATTAGACTTAGATACTTCTCCTGGTAATAAAACACCGTTGATATACACGTGGACCCGTAGCGCTGCACAGAAAACATTTACCCGTCCATAGAGAGTGAGAAATTTCATTTTATTTTGAACGTCATCTCCAATAAAGGGATTAATTCTTACGCCCTTTTTTCCTCCCTCCACGAGCTCTGTTGTAATATTCATAGGAGCTGATCGTCGCTGCTGGACGAGACTGGGCGGGGCGGGGCAGGGTGGGGCGGGGTGAGGGGTGGGCTAGGAGCAGCTCCGCACCTGATCGTGTCGGCCCGACTGATAAGCTTGTTGACCTTGTTGGTGATAAGCAGGTAGGAGGAAGAGGGCCTGGGGGATCACCAAACACGTCACCGACCAAGACGTTCCAGTCAACGCCGACATCCAAACAGACCTGCAATATACCTCGCCTGTTATTTACAAAACGGGGAAAAACCTTGAATTTTAGAGTGCAAATTATCCATTTTTTTTAAGTTGACCTAGAACTGCCTGGAATTCAAAGTCCTTTTTTATTTTTTTATTTTCCCGAAGCGTCCGGATAGTTTTGATTTTTTGATAGTGGGGTGCCAAAATTTATAGATTTTAACCCCTCACTCTCCTCTCTCTCTCATTTACTTTAAAAAAGTCCTTTTTTAAAAAATCTAGTTTTGATTTTTTCCCCATCAGCGCAAGGAAAGGTTTTCTTTAGAAGCCGAAGCAAGAGTATCCGAGTATCTGTACCTCCGCTGCTCTGATCCGTGTCCAACGACTGCCTAATAACTGAGCGCTGGCTGCAGCCGTGGTGGGTACTCTGGGGTACCAGTGGGGCCGTAAGCCCCAGTAGGTACTGTGTCCAAACGGTAAGTACAGAGCGGGACCGCACGCCCGCTACCAGGACACTACGGCCACAGGCCGACTTCAAAGAAGTTACAGCGAACCGCTACGAGATGCTGCCCGAAGGGCATTCAATGTAAATTCGAACAGGCACCGATTTTCCTGATCTTTCTTGATTTTCACTAGAATTTTCCCGATGTTTCAGATTAGTTTCGTATTTGTTCTCGATTTTCTTTTCTGACTAGTTACGCCCTTGTTTTCGATATTTTCAGATTATTTTTTTTTCCTGGAATATTTTTCCTGACTCTTTTTTTAAAGGTGTGCACTGGCCCCTTTAAAGTAAGCACCCCACGACGCTGCCAGGTGACTTCCACATTCGAGACACTTCTGTCCTCCATGAAATCCGCGAGCTCAACTCAGTTGTTGCCAGAAAGCTGGGCAACATTCGGCTACATACACCCGTGTGCAACGGGCCTGTATCTCCGCCTGCCCACTAGGCAACAACTGAACACGCGTGCATGCGGTTTGCCTAGTAGGCAGGCGGAGGTGCCCCCCGCAGGACACGGGTGCGTATTAAGCCGAATTTTGCCTAGCTTTTCTGGCAACACTGGGCTCAACTGTGCTTGCAAATGTGCAAATGAGTTAAGCCGAAATGCACGACTCAGTAGTACAGCTGCTTGCAATGAAATTCATTGTAAGCTTTTTGGAGTGATCGGCTCGCAGCTCAGCTATAGCCGCAGCGGGCAGGCAGACTACGAGCGGCCCCACTGTGCAAAATACTCGTAAGGGTTACGGGAAAATTTTCCATGATAAAAGTCGTAAAATTACAATTTGAAATTGTAAATTTACAAGCACTCCCTATCGACTTGGAATTGACCGACGAGCAAAAATGGGCAGTCGTAAATTTACGACATATTTTGTAAATCAAAGTTACAAAAAATATCGTAAATTTACGAGGATATTTTTCACAGTGCCGTGCACTTCCGGCCCTGCAGGGCATGCTGCATCCCCAGCCTGCTGCTGCAGGCCTGCAGGGCACCAGCTGCCCCATCACAGTCGGACTCACAGGCGATTTCACTTTTCCAAATGTCTGGAAGTGGTCTAGTCTAGCGATCGCTCGGGCGGGCGGGGGCGTCGGGCCCGGCCCGGCCCGGCATGCAGAGACGTGCTATAAGCCCCACGTCTCTCTCTCTCTCTCTCTCTCTCTCTCTCTCTCTCTCTCTCTCTCTCTCTCTCTCTCTGCACTGGCATAAGGGCCCAGCATCAAGGCAAAGAATGGGAAGTAGGCACTTTGGAAAGGGTAAAGGGAGAGCGGAGGGGGGGGGGGGGCAGAGGGCGATTAAGACAATGGAGACCCCAATACATGATCAGGCCAGGCGGGCCTGGTAAGTCACCGGAGAGAGTAGGAGGGAGGGAGGGAGAGAGAGAGACAGCGAGCAGGACAGGGAAAAATAGAAAGAGAAAAGAGAGCAGATGAGGGAGATGGATAGAGAAGGGATGGAGGGAGAGAGAGGAGGAGAGAGAGAGAGGGATGGGGGGGGAGAGAGAGAGAGAGAGAGAGAGAGAGAGAGAGAGAGAGAGGGAGAGAGAGAGAGAGAGAGAGAGAGGGAGAGGGAGAGAGAGAGAGAGAGAGAGAGAGAGAGAGAGAGCGCGAGAGAGAGACTCTTCCATACCTCCTCTAAAGCTGCGAATAGCTCCATGTGTTCTCTCTCTCGCACAGCATCACCGCCGGCTGGATGGACCAAGGTAATTAAGATAAGGCTGCAGTGTGGCCCGGGCCCGGGCGCCATGAGCCAGAGCCGGCTGTGCCTCTCTGGCAGGCCGTGCCGCGCCGCCGGGCAGGACAGGGCAGGGCCGGGCCGGCCCGCCGGGCTGGTTGCCTAACCGATGCGTATCAGAGGCTCTAATGGTCCTGCTGGACAGCGCGACGCGACAGTCTACAGGCTACTGACTATACTGACGGCACCGGGATCAACAAAATAGGAAAACAACATGGAAAACAATTTGGGGGGGGGGGGGGAGTGACACAGGTAGTTTTGACTCTGGCTCGATGTGCAAAAATTTGATATATAGCTGGTACGGAGGGGGCCTCCACTCCTCATATGGAGGAACACCGGATTGCTAGCGTAAAGTTTGGGATTCTTCAGCATCGAACACCTATAAATAGGCAAAATGCTCTACATTGCCATTGTATGTAAACAAAAAGGCATGCGACTTTGATGGTAGAAGTTTTTTTAAAGATTGCCGTTGGATTGCTGTCGGATTGCTGCGGTGAGGAACATCGGATTGCCGGAGTGAAGGCCCCCTCGGCTGCCACCAAAAAATCCGATACCGCGAAAACCAGATGCAGCGCTCTCAGCGCGTTACTGTTTTTTTTCCCCTCCTTTTTTTTCAGACCTTCTCACTGTTTCTGCAGCGTGAAAACATTTGTAAGAAGACAACTTATTTTTTTCATCAGACAGGAAATAATTCCTATTTTTATTTACATCACTGACTTCTGAATTTGTCAGTGACTTACTCACAAAAAAAGATTAGAATAAACACATAAATTTATTATGTGTTTTAAAGTTGTAGCAACGATAAAATGCTTAGCTCAGGGACAACCGGACAACCATCATTAGTCACGAGGGCAACATTATTATGTATATAGTTGTAGCGATCGAATTTCGAAGGTCACATCCATAATATTACTATCTCAACAACGATGTCATGGATAATCACTGCGCTGACACTTTCCTGTTGCTAATAGAGGTTTTCACGCAAAACGAATAGTGCCAAAACAGAGAGAAAAAAAGGAAAAGAAAAACAACACAACAAAATGACAGGGGAGATGAAATGGCGACTGCAGCAACTTTTCATTTTTCCGTGTGTGTATAACAACAGACATGGTACGCGGTGAGTGTGTGTGTGCGTACTTGTGAGTGTGTAAGTGTGAGTGCGTTATTACGGTGCAAATAAAGAAAATTGCCTAATAGGCTCGACTCATGCCTAGGAGGGCCGCTCGGCGCCGCTCGGCGCCGCTCGGCTTCCCATAAACTTCCTCTCTTCCCTCTGCACCGCTGCTTAATTATAAGGGAAGGAGGAAACCTTTTTTCTGACGGCGGAGGAAAAAAGAGAAAAATAGAAAGACACGGGACTGAGAGAGTGAGTGAGCGAGAGAGAGAGCGAGAGAGAGAAAGCGAAAGAACAAGAGAGAGCGAGCGAGATAGAAAATGATGCAAAACCGGTATATCCGCGCGGGTAATAAAAGGGCTGGGCGGCGTGGCGCGGCGTAGCGGGGCGGACAAACAATTAATTAAGCGAGGCGTCAAACTTCCCAGACCGACACGTGACGCCCACGAGCAATGAATGGCTGTCAGACTGGCCAGCGGCCGGGCGGGGCGGAACGCCAGCGGGGGCTAAAGAATAGCCCCGCGCCCATCACACGACGGTGGGCCACGTCGGAGCACTCGCTGCTGAATCACGCCCCGCCCCACCCCTGCTAGCTGCCGACGTCAAGTGCGCGAGGAACTATATGCGGCTACTCAAGTGTATGAGCATCTAACACTCTTGCAAGTGTGTGAATGTCACGCACACCTTGTTGGGTGGGATTTGGGATTTTGCAGACTTGATAAAAAGAATAAGTAAAGTCTCTCCCCCAACAACACAACAACAAAAAAGTCGCACATTATTATTTAAAATAATAACTGAGACCAAATAAAAAATTCACATCCTCTAAACAAAAATATTTTGTCGCCTTGAATATGTGAATATGTATCCACAGCAGGCGCAGGTCTGAGTCTTGGACGTGTTGCCGTTCGCATCCCTTTCACTTCTAACATAGGCTTAAAGAAGTAAAGACATGCAATGCAGGTTTGTGATTTATTGCACGACGTAAAACTGCACTTGCTTTTAATATGAGCGCAAAAGTGCATCTTAGGACGATATTAGTCCTTTAAAAAAACAAAAATTCCCAAAGTTGATTGAGAGCGCTCACACACTGAACACACACACACACGCACAGAGCTAATCAATCCATACGGTGATCTACCGGGCGCTCTCTCCCCATTGTTCTGGCTCCCCCTGGGCCCCCCTGGGCCCCCCCGGGCCCTCCCCTGGGCCCCCGGGCCCGCGCTCGCTGCGCCCCCACAGTTCTTATAATGTCTCGATCCTTCAAAGGCAAACACGCCTGTCAGAGGTCCAGCTAGGCGAGTCGCTGCTGCCTGCTGCCCGCGCATAGCTCAGTGACGGGTCGCTAGCGAGAGGAGAGAGGGAGAGAGAGGGAGGGAGGGAGGGAGGGAGGGAGGGAGGGAGAGGAGGGAGAGAGGGAGGGAGGGAGAGGAGGAGGAGGGAGAGAGGGAGAGGAGGGAGGGAACTCTCGAGAAGCGTCCGCGCGTCGCGGCCAGGGTGACACAACGGCGCACCCCGCCCCGCCACGCCACCTCTCCACACGCCGGACCCAAACTTGAACCATTTACGCAACTCTTCTCAATCCCGCCCGGCCCCGCCCCGCCCCGCCCCGACGCGACGTCCGGTTTGCTTCGTGAACGGCAAATCTTTTTGGGGGGATACAATAACACCGTGAGACGTAGACGCCGTGCACTCGCTGCCAGCCAGCCAGGCCGGACTCACAGTCTCAGCCAAGGCGCGCTTCTAGCTGGACCCACGCTCCCCCCCCCTTCCACCCTCTCTCTCTCTCTCTCACTCTCTCTCTCGCCGTCACCCGAACCTCAGGGCTCCGCCCTGATCCTAAATCACTGGCGAGGATGAGATTACCGATACCGCCCCGGTATATAGTTCCTCCGGGGCGGGGGAGATTTGGGCGGGGGAACAGACAGAGAGGCATAGAGAGAGGAGATGGTGAGACAGAGAGAGAAAGAGAGACACAAGAGGGAAAAGGCGCACGAGATTTCCAATGATCTGGAAGGATTCAGCCGCGCTGTCAATATCTACATGTAAGTCGGGGCGTGGGGCGTGGCGGGGTGGGCGATAATGGCAGAGAAGAGACCTCGCGCGACCAATACAGCACGGCTCGTTATTGGCACGCCGCAAGCGCCTCGGGAAGTCGAGACGTGAGAAGTGTGAGAGGAGGAGAGTGGCGGGGTAGGGCGGGGTGGGGTAGGGTGGGGTAGGGTGGGGTAGGGTGCGGCGGGGTGGAGCGAGGAGTGATAGGGTGGGACCCCCGCACGCGCACAACTGATTCGCAGAAGACGAGGCAGGCTTGACAAATATGAGACGCGGTCAGAGTCGGGGACGCGGGTAAAAGAGCGAGTTCCCCGGCGGTGGCGCCTTTGCACTGCCCCCCTCTCTCTCTCTCTCTCTCTCTCTCTCTCTCTCTCTCTCTCTCTCTCTCTCTCTCTCTCTCTCTCTCTCTCCCCCGCCACTGGGCGCCGCGGCCCGGCTGGCGCAGCCTGCTGCACTTCCTGTGGCCGCCTCGCCCAGCCCCGCCCCACGCTCATCAAGTGCGCCGAGCTTACGAGGGTTCAGTTCTGGGCTTCGTCTGCCCCGAGGCCCGAGGCGCAGCGGAGGCGGGCCGCGCCACGAAAGAAGACGTTCAGAGAGAGAGAGAGAGAGAGAGAGAGAGAGAGAGAGGAGAGAGAGAGAGAGAGAGAGAGAGAGAGAGAGAGAGAGAGGGGGGGGGGAGTAGCCTCGTGCTCGACCCACACTAGACGACACCCGTCTCTTCTCTACTCTATATTCACTCCGAGTTTAGTGTTGGACAGCCTCGTTAACTCAAGAAAACACTGAACTTCCACGACGAAAGTTATCACGTGAAAATTTCAAGAAATTTCGGTGAAATTCGAGACAACAACTTACTGAAATGGACTACAGCCAAAACAGTAAGAAAACCATATAGAAATGTTTCCTTTCAAGAAATTAAAAAATACTTAGAAGGAGAAAAGTTTTTATCAATTTTGGGGCCTGTGCATTGTAAAAACTTGATTTGGACGTGGCCAACAGGCGCGTTTTCGGACGAATGAAGACGCTACAATTCAGTTTCTCCATCAGTAAACTGGGTATTGATTAAGGAAACCTATGGACGAAATAAATTTTTCGTGTGGACCGGCGAGGCGAAGTTCCCACAGAACCGGACGAAGGAAGGCCGATCGGACGCTGCGAGAAGAAGAGGAAATATAATCTGCGCCCAGCGCTGTTCAGGCCGCACGGTCCAGTGCTAGCCATGCTGCCCGCCCGCCCGCCGGCTCGTTCCGAAGATCGCTCTCGCGCCTCCGTCCTTGTCGCACTCATGGGGCCCTGCCGTCCCCAACTCAGGGCACTGACATAGGTGTGACGAGGCCGGAGGTACGAGAGAGAGAGAGATCTTCGGAATCAGCCGGCTGAGCGTCTCGATCGGTACAGACCTCATAGCCAGACCCGGACCCGCCAAGCTTTCGAATAAATGAACGGCGCCAGTGGCGTAGGCATGAGAAGTGCGAGAGAGACAGCACCAAGCCACGATGGTAAATGTTGGGAGAGCGAGTGAAACAACCAGCGGCCAAGCGCGCCCACGACGTCTTTCTCTCTCGCACTCAGAGCACCAGTCAGCAGTCTCTCGCACTTACGGCCCTACATACTGTAGCGCTGGCTGTGCAGCTACCACTTCGCGACTGCCCTCTGCGCACCCCGCCCCGCCCCACCCCGCCCCTACCCGCCCCGCCCCGCCCTGCCCCGCCCCGCCCTGCCCCGCCCCGCCCCGCTTCCTTGCTGCATGAGTTGCAACTCCTGGCACCACTAAATCTCTTTCGCCAAGTGAGCTCGCAGCGGGCACGGCGGCAGTATACCAGGCGTCTGATTCCGAAGATCGCTCTCGCGCCTCCGTCCTTGTCGCACTCATGGGGGCCTTCCAGCCCCGACATAGGGCACCGCCATTGGTTGGACAAGGACGAAAGTACAAGAGCGATCTTCGGAATCAAACGGCAGAGGGCAATACACGCCCGCGGTTGGGTTTCAAGTCAGCAGGGAGACGAACGCTCGGGTACCAACGCACAGGGAGGGAAAAGTTTTAGTTTACTTTATTGAAAACTCTAGCGCAGTGCAGTACTGCACTGGAGTGTGTGAGACCCGAGGGGGCAACCACTCCCTATCCCAGTGTACACAGGATTTCTAATGATATGGGATTTCTATGGATTGCGTTAAGATTTCTCCGGATTTTGTAAAGATTTCATATGGTACATTTGGGTGCATTTCACAAATATATACCAAATTCCACAAAATTCTAAAAGATTTCACGAGGTTTTATGGGATTCCTCAAGGTTTCATGAGATTTTTATGATATTTCTTGCCCGACGCGAAAAGATCTGTACGCTATCAGGTGGTTTTAACTTTGTTCTGACGAACAGAAACGTACAGGTTGCGACCCTCTGCAAGTGGTCCGCTGAGATTCGCTTCGTAGGTCGCAGCATGTTCGTCAAGGTGCGTCAAAAGTGCGCAGATGTTTCACTTTGCACCCTATTCCGAACTCAGAGCGAACATAGTTCGTTTTTGCGGCGACGTACCGGGGGTCGCTACTTCTTCGTCATCAGAGCGACCCATAATCTGTTCGCCCGCGGTACGCTTTCAGTTCGCCATTAGTTCGCTTGCGGTACGCTTTGAGATCGCCTGCGGTCCGCTTTCAGTTTCGGTACGCTTTCAGTTCGCCTGCTGCATGCTTTTAGTTCGCTTTTGGTTCGCTAAATGTTCGCTTTTAGTGCGCATTTGGGTACGGGAGGGGTTGCGGGTAGAAGGGCGTGGAAAGGGGAGGGGGGGGGGAGGGGCCGGTTTAAAAATGTGCAGCCCCGAATTCAGTCCGGTCAGCCGAGCTCTTCACGGGCTCTCGCCCAACGGCCATCCCTGAGATGCACCCGTAATGTTACAAAAAACGCCAACCTCTGGTCTGGATGTGGCCGAAAGCACTTTTCGGGCCAATGCCGGGCCGGGCTTTCCACGAGCGGGTTTGCCCGAAATGAGGCCTGCCGCCTGCCCTTCCTGGAGCACGCCGTGGAGTGCTCTGCGCCAGCTCGAAACCGCTGCCGTGCACCAGAAGTCCCTCCGCCCGCCTGGTGCCGTGCGAGAGAAGCCTGCACTTTCCGCGTGCTCCGTAGTGACTGCTGCTACCCAAACTGCTCTAACTTGTCCTGCCATACACAACTATACATCTCTCCATACGGTCCGCACGAGTCACTTACTGAAAAAATAAGAAACACAACAAGTACCGGGTGTTTCTTTGAATGCGTAAGAGTGTTGTGGGTTTGCCTACCCAATTCACCCGTAAAAAAAAACATAGAGGCCCAGAGGACTCTAAGGACTCTAAGGCACCATGGCCCCTGCAGCGCTTGCGAGTATGTAATCCCGCAACACTGTTACGTACTCAAAGAAATACCCGGTACAACCAGTGCACGTGAGCTTCAAAGCCATCACGCGCTCAGCGTAAGCGACACATCCTCACACAACGACAGCTGGTGTCGGACTGAGGAGGGAGGAGACGGGCCGGGAGACGGGAGATGGGATGGGATGGCCCAGGGGCCCCGGGCCGGAGCAGGTAGCCGATGACACCGCCGCTGGGTTAATCCCCGTGGCTTGTGCAGCGCACCCCTCCCCCTCCCCTCGTGAACCGATGGCGAACTCAAGTCGCTGTGTTCGCTTCCAGAGCGACTCGATGGCGAACTCAAGTCGCTGTGTTCGCCACCAGAGCGACTCGATGGCGTACTCAGTTCGCCCAGAGGAGGACCACTGGCGAACCTCCGACGAACCTTCGTGGCGCTCGCCCTAAAGCCTGGCGAACCTCAGCGACCCATTGGCGTACCCGGCGCGAACCTCCGCGAATCGATATCGAACTGAAAGCGTACTAAAAGCGCACAAATCTTTTTGCGTCGGGTGAGATTTCTCGGTTGGATTTCGTAGGATTTCATCGAGATTTCCGAGGATTTCATCGAGATTTCCGAGGATTTCATCGAGATTTCCGAGGGTTTGTACACAGGATTTCACGAGTGGTTGCCCCCTCGGTGAGACCTATACCTTCCTTACCTAACAATGAGAGATCCATTGACCTACAGTCAAAGCGCACCTTAAGTCGGACACGGCGTGTAGCACTGCACATTCGCATAACTGTAGAGAACGCAATGGGTCACACATTTTGAGCAGAAAGACACACGTTTTCATCGCGAACGAAGGAATATTAGATATTAATGGTAATATTGGTAATTTAGAGGAAGCACATTTGCGTATCTTGACATATTAAATCAATAAATCTGTGTGTTATTCATGTTCTAGGTTTTCCATGTGCTACTCTCAAATTTTGCAAGAGCACAGTCTTCCAAACGACTACATGTTGACTCAACTTGCACCGGATGTGACGAGGGCGTCATCATCACCGATACCGCTAAAATTCAAAATCCACGCATATGAAACGTTGTTTTCCTCTTCCGACAAAGAACAATAACTCTGCGCGGTACACTTTGCCGCCTGTTCTGTGCAGACTCTATTGAATCATCAATGCTCTCTCTGCCCCCCCCCCCCTTTTTCTCTCTCTTTCTCTCCAGACTCACATTTCTACTGATTGGGGTTGCCCGCCATGCTATAGGTCGCTATGCCACCCCCAACTTAGTTGTCAAACTCCCCCCACCCACCTCACCCCCGCACACACACACATACACTGCCCGCTGGACGGCGCGAGCGCCCCCCACTTCGCTACCCATTAGAGCGCTTGTTCTCCTTCATGCTCACCGGCAGACCTGTGTGCGCGCGGGAGGGAATGGGGCGGAGGAGAGAGGGGGCTCAAGTTTGATAGGTAGCTTGACTCAATGCTTGGTGCGGGGGATTAAAATCCGCCTGACCCCTCCCCGGTAGGCGCACAAAGCAAGGGGTGGCGTGGCGGGGCGTGGCGGGGCCAGGCCCGGGCTACGGCAGCGTTCCTTACTTCAATAAACTCCTCTTTGCTTCCTTCTTTGTGCGGAGTTTGTGCGCGCGAGCGAGCGAGCGCCGGGGCGCAGGAGGAGAAAGTAGCAGAAGGGAGTGTGAGATGTGCCAGAGGGAGAGGAAGAGGGAGAGAGAGAGAGGGAGAGAGAGAGAGAGAGAGAGAGAGAGAGAGAGAGAGAGAGAGAGAGAGAGAGAGAGAGAGAGAGAGAGAGAGAGGGTGGAGCGAGAGGAGGAGACTGAATGGGGAGTTGGATGAGCAGCCTGCTGGCTTACTTCTAGAGAGTTTTCAGGCAGACACAAAAAATAGAGGCTCCGTCTCCATCCACTGTCCTGTCCGCACGGGCTCTTACTACAGTCCAGTCGAAAAAGATAGCGGAAAAGGTGGGAGGGAGCGAGAGAGAGGGAAGGGGGAGAAAGGGAGGCAGAGAGATAGAGCAGGGAGAGACGTGCAGGCCGTTGGGAGCAGAGCGTGCAGAGGGATCAGCATTAATACTGTTTTCCACGGTGCATCATCCGAAGCGGACTAGCGTGGCGGGGCGTGGCGGGGTGGGGCGGGGCCAGGTCGCGGCGCGGGTCAGAACGACTGCAGCAGCTGCGCGGGGGGGAGGGGCAAGAGGTGGGCGTGAGGTTACCTGCTGCACGGCCGGGATGTTGTTGTTGAGAGGTAAGAAGGAGGGGGGCAGGGCCGGGACCAACGAGGCCATGTCAGTCCAAACAAACCCGACTGAACCACACGGGGACCAGCGGAAGGCTGCTGTACCCGCCTTGTTCAAACTACCCCGCAACCTGCTCAACAGGAGAGTCCTCTCTCTCTCCACGCAGCCAAACACTCTCATGCGTCAATTTTTCTGAATTTTTCTTGAACTTTACAGTAATTTTTGTGAATTTTTTCTAACTTTTTCCTGAATTTTAATTTCTCTGCTCTTTTCTGATTTTTTTCGGAATTTCTCTAAATTTTCCAAAGTTTCCCAAAATTTTCCTGATTTTTTTCTGAATTACGAGGTGTACCGAAAATTTCAGAGTTGTTTCCCCCTCACCTCACCCGACTCACATCACATCGCACCGCCCGCTCGGCCCGGCAGCCAGCAGACACCGCGAACGCGAACCTCGACGCGAACGCAAACACGCAGAGAGTCTTTCGCGGAAATTAAAGATGCAGATAGGCCGCTGCATTGAGGCGCGCCCCGCGCCCTTGCACACACTCACAGACACTCTCTCTCTCTTTCTCTCTCCCTCTCTCTCTCTCTCTCACACACACACACACACGCAGAGCTCGCGGGGCCTAAGTGCTCGTCGCTGTCTATCCCTCTCTCCATCGCTTCCCGCCCACCACCACAACCGCGCGCCGCCCCAGGAAAATTGATTCCTCGGAACACCTGGCGGGGCGGGGCGGGGCGGGGCGGGGCGGGGCGGGGCGGGGCGGGGCGGGGCGGGGCGCGGTGGCGGTAGGCCCAGCAGGGCGTGAACGTGTGAGATGACGTAACGGCCACTCGTCGGTCAGAGCTAGAGAGGAGATCGAAGCGGCAGCAGAATAGAAAGAGTGATCGAGTGAGTAAGTATAGGAGAGAGAAAGAGAGGGGGAGAGGCGCTAATGAGTGACGGGCACAGTGCAGGTGCATTAGGGCCCACGCGCGGATACCTATGCATTTGGACACGTCAGTCACACCATTTCCTCTTGCAAGTCGTTTGAAACTGCCCCGGCTCTTCAAAACGAATGTCAGCAACCTGGTTGCCACGAGTTTCCAATTTTCGATTTTCCTGAGATTTTTCTGACAATATCCTGACAAAACTGATTGTTTTTCCCCGACGTGACTATCCAGGGCCATCGATGTGCTGAGCCGAGACCTTAAAGGACGCAAGACGCCGAGTCGGAGCGTCCGTCACAAGGCGGGCCATTTCCCTGACACTTTTCTTTCAATATTCTCACATTTTCCTGATTTTCCTGACACAATTTTAAATTTCTGACTTCCCCCTAATTTTTCCTGGACATTTGGCAACCCTGTGCCTTGCCTTGACATAAAGGCTGATGGTTGGTTACATGTAGGTTCGAAGATTCATTAACTAAGATATACTGATATCGCCTCGGTCGCTTTACACTCTTAACTTCTTACAAAGAAAATTCCTTGTATTACAAAGAATTCTGTGCAACCGTAATACAAAGCCACTACAAAAGCAAAATTTTCTTTGTAATACAAAGAAAATTCCTTGTAGTACAAAGGAAAACTCTTTGTAATGCAAGGATTTTTCTTGTATATTACGGTTGCACATAATTCTTTGTATTCTACGAAAAATTTCTTTGTAGAAAGTTTAGAGTGTACTCAACAAAATTTAGTCAGTCTTTTAATTTTTATTTGTTTATTTTTTTTTGTAGTAATGCCACTTAGGATTTGATTAAAGGAAAACTAATTTTTCGACGATCTGGACGAGTTGAAATTGGCTATATGAACTAAGACATGCAAGTCAATAAGAGGGAAATGCTTGGAAAAATGTCTCCAACTGCCTGAGAGTGTAAGGGAGACAGGACGCTGGACGCAGCACTGGCGCCACACAGCACTGCGGTCCAGCAGCAAGTCCCCCCCCCCTCTCTCTCTCTCTCTCTCTCTCTCTCTCTCTCTCTCTCTCTCTCTCTCTCTCTCACACCAGAGATGGACGAATTGCTGCTGGGCAGCGCGTTATTAAAGTCTTCATCAAATCACTGTGTTTAGGCCCCGCGGCCGCCGCCCCGCCCCGCCGGTCCAAATTACTATATTAGCATTGGCCACTGGCCGCACACGGAGTAGGAGACCACCGACAGAAAAAAAAAAGAAAGACAAAACAGAAAATGCGCCCCAATTTTTTCCCTCGTAATTCTTTTTTTTTCTTTTTACACTGGAATTACAATTACGCGGATGAAAAAGATGAAAGCAGACAGAAATTTACGTATACACTCTAAACTTTCTACAAAGAAATTTTTCGTAGAATACAAAGAATTATGTGCAACCGTATTATACAAGAAAAATCCTTGTATTACAAAGAGTTTTCCTTTGTACTACAAGGAATTTTCTTTGTATTACAAAGAAAATTTTGCTTTGTATTGGCTTTGTATTACGGTTGTACAGAATTCCTTGTAATACAAGGAATTTTCTTTGTAAGAAGTTAAGAGTGTATTTACGGTTGTCACCACGACCCGCATCCCTCATGGAGAGCGTCGTTAACGGTCAGAGATAAAGGCTCACTGAATATACAAGTTCCCGCTTACAATTTATTCTCAATATCAATACCAACTTGGCACCTCATGATTACAACTATGAATGCACAGCCAAAGCTCTTGCGTGCCGCATAATTTTGCTTGACATCAATTAAAACGCATTTAATTATTTTATTTTTTTGCGTCAGGAAGAACTCTCAGAACGTTACTTATATTTTTGTGACACATTAACTCATAAAGGTACTAGGGATGGGCCATGGACCAATTCGTTTTCACCCACATGCGATTTCCTGAATAATTACGAAGATATTATAAAACAATTATTATCAAAGAAAAACTCCAGACATATGCAGAAAACAATATCTCATAGTTATATACTATTGAATTTAAGTCAATAGGAATGCTGATAAGCGAAAATGTCTATAACTGTACAAGAGTGACAGAACGAGCTCTGCGGGAAAAGTCATCTGATTTAACGATACCAAGTAAGCAGAAATAGGGCGAAAGATAAACTGGACTCTGCCTCCGTCTTTACCATAACTAAAGGGGGGGGGGGCGTTGGAGCGGCGCTGCAGCCAACAGCGCGCGCCCCTTACTAAATTATTTCAGACTTAAGACATTCCGAGGCGGAGCGGAGCCCGGCGGAGCTCGGCGGGAGAAAGGACGAACGGCAGAGAGTTATTGGGGAGGCCGTGTTGTGTTTCCACCCCTTCGAACCCCCCGTCACGCCCCGCCACGCCCCGCCACGCCCCGCCACGCCCCGCCCGACTGCTGCACTGTGCGCGTTTGTGGTGCTGATGAGGACCCCATTATTCGAAACACGCCATTTCACTTTAAAAATCCCTGAGAAACACCCGCAATTCTCGGGCTCGGCAAAGCGGTCTCCCCCCCCCCCCCTTTTCCAGGCCCACCTCACTCTGCCGTTCACCTCCTCCATCACCGTCCCCTTCATCCTCTACCTCCTCTCTCTCTCGTATTCCTTCTCTATTTTCTCATCTTCCTTTACCTCCTGCTCTTCCACGCGGCCTCCTCTTCCTCCACGTCCATACCCCCCCCCCCCCCCTACTCTTCGTTCCCCTCTAGTTTGTCCGTCGCTCCTCTCTCCAGCGAGACCACGACAAGAACACGAATTACCCTTATAGAAGTATCTCTCACTGTAATCAAAAGTGTCTACGGAAATACTTGAAAGCGAAACACAATGTTAAACACTTTGAGGCCCGCAGTTAAAAAGCTGATGCACTGCGAGCATCGTTTGAACCATCAAGTAGTGGACTTAATGCATTGGCCGACCACCAGGGCATGTCCAGATTACGTGTCGGACAATTTTACCAAGGCGACATCTAAAGGCAATAAAACACTGTGTTTTAACACATGTGTGTGTGGTGTGCAAGTGTAAACTAGAACACTTTTCATTACAGTTGCTTTCGACACAACAACGGCAATAAAACCTTGGGCAGGAGGAACGCAACCGCATAAGCAGTTAGTCGATCCAACGACATCAAGGCTGTATGAAACAGCTCAAAACATTTAGTACATCTCGTAAGTCATAAAATTTCAAAGAAAAAATGTAGTTAAGTTTGGAAAAATTCAGAGAAAAATTCAGGAAAATCTACAAATATTCACTAGAATTTTGGAGAAAATCAGACAAAAAAAATGCATGAAGTTTTTTAAAAAAAAACGGATTATTTTTTTTAATTAATTATCAAGAATACTTAAAATCTGTTCACTAGAATTGAGAGTTGTTTCTCCTCGGTTTGCCGAGTCGTGCGCGGACCACGCTGCAGTACGGCACGGCACAGGTCTCCTCTCCTCACCTGCAGCGCCGGCCAGGTCCGGCCGTACGCGGGGCCCGGCGGGGCCCGGCGGGGAGGGGGCGTCGACCCCCCCCCCCCCCCCCCCCCCCCCTAACCCTCTCTCTAACCTCCTCTCCTCCCCGAGCAGCGTGCGCGCACCGGCAGAGGAGGGCCTCCTTTTACTCACCTGCGAACAAAAAGAAGCAAACGAGACCGTTAAAGAGCGCCTCACCTCCTCCTCTTCCCCTTTCCCCGACTCTCTCTCTCTTCCACTCCCATCTCTCTCTCTCTCTCTCTCTCTCTCTCTCTCTCTCTCTCTCTCTCTCTCTCTCTCTCTCTCTCTCTCTCTCTCTCTCTCTCTCTCGCCAGCAGGGAGTCACAGCGGCGCGCTGCTGAGCTGGCAGTGGCAGCTGGTGCAGCTGGCCTCCTCCATGCGAGTCGTCGTGCACCACGAGGGGCACAGACACTACTGACTGCAGGGCCAAACAATTCCATAGGAATTTTCAATGGAAATCCAAGTGTACGAGTGTCGACTTGCAGGTGGGCGAACAACCATTCGCACACTTGTAGGTGTGTGAATGACTATTCGTACACTTGCAGGTGTGTGAATGACCCTTCGCACACTAGCAGGTGAGCGAATACCAATTCGCACATCTAGAAAGCTCGGCCTTTCCATAAGTTTCAGCAAGTGTATGAATGGCCATTCTCTCACCTGCAAGTGTATGAATAGTCATCCACACACCTACAAGTGTGTGAAGCAATAGTTCAACTCCTCTGTTCGGAATTTTTTACCACTTTATATCGTTGTTAAATGCACAACACAAATCATAAAACTTTACTCAAATCGATAAGTTTATTTTTTTCGATCCGCGTTTCTCCACTGTCCCGGCAGCGGTTTTGCCTGACGCATTCGGTTCCGCGGTGGCGAGGCGGCGGGCTGTTGCCAACATTGTGAGAAATTCTTGTACCGGTACGGAAAAATTTCCATGAGAGGTCTTGAACGATTACGATTCATATTGTAAATTTTTCATAACTATACGTATCAACTCAGAATCGATTGGTGAGCATTGGTGAGCCAACAAAGTCGAAAAGTGTGAAGTCGTACATTTACGAGATATGTTGTACATAGTGAATTACAAAATATATTGTACATCTACGGAAATATTTTTCACAGTGCATTCATTCGACCGCGATGTTCGTCTATCTCTCACCTCCGCGAAATAGGTGCTCGACTCTCGAGCCGGACACCGCTGAGGGACCCTGGGACCCTGGACCCTGCCGATAGCCGCAGGGTATATAAGGGGCGGCACTCCGCGGGTCGCGAGCAGACGTAATCACCATGACGAACGTCAAGACGAACCTAATGAGCGTGAGTTTCAGATACACTGATAATCTAAGTGTTCAACCCTTTAACACTTAAAAGTGTTAAAATACCATTTAAACATATAAATGTGTTCAACAGAGTTGTTGTACACTTATAAGTGTTCAACTCAGAAGTTGTGCACTTAAAAGTGTTCAACTCCCCAGTTACACACTTCCTTACCTTGGACGCATTGTATCAGGGAAGTGTGTAACTGGGGTGTTGAACACTTACAAGTGCACAACTTCTGAGTTGGACACTTTTAAGTGCACAACAACTCTGTTGAACACTTTTATTTGTTTAAATGGTATTTGAACACTTAAAAGTGTTGAAGGGTTGAACACTTGGTTTATCAGTGTAGCGCCATACCTGGGAAAACCAGGTGTCCGAATGTCACTGGGAGTGCTTTGGAAAACCAAGTGTGTAGAAGTATTCATTAATAACTACATACTTCGAAGTATTCAGCAAATAATGTGTGCATGCCCATGTGCACAGTATTTACTGAATACCTTGGCATGTACACGCGAAAATGAGCAAGAAAAGTATGTGAACGGAATTAATTAGAACCACTTGGTTTTCCAGGGTCTGTGTGTGTGTAAATTTCCATCCGTACACTTGTCCACATTCAAGTGTAATAATTTTTTTCCTTTTGGTTGTGGCATTTCGGGAAACAACTTTGTCATATTTGTACACCACGTAATTAAGGAAAATTCAGAAAAAATTAGAGGGCTTTACAAAACTTTACAAAAATTGAGTAAAAATCAGGAAAATTCAGGAAAATTCAGGAAAAAAATTAGGTAACATTCAAGTGAAAATTCACAAAAAATCTATAACAATTCAGAAAAACTCACAAAATATGTACATTCGGTGCACCGAAATTTAGAGTTGTTTCCCCGTGTCAATGCAGTGTTGCCGGAAAAGTAGGCAAAAAGTAGCCCAAACACAGCGGAGTAAAGCGGGCTGCATCTGCGCCTGCCTACTAGGCAACACCTGCGCACAAGAGTGTTTACGTTGCCAAGAAGGCAGGCGCAGATATGCAGCCCGCTTTACACTGGTAAAACAAATGTTTAGTTTTAATACATCAATGGTGTTTAGTTTCAAATGGGCAAAGATTGCACACTTCAAGGTGTCGAGCTTAACTAAACGTCATTTGGTGTGCAATGTTTTGACACTTCCGAAACGTTTAATAAACTGCACACCATTTAGTGTGCAGTTACTCGACGTCTGTTATGGCTTCCCAATAGCTGGAGCATGTGTCCAAGTGTGCAAACATTCGACACTTGAGAGATGTTTAAAGTTTAGACGTTATTGTAATGTCTAGTAAAACTCGACACCATGTAATGTGCTAAGTTGTAAAAAGCACACTTAAAGTGTTCAAAGCTGCACATTTGTTTTACCAGTGTACTCCGCTGTGTTTGGGCTACTTTTTGCCTACTTTTCTGGCAACACTGCCTCAATGCAAAGAAAAATAAAACAGAAATTCATACAGCCTTGAGCAATTGGCGTGTGCTGCCAGGTGGCGCTGGCCGCGCTGGCCGCGCTCGTGCTGGGCGCCGGGGCCGCGGCCGGCGCGGACGTGTGCAACGGCCAGGTCGGTCAGGTGTGCACGTCCTGCGACCGGCTGGCGGTGTGCGCGCGCCTGGACGGCGTCCACGTCGTCCCCTACGTCAACATGGCGTGCCCGTCGTACGCGCCCTTCTGCTCGCGCGGCCGCTGCACCCGCTCCATGGACCCGGACAACCCGTGCGACATCAAGCCCAAGCGCTCGCCGAGCTACAGCTGCCTCTCGGGCTTCGAGGGCTACCTGCCGGACCCGAGCTCGTGCTCGAAGTACTACTACTGCAGCGCGGGCGGCGTCGCCTGGGAGTACGAGTGCCGCGTCGGCCTCAACACGGTGTACGACCACGCGCGGGCCCGCTGCGTGCCCCGCGGCCAGGCGGCCTGCCAGACCTGCGGCCGCGAGCCCTGGATGGTGTACGCGGCCGACAACAGGATCGCGTTCAGCTGCCCGCGCTCCGGCCTGCCCGGGGTGTCGAAGTGCCCGCCCAACCACCGCGTGGACCTGAAGGCCGGCGTCGACCCGCCGCCCTGCGCGCGCTTCTGCTCGCGCGAGGGCCGGCAGGCGGCCAGCGACGACCCGGCCTCCACGCAGTACTACGAGTGCCTGGCCGGCCCCGACGGCAAGCTCGACGCGCCCGTGCTCAAGGCCTGTCCCGAGGGCACCGTCTTCTCCGCCAGCCGCGAGCGCTGCGTCACGAACCACTCGTCCGAATAACCTGCCCATCTCGCTCAATAAAAACGCTATTTAAAGGATTTTTTGGGGGCGTTTTCTTTGGGAATATACGTTGAGGACACTGTTGCGATGGTCGTATTACTTTGCCCCTAGAGACCCACACGAGATGTTATAGGGTGCAAGTCTGAGATAGAGCAGCGTGCACTTGAATCACCTACGCAGAGCGCGGAGAAGGGACATTTTAAACAAAAGATAGACTAGAAAAAAGAAAAAAAAAAGAAGTAAAAAATACGATTTTACAAAATCCTGGTAGAAAACAGAGTAAAGAAATATGGTACAATTAATGTGAGGGAGGAGCGGTCCGACACATCCGCATAATTTTCATCTAAAGTGGTTTCGACAAGTTTTCAGAAAGTGTGAAATTTTGTTCGACACATAACGTAGGTGAGTTTTCTCATCTACTGAAAGTTCGCGTACGTGTAGAGCAGTTATTTTCATCTACGCAAATCTCATCGCATAAAAATTAGTAAAACTTCGGAAAAGTGTGGAAATCTCCACTACACCAAGAAGAACAAATTTAACAGAATGCAATAGATCATCAGCAGCTCTCAATGACAGTGGGTCGAGTAGATTCTACATTCGACATCGTAATCAAACTGATAAAATATGTACTCACACCAATAAAAAAAGGTCACAAACAATACACCAAAGATGTTATCGATCATTTTATTTCGCTCTGCAATGGAAAGGGTGGTGTGTAAACATGGAAAATTTTTGCGGCAGTAAACCTCCCGAAGGAGGTTGCGGTTCCCGCCAGGCAAAGGGCTTTCACCGTGTGGCAGCCAACTGCTTCAGTGTTCTTATGGGAACCGGCGCTTTTCTGACTGCGATCCTATCGCGCATTTCGACAGAGCTCATCCCCGTTCCACCATTGGCCTGCTACCCCTAGAGGTACGAGCGGTGTGATGGGTGTTAGACTTCCTTATCCCAGTTTCAGAGGCCTTGTCTCAGAGGGGTACGCAGGAATCGAACCCACGGCAATATGTATATAAAACCTCTTTCAACACATTTTAAGGATTTTCCACAATAGGAGGCGATTCGATGCGATAAACAAGACTACCTGAGGTCATGCTAAAAAACGAAATAAGTACGGGGGAATGTGGAACCCATAAGACATCGGACCTCCCGTCAGTCAGATCTGGAACCTTCCCCACCCCACCACATGCTGCTCCCAAGGACACACACGGGGGGAGGTTGCCGGCTGCTCATCGCGACAATAAACATGGTGTGAGCACTATGTGGCCACGCATAGGGAAGACGCCCCGCACCTAATGTTTACGATTCATGAGCTCCGCTGTATGGTGTACCTCAGCGGAACACCGTGCTGCAATAGGTACCTCAAGTACGCCTTATTTAAAAATAATAATATATAATATAAAAAAGCCCGCTGCATCATGTTTTTCGATTCTAGAAAAGGCTCGCAACTTAATTTGAGGTTCCCAAAAAACACTTCCACTCAGAGCACTTAAAGCTCACCGTCGTCACGAGACCGCGACCCTATGACAGAAAAAAAACCTTCGAAACGCAAAGCACTTATCGATAGTATGATATGGGCGGCGTCGTCACAAGGGATGAACATGATCGGAACAATACAGCGGGAACATGACACTTAACTACTATGACGAAATCAGTACGGTACAACGAAGTCACTACCCCATTGACGCCATACTACCGTAAGGACGTCACTACCGTAACGATATCAATGGCTGAGCGAAATCACTACGACTGTCAACGGCTATCACTACGGGGTCACACATCTACACACCCACCAAACACACTTCAGGAAACGAGGCTCCTCGGTGCGGTATAACGAAGTCACTACCTCACTGACGCCATACTAACGTAACGATGTCAGTATTGTATACCGTAAAAACAATGTCTGATTTTTCTGAGGAAGAAGGGAAAACTGTGAGGACCTTGTACATGGTTGCCACAAATTTTTAGGCCCCCGTTAGGGGTGCCTATTGCTTTCGCCAGAAAGTTTTTTTTATTATTCTGGACGATGGCCCCTTATGGCCGCAGCTGATCCTCTGGACCCAATTCACACCAAATTATAATGAAAAATACTACCAAAAATTAGAAAATTTTTGAGGTATGTCCGATGATGAGCTGTCTGTCAGTTTTTGTATGAAACATGTTTGCATCACGTGTTTCTATGGCAATTGCGAGCCGAGCACCCTGTGCCGAGCCGGGTCGCTATTGTTGGAGCTCGACGCCTCGGCGCGCCGGGGAAGAGAGGCGTGGCTGGGGAAGGGGGGGGACCTGTTGATTCAACTCATGCACAGTAGTTCAAAAACTAAAATTTGGAAGAACACGTTGGAGTAAAATTTTAAATTCTGTGTTCGAATGGACATTGCATAATGAGCCTACAGTTCAAAAATCAAGCTGATCGGACATGTCTTAACTGAAAAGCTAATTTCTAGGTCGTTTGATCGTCAAGGATGAAATTTGTCATGCGACTTAAACTAATGACACAGATCAAACACTGAGTCTAAACATATTGAGTTACTCAACCAAAACGGTAAAAACTTTGTAGCTCAATATCTTCTACAAAGACCATCCGCAAAAATATTTTATGAAACCAAAACATTATAATTGACATTGAGCGTAACAGAATTTCCTAAAATAACACTTTTTCCTAATTGTTAAATTGTTTCGCATGTTTGGTTTTTATGGTGATTGCTTGCGGCGCGGCACCGTTGTTGATAGCTGGCCCACCGACATTTTGTGTAGCAAAAGCACGATGTAGAAAGCAAAAGCGAGGCAGGTAAAATTCACGATTTGGTTTTCAGAGAGCGTTGCGACCGATGAATATTATCAAAGTTTTTCTTTAAAAAAAAATTCTCAAGTAAGTGTTAAAATCTAGGGGGCCGTTTAACGCGTTAGCGTTAGAATTTTTCATTTTCATTTTCCCTGAGTTTCCCCTGATTTCCAGACGGTTTTCTTCCAAATTTCCCTGATTTTTAAGCACCGTTCTCCGGGATACTAGGTGTAACAAAACACAGTTTTGTTAAACCGCGACGCCGCGCCAGTGATCTTTCAAATTTTCCCTGACTGTTTTTCAAATTCCCTGAGTTTTCACTGATTTCCCTGAGTGTTTTTAAATTCCCAGAGTTTTCCCGGTTTTCCAGAGTTGTGGCAACCATGTGTATACTTTGAGGAAAAATCCTTAGATTTTGAGCAAGTCTCCTCAAAATTTGTGGAGATTTCCGTAACTTTTTTGGGAGTCCTCCTCAACATCCGGGGGGTATCCCTCAAATTACAGAAGTTCCTCAAAAATCAGACATTGTTTTCACCGTGTTGGGTTATTTGTGGCCTGGTACTCTCAAGTCAAGTCAAGTGTAACGACGTCAAGACCGTTACGACGTCATAATCACTACGGCTATCAACTACTGCGCCACACATCGACACACCCACCCAGGACACGGGGCTTCTCAACAAGCTTAGTATGTAAGAGACCTACAGGTGATGTCAGTGGCAGCGACGAGTAGATAAAATGAGCTAACTTGACTTCGAACTTGTCTACTATCATCAACTAACGAAGTCAAGTGAAGAAAATGTGTTTTTTGTCCAATGGCATTTATCTGTTGAAAATAAGATGTTAGCGGGACCCGGGAGCTCTATAATTATTATTTGTGCTGAATTATGTTTTCTGTCAAATTTTTTGTTACGTCTACTAATATCAACTAACGGAAAACTACAAGTTTACATGCGACTTGTGTTCCGCTTGCCAGAGGGATATGGGGTGGGTCCTGTCAACTTCTAGGGTCGCTGGCAGGACCCAGTAACTTGTGTACAGATACAATTGAGGCCCTGAATTGTATGTCTACTTATGTCTACTAACAATCTACTAACGACGTATGTCATCTGTTTTTTCGACTGCCGTTTGGGTCTTGTCTGCTTACGTAAGCTGATAAAATGCGTCATTCATTCGAATTGGAGGCGCTATCGCCGTGGCCACTAGAGGAAGAGGATGCGGGTACTTAGCAGCGACGTCTAGGCCTCAAGAGGCTCAAGAGGCTCGGAACCCCCAACTGAAGGGCGAGATTGCAGGGAGAGCGACAATCCGATCCGGACACAGCCGGCCCGGCCCGGCCCGAGCTGAACGCTTAAAAGGCGCCACCGGCTCGGACGCGAACTTAGACGGCCATTCGACACCGAGAGTACGCCCTAAGATGCACACTCCCTCAGTGGCGCTGCTCCTCCTGGCCCTGGTGGTAAGTCGCAGTGCAGACCTCGGTGACCCCAGGCCCTTTCCATACACTTGATCCAGTAAGATTGTGAATTTTTTTTATCCCAAAATAATTTTTACCGAGGGGAAACAACTCGTACACCTCGTAATTAAGAAAAAATCGTTAAATTCAGAAGAAAAAAGGATCAAAGAATTAAAAAAAAAGAAAGAAAGAAATCACTAAAATTCGATGAAAAAATCACAAAAAATCAGCAAATTTGTGCACCAAACTATACAGTTGTTTCCGCCTCGACTTGCACAGACTTACAAAGTAGCAACACACAACTGCGGATCCGTGTGACATTACGTTTCCTCTCCTCACCACCACAGGCCGGCGCGAGCGCGGGGGCAGCAGGCGGGTCAGCGGGGCGGTCCATCAGCCTGCGCGACAACGACGTCTGCCACGGCAAGGCGACCTCGTGCCTAAACGTCACTACGGTGCAGCTGTGCGCGGACCTGGGCAGGGGCTACGTGCCCGTCGGCAGCATCGCGTGCGGCTTCGCCACGCCGTACTGCTCCGAGGGCCGCTGCGTCACCGACTTCCCGACGACGACGACGCCGAGACCGAGGCCGACGACGACGCCGAGACCGAGGCCGCCGACGACGCCGAGGCCGAGGCCGCCGACGACGCCCGCGCCGACCTTCTCCCCCGACGAGGACGTGTGCGGCGGCAAGTTGTCCGTGTGCGGCGACTGCTACACGCGCACCCTGTGCGCGCGCCTGGGCAAGGGCCTCGTGCCCGTCAGCAACGTGACGTGCGCGTCGGACGCGCCGTACTGCGTGGACGGCAAGTGCGTGCCCGACCTCCCGGCCGACTCCACGTGCGAGCCGCTGCCCGTGCCCGAGTCCACGTTCCACTGCTACGGCGACGGCTACTTCCCGGACCCGGGCAACTGCAGCCGCTACCACCTGTGCGTGGCCGACAAGGCCTTCGACTACGACTGCCCGCGCGGGCTGACCTACGACCACGGGCGCGCGATGTGCTCCCCCTCCGCCCCCTGCAGCGCGTTCAACTGCCGCGGCCGCACCGGGCAGTACCAGCTGTACCAGCCAGACAACTCGCTGTACGCGCTCTGCATCTCCGAGAACGCCGCCGAGGCCCTGGTGGCCGCCTGCCCCCCCGGCCACCGGCTCCGGTTCGACGACCCGCAGAACGTGCGCTGCGAGGCATACTGCCCGCGCGTGGGCCGCTGGCCCGACCCGGACGACACGACCGGCACCCTCTTCCTCGAGTGCCTCGCGTCCTACGTGCGCGGCGAGCTCATCGGGCCCATCCCGAGCGCCTGCCCCAACGGCGCCGTGTTCGACGAGGCGGCCGAGCGATGCAAGGCCCGCAACCCCAGCAAGCGCGACACGAACCCCATCAAGAAATACACTGGAAAAACAAAGGTGCTATCTAATGCCGTGCTATCTAGTGCAGTAACATCCCATAAAATTCAATAGCACCCCAAAAAGGGTGCTATATAGCACATTTGTTTTTCCAGTGTAAACGACCAAATATATATATTTTTTTTTATTTTTTAAAGAGAAAGGTTTTTGAATCTTTTCCATAACGATCACCTCGTTTATGAACCCCATCACACAGTAGACAAGAAATAAACGTCAAAATAAAAAATAAAAGGTTTTTGAATCTTTACTATAACTATCACCTCGTTTATTTTTTAAAAAAAAAGTTTTTGAATCTTTTTCATAACGATTACCTCGTTTTTGCAAGCTGAGAAATCAACAATAAATGACTGAAGCTTACACAACCCTGTTGAAAACGAGATATTCACTTCAATTGCAAGAGTGAGCTGTCTCACACGGATAAACCAAGTGTGCAACTGCTCAACACTTGTAAGTGTGCAACTTGCAGTATAACACATACAAGTGTAAAACTCGGCAGTTGTGCAGTTGCAAGTGTCAAACTCGCCAGAAGCACACTTGTTAGTGTTGAACTCGACAGTTGTGCACTTGCAGGTGTTCAACAAGTGTTAAAAGTGTTCAAATAAAGTGAGAAAGGAAAAAGATCCTTACTCAAAAAGAGCGAGGTTTCCCAATCCTCGCTCAAATAGGGCGAGATTTTTGAGACCATTTCTCTAATTGAGCGAGAAAACCAAACCTCCCTCTCAAAGAGTGAGAGAAAATTTCTCGCTCTCCTGAGGGCGAGAATCCTCGCTCTGGTATTCACAGTGTTTCCTTAGCATTGAATATTGCCGTAAAACAGATAAAAAATTGACTTTAACACATTAAGCGCGACATGCCCGCTATATACACACAGTCTCGAAGCCGTGTTAAAAAGTTGGAGACACTGGTACAGCAAAGATGGGTTATCACGCATCCTGGGGTGCTAAGGGCACTCGGCGTGTAGTGTCTTTTAGGGGCATTAATGCATGAAGTCCTCCCAAAGGTGAGATGTAATGCCTATGCATTTTTTCCACTGGAGAAAAACGTCACGAATGTGCTAAGAGGGCGATACGGAAGGTATACCTTGGATGATCGCGAGCTCCACCCAACTCCCTCCTCTCCTGAGGGAGGGGTGGCGTTTCTTTTAACATCAAGAAATTCGGCAACCGTATGCTAGATTCGGGTCAGATTACCACACCACGAAACAATGCGATTACTGAGAATGAAATCCGTCGCCACAAAGACTCAGAGGCAAAGAGACGAGTTCGCACCTGAATGCACGAAAAGTATCCCGCAAACTTAGATAAGTCTACTCCGACGCATGGAAAATTTTATCGTAATACATAGTCACCAATGTTCTCGAGGTACTCTATTCTTGGGTTTTAAACAATGTGACTACATTGTTGCAAAAAGAAAGAACTTCATATAAATTTTCCACACGTTCACTGGAAAAACAAAGGTGCTATATAGCACCCTTTTTGGGGTGCTATTGAATTTTTTGGGGTGTTACTGCACTAATGCCTTTGTAAAGGCACGATTAGGGCCAAAAATAGCACCTTTGGGATGCGATAGCGCCTTTCTAAAGGCACTATTTCACTAACGCCTTTAAAAGGCATTAGATAGCACCTTTGTTCTTCCAGTGTTTTCTAGGTAGTATAGTACCACCACCTGTATTTGACACTTTCTAGCAACGACACCCTTCACGTACCATTCATAACATAACTGCGTGTTGTGATGGACAAACAAACAATGAGACATGTTTAAAGTCACCTGCGCGGCTTGGAAACCACAAGACCAACGCGTGTACTCTGAGTTTCAGTGAACAAATTTTTGTTTTCTTGATAATTTTTACTGAATTTTTCTCAATTTTGGCTTGAATTTTACATGTATTTTTCTTTTATTCTGAAATCTTCAAAATTTCTCTGAATTTTCCCTAATTTTCTTGAACTTCTCCAAATTTACTTGAATTTCTCAAAATTTTCCTGATTTTTTGAGAGGATTCCTGAATATTCAAGTGTACAAAAATTTCAGAGTTGTTTTCCCCTCGGCGCTATTTCGCGGAAGCACGTTTTTTGACAATTGAACTTCGGCACGCAAACAAGGACGCTCGGGTTAACCTGCACCTGCTCCCCGGCCGGCCCAACACGTCCGGGGGTCCTTTTTTTTAATCACGCCAAATAACGTTCAAGAGACAATACGTGGAAGAGGTGCGCCCACTACAAGATAACGGGCTCCGTTCGAGAGCCTGACGTTAAAAACAGCGCGGGTGGAGTGGCCTGACGTCCTTAAGCCGGCCCATCCGGCCGCCGGCGCCAAGGACCTGCAGCAGGATAAAAGAGCGGGGCGGCCGGGGCAGCATCAGTCGCAGCACTGAGAGACCCGACAGGCGGACCTGCTCATCATGAACACCATCCTGACCCTCACCGTCCTGGTGGCGGCGGTGAGTATTCCACCCACCAGTCCCTCTGCTCCCCTACCCTACGCCCCTTTACACCAAAAACCAGCCGCATGTCGCTGCACCGCTACTTTCAACTAAGATTTTCCTGAAGTTTTCTGAATTGTTTTGAATTCTGTTCTGTTCTGGATTTTCCAGAATTTTTCTGAATTACGAGGTGTACCAAAATTTCAGAGTTGTCGCCCCACTTTCCTCCTCCGAGGTGCTTCTCAGTAAATTCACAATAAATTAGCATTTTCTTGCCGTACCACTTTAAGCGTATGGACATAGATAGAAATTCGCACACCGACCAGGGTGCGAGCCTAGCCCGAGTTCGCTCGCACTGATGCGCCCCCCCGCCACGGGCCTCTCCGCCTTGCAGATCTGCCACCAGAGCACAGCACTGCGCTTGCCGCGCACCCCCGCAGAGCTGCTCCACATGTCCCGGACCCTGGCCCTCGCCGCCACGCCCAACGACGACGTCTGCCAGAACACGACCAGCAGCTGCGCCGACTGCAGCCGCGTCAACCTCTGCGCCTACGTCGGCGGCCACTGGGCCTTCCTCAAGACCAGCACCTGCCCGGACTCGGCGCCCTTCTGCGAGGCGGGCAAGTGCGTCAAGGAGGACCGGGCCGGCTGCAACCTGCCGCCCGTCAGCACCGACTTCCGCTGCTACGAAGGCTTCGACGGCTACTACCCGTCGCCCGACGACTGCGCCAAGTACTACGTGTGCTCCAAGGGCGTCGCGTACGTGTACAACTGCCAGAAGGACCACATCTACTCGCAGGCGCGAGGCATGTGCGTGCGCAGGGACACGGATCCCGATGCGTGCTTCGTGTTCCCGTGCTCCGGCGACGAGGTGTCCTACCACCTGTACCAGCCCGACCAGGCCATCTACGGCGTGTGCACCCCGGGCCTGGGGGTGTCCGTGAGCCGCTGCCCGACCGCCAACTACCGCATCGACCCGCAAAACCCCTACAGCCCGTGCGAGGCCTACTGCTCCAAGCAGGGGCGCATTCCGGACATCGAAGACCCCCGCAAATACTACGAGTGCAACCTGGCGCCGACCAGAAGTTATGGCGATGACGTCCCCGACTGCAAACACTGCTCGGACCCGCGCACGCTCACCGACCCCGTGGCGCAGTACTGCCCGCCCGACACCGTGTTCAACAGCCGCCTGGAGCGCTGCGTGGAGCCCGATGCAGTCCTCCCCTGAGCCCCGCGCCTCACTGCACGACCGCCATGAGCAAAAAAAATAAACAATTACCCAATTTTTAAGTTGCCATTTATCTACATTTTTTGTGCTTTTCCCCATGGCCTGTCAGCTGCAGCTGACCTCCGACCTCCGGTCGGCAGACGCTCGCCCGGGTCAGGTCGGTTCGGATCCCGATCAATCCGTCTGTTTGCCCTGATTACGGGGCGCCTCTCGATGAATGGGTTCGGTAAACACAGGGAGACGAGAGAGAGAGAGAGAGAGAGGGGGGGGGGTAGCGGGGGAGGCTACAGGCCCCCGCTATTGTCCGCCGTGTGAGGAGGGCTGAGAGTAGAGGAGAGGAGAGGAGAGGAGAGAGACAGAGACACACAGAGAGAGAGAGAGAGAGAGAGAGAGAGAGAGAGAGAGAGAGAGAGAGAGAGAGAGAGGAGAAAGGGAGCAGACGGCCAAATGGCTGCCCGATGGCACAACCAACCAGCCCTTCACTGTACGAGTGTGTGTGTGCGTGTGCGTGCGTGTGTTTTCGCCTCAGCCCCGGGGCCTCACCCTCATACGACAACGACTCGCCACCACAGCAGCCTGCAAAAGAGAGGCGCGCGCGTTGCACAAATGTCAGTCGTACAAACGCCATCTTTTCTCTTTCCCACCTTCCTTCAGCGCTCCCCGCCTTCCCCCTTCCTGCAACTCTCTCTCTCTCTCTCTCTCTCTCTCTCTCTCTCTCTCTCTCTCTCTCTCTCTCTCTCTCTCTCTCTCTCTCTCTCTCTCTCTCTCTCTCTCTCCCCCACTCTCTCCCTCTCCTCCCCCGATCCTACCTTCTTGCCCGCAGTGCGTAGGCGGAAAAGTATTGCAGACGGGGTCCATACTGGTCCGGCGCAGCTCTCTGTGCGTGTGTGCGAGAGAGAGAGAGAGAGAGAGAGAGAGAGAGAGAGAGAGAGAGAGAGAGAGAGAACGGAGCCGACCCGCACTGACGATGCGGTCCGAAGATGGAAGCAGGCGGTGGCGGGACAAGGCCGTTGCGCAAGGGAAATTCACCGCTCGCCGCACCCCGCCCCACCCCCCACCCCACCTCACCCCGCCCCGCCCCGCACCAACACCGGCTGTCGGCGGCAGAGAGGAGGGGATGCATTCAGAATGCACCGCGCCGCGCCCGGTGAGCAGCGAGCGATGCGCCCATATGCCCTCTCTCTCTCTCTCTCTCTCTCTCTCTCTCTCTCTCTCTCTCTCTCTCTCTCTCTCTCTTCATCTCCCTGTCTAGTCTCTCTCTCCCCCTTTTCGTGTCCGTCTCGTGTGATCGTGACACAGTCCAAGCCTTATCAGCTGCGTCCATCGCCATCTCTCTCTCTCTCTCTCTCTCTCTCTCTCTCTCTCTCTCTCTCTCTCTCTCTCTCTCTCTCTCACTCACTCCGCCTCCACACCTCTGCTGCAGCCAGGCAGCCGCCGCCGCGCCCCCCCCCCCCCACTTATAAAAAGGGCTCTGAAATCTAAATCAGGCCCGGCCCCAGCCCTGCCCCAGCCTGCCTGCACGGCGCTGCCGCCGTCGCTCCCGCACCTCCGTCCGTCCTTGTCGCACCTGTGGCGGCACGCTATGTTGGGAATGGTGGGGCCCCGCGAGTGCGACAAGGACGGAGGCGCGGGAGCGAACTTCGAAATCTGTCGGCAGGTCCTGCCCTGCAGGTAGAGACGGGCGGCCACTCGCCCCGCCCCGCCCCGCCCCGCTCCGCCCCGCCCCGCCCATGGCAGGGACACATTCCAGCAGGGAAGTTACTGGCCTCCGCAATCTAGCCGCCAATACACGTTTTTTTTTATCATCGCTGCACTGTTAAATTAAGTGTTTAAACCTTTCACACTTAAAAGTGTGCAACTCACTTTTGTGCACTTGCAAGTGTGCAAATCAATAGTTGTGCACTTGCGAGTGTTCAAATTCTCATTTGCACACTTTCTTAGCCTAAAGGGTGTACAAAGCTGCGGAAGTAGTTTTCACGATACGTATTTTGGCGGTTTTCCCTTTTGAACACGTGCACAAAATGACATGAATTTGAAAGTTTCTTCAAAAAACCAAAATTACGGAGGACTGTTGGTTATCACTGCACTGGTAATGGGCTCTTGTCTTGCACCGAGTAGTGGACCCCTTTCTGGGGCGTTCTAACAGGACGCTCTGTACTGTCAACTCCAGGCGAAATAACCTGCTCCCCACCTGCAGTGCACTTGCAGGAGCGACTCCAGGAGCGACTCCAGGAGCAGCAGGGCGCCGGCCTGGCCTGCCTTCCGTTCCTGGCACCGAGCTTTCATTTCCGTGGCAGTCCGGGCGGGCAGGGCAGGGGTGGACTTCCGGAGACTCAAAGGAGAGGGAGGGTGTGGAGGGAGGGGCACCCCCGGGCCCCGGGCACCCCGGGCAGGCCTGCACGGTGGTGCTGCTGCCAGGAACAGGTGTCCAGCCGAGCGCGACCGGGCGGCACCGGACGGGAGTGCAGCGCGGCGCAAAGGGAGGGAGAGGGAGGGAGAGGGAGGGAGAGAGAGAGAGAGAGAGAGAGAGCAATAGAGCGAGACGGCAAAATACTCGGAGCGGAATCAACCCCCTGCACACAGAAAACGTTTCCCCTGCAATCAATAGAAATTTTTTTTTTTTTTTTTTTTTTTTTTTTTTTTTAATGGCTCTATCCTAAAGTACTTTTCCCTGCGAAAATTTTAGAAGTAGATCCCTTTTAAACAAACAGCATATTTTAGTTTCGGATATAAATCAGCTAAATTTTTTTCTATTGGATATAAGAATATTTTTAGAACACCAGGTACAAGCAGGGTGTTTTCTGACTGTGCAGCAAAGTCGTGCTGAGCAGTGTTGCCAGAAAAGTAGGCAAAAAGTAGCCCAAACACAGCGGAGTAAAGTGGGCTGCATCTGCGCCTGCTTACTAGGCAACGTAAACGCTATTGTGCTACCGTGTTGCCTAGTAGGCAGGCGCAGATGCAGCCCGCTTTACTCCGCTGAGTTTGGGCTACTTTTCTGGCAACACTGGTGCTGAGGGTAGCACCCCGAAACCAGACACTGTGAAAAATTGTCGTGTAACGTCCAGGAAAAACAAAATTCTGAGAACGATGTGGTACGATACGTTGGGTGAGGGGGGCAGGGCGGGGCGCCAAACACATACCAACACACACGGCTGCTGCCGTGCGGCAGAGCGCCGGGCAATAAGACGCAGCCGTGCGAAGATCGCTCTCGTGTCTCCGTCCTTGTCGCACCTATGGCGGTACCCTATGTTAGGGGTGGCAGGGCTCCATGAGTGCGACAAAGACGGAGTCAGTCTGCAGCCGTCCCACCACCCCCTGTCTCTCTATCACTTGCGCGCTCCTCCTCATACGGCGACTGCAGCCTCAATCTCACTTGCCACCTCCCCCCCCCCTTTCTCTCTCTGTGTCTCTCTCGCACCTCCCTCTCTCTCCCTCTCTCTCGTCACCTCGGTGGTGCGGGTGAGACCCTTATAGTCTGATCGCACGGCCCTGGGGAGCTCAAGCCTTTAGGTCCCCACACCACACGTCAAACAGGGCGGAAGGGACGCCCGCTGCTGATGGAGCCGGCGCAGATGGGGGGGGAGGGGGGGTGGGGGGGGAGGCAGGGGGGGCAGGGGGCAGCACTGGGGGGGACCAGAGACCAGACCACCGCACCAAGCCGTGCCACTTTTTCACGAGTTATGCGCGGTTATGACAGACGACGCTGCTGCGCGCCGCGCCACTCGAAATACCCGCCTTGGGTCGGTCCCGGCTCCTGCCCCCCCCCCTCTCTCTCTCTCTCTCTCTCTCTCTCTCTCTCTCTCTCTCTCTCTCTCTCTCTCTCTCTCTCTCGCACCCACAGCGCGGCCACCGCTGCCGCTGCACCAGTTTATTAGATTTCTCCTCGATCTTCCCCGCCGCACGCCGCGCGCCGCATGCTGCTTCATATATTTTTATTTTTAGCCGCTTTAAAAATAAGAATAATAATTGCGCGACGTTACGAGCGAGTCGGGTGGCGCCCGCAGGGACCCCGCCCCTCCCCGCCCCATCACCATACAGCCCTTACACCTTATTCCCTAGCTTGACCGGGAGCGAGCGAGGGGTACCTCACCTTTTCCACTCAGTGTATACACCCTGCGTTCCAGTCGTTTTCTATAATCACCGCTAATCACAATTCAGTCACATAACTTTTCGACAAAAATTTATTTCAAGCACCTGAAAATTCCCAAATTCGAATTGGTGCCAAAAATGTATAGCTTTCTTTCAAGTTTGTTCAAATTTTCCTTCCAATCACAACACAACCCTCCAATCAGTGTTCACCCATTTAAAGAGTGAGGTATCCCTCGGGAGCGAGACAAGGTGAGGTAGGGCATACCAAAGGTGAGTCGGGCCTTTCTGCACACGTCCCCTCCGTACCGCGAGGAGAGGGAGGGAGAGGGAGGTAGAGAGATGGAGAGGGAGGGAGAGGGAGGAAGAGAGAGGGAGAGGGACGGAGAGAAAGGAAGAGAGAGGGAGAGGGACGGAGAGGGAGGAAGAGAGAGGGACAGGGACGGAGAGGGAGGAAGAGAGAGGGAGAGGGACGGAGAGGGAGGAAGAGAGAGGGAGAGGGACGGAGAGGGAGGAAGAGAGAGGGAGCACGGTGAGAACGGTCCCCATTGGTGTCCACGGACCATCGGACCAATTCAATAACGGGCGAAAGGTAGCAAGATATCACGCGGCCGTCCTTGAATCAACCCGATGATGGTCCTTGGACATCAAGGAACCGTTTTTAAAAAGAGGGAGGGAGGAGGTGGGAGGGACGGAGAGAGGGACGGAGGGATAGAGGGAGGGAGTGAAAGAAGTGAAGGGAGAAAGGGAGTGAGGAAGGAAAGGAGAGGAAGAGAGAGGCAAGCAGACTCCTCGACCTACCTGTCCCGGAGGAAGCGTCCGACCCGAGCACTCCAAATAACCGTGTACACGGGTATTTACTGAGAACATCAGAGACCTTTCAAAAAGCTACACAGCCACGTAAAAATAGGCGAAAACCTATTCCAAACTAGGAAAGCGCGATGCCACTCGCAGCTTTTTCCCCGGAAAAAAAAGGAAAAGGCTTGAATAAAATTTTAACGAGAGTGGCCGGCCCGGGTCGGCAGGGAGGGCGTTCGCCTCGCCTCGCCTCGCCTCGCCTCGCCTCGCCCCGCCCCGCCCCGCCCCGCCCCGCCCCGCCCCGCCCCGCCTCGAGTCCCCGCAGCGGCTTCATCAACTTCTCATGACCGAGTTCAGCCATCCCGGCTACCACCCTCGCGGCCCAGTGGCGGAAAGAGAGAGAGGGAGGGAGAGAGAGAGGGAGGGAGAGAGAGGGAGAGAGAGAGGGAGGGAGAGATAGAGAGGTGCGAACAGAAAAGACAGACGCACCGCGCGCCGCGCCCCGGCGCGAGGAGATAATTGGCTGGTGGATCCCATTTCCGCCCCTGGCCGGAGTAACGTGGTCGACAGATAGATCCTTGCCGATGCGATTTTGTCCGCTAAGCGAAGGAATTATCAGCTGCTTCGTAGGCTCACAAAGTAATGAGTTTGCAATAGAAAGAAAATCATTCGGAATTATTACGAGGCAGCCGCACAATTGCTCTACAAGGTAAAAGGTACGACTTTCACATAAACCGAGTCACTCCCCGTGACTCGCACCCCGTTTTATGGAAGTGAACATAATTCCCACACTTGAACTGAGACCACGCCCGGAAAAGCGTGGTTCTGGAAATTTACACAACTATTTTTTCAATGTTTTTTCTTTAATATTTAAAAATAATGAAAAATAAAATTAAAAACACGTTTATTGGCACTTATATTAGAGTGGGTAAAATAATGGCCGACGGTATTTTTAATTCTAACTGTTGAATAATTATCCTAAAATACACGAACGCCTGAAATATGACGACCTCGAACACTTTGCTGAGGCAGGAGGCCAGAGGCAGCCAGGCGCAGTGACAGCCTGCCAGGATTTTGCCCGACCGCCTTTTCTCGTCCCCTCTTTTCTTCTTGCGGTATTGATGTTGGTAAGGTGAGAACGTAGAGCAAGCGCGCAAGGGGAAGGGGGTCCAAAAGGAGGGGAGGGTAGAGAGGTTGTGGGGGGAGGGGGGGGGAGGAGGGTCAGAGCGGCCCCCAAGGGGGCTGAGAGGAGTGAGGGGGGGGGGGGGCAGGGCCCGGGACCGAGGACCCCCCGCTGACCGCGCGCGGCGAGCTGCTAAAGCCCGTACGAGGGTTGCATTCCGGCGGGAGCTCACGGGAATCAATAAGGCCTGAGATATGGCCCACGCCGGCCGCCCCGCCCCGCCCCGCCCCGCCCCGCCCCGCCCCGCCCCGCCCCGCCCCGCCCCGCCCCGCCACCTCAGGAATGAGGATGGATCCAGAGGGCGACCAGCAGGGCGGCGGGGCAGAGCGCAAGCCTTGTGGGTAAACACGACAACGGGTTGAGTCCCGATGTACACGGCCTAAAAGGACACAAGTAATCCCTTAACAAGGTATTTTAAAATAAAATAAAAAAAATAATAAAAATAAAAGTAACAAGGAAGAAAAAATTATGAAATCGATTTCGAGTATAAGTTTTGCAAGGGAAAGGATGATGATACTGTGCATTTTATTCTGCAGCTGCAGTCACGCCCGCCACGCCGCTGCAGGTATGGGGCGCAGAGCAGAGCAGCCAGTCCGACGCCCATTTATCATTTTTAATTCTGCCCCGTTTCGCGCAGAATCTTCCGTGAAACCCAACAAGTAGCTCTCCGCCGCGTCCCGCCGCCGCTACCGAGAAGGAGAGCCAGAGAGAGAGAGAGAGAGAGAGAGAGAGAGCTCGAGCACCATATAACTTCGTTAGCGTGCCGACCGACCAAAGCCAGAAGCCAGCCATAGGCTGGCGACCTATAGTGTCTCTCTTGCTTTCCCGCGACTCCACCACCAAGACTCTTCCATCTCCCTCCCTCCTTTCTCTCTTTCCCTCTCTTTCTCTTGTTCTCGACAAAAGGACGCGTCCCGTGCGCCGGCAACTTCACCAGAGGATTTGACAGTTTGTAGCATTTTTGCGAAAACAATTGCAATTACTGGGCCCGCCCCGCTTCTCCCCCCCCCTCTCTCTCTCTCTTTTTTCTCTCTCTCTCTCTCTCTCTCTCTCTCTCTCTCTCTCTCTCTCTCTCTCTCTCTCTCTCTCTCTCCCCTCCCTCTCTCTGTTCCCTTTTGCAGCGCGACAGTCGCAGCGGCAGCGGCGCGGCCAGAATTTGGTGGTCGGAGGAGAGGCGAGGTTTTTATCATTATTTGCGAATGGACGTTATTAAAACTCCGGTGGACAGACAGACGGGCGGACAGACAGAGGCAGACAGACAGACTGGTGGACAGACGGGTAACACAATGCGCGGGGACCTAATTAAATCACACAAAAACCAGGCCGGGGCTGGGCTGGGAGCCGTGAGGTGGGGCGGGGTGGGGCGGGGTGGGGCGGGGTGGGGCGGGGCGGGGTGCGTGGCAGGACGGCTGTTCCGCGTAGCACAGTATAGCACCAGACTAAATGCGCATTGTCCCAATTTAACCGTGTTTCGGTCCAAAGTGCACACTTCGTATAGAGCGGCGGCAGCGGCAGTGTACCCGCACGACGGCGGGGCGGGGCGGGGCGGGGTGGGGCGGGGTCGGCAGGGGCGGGGCGAGGTGGGGGCGTGGGCCACCGACCCCAGAGAAATACAACAGCGCGACGACTGGCGCGCGAGGCCCGAACAAATTATTTCGCGAATGGCGCGACAAATATCTCGCGGCGGCCGCGCCACCAGGGAGAAGGGGTGGGTGGGTGAATACGCACCCCGTCGCACTAATAATAAAAACTGAAAGGTGACTTTCAGCTCCTGAGCGAGCTACATATAATGAATCCTACAGAAGGACTGTAGTCTGTCTTTGTCCACACGACGAGAAGTTTCAGATACTGTTATCTATTTGTGTGCGCTGAGGAGTACAACGCCTGACCTCCTCCTGTCAGTGTGGGCACTAAAGTTCCGATCACTACTATCCAGTCGCATTAATTTCACCACAAAATTTCATTTTCAAAACCTTAGAAAGCTGTAAAAAAAAAAAGAAGAAAAAAGTATTTCTCAAATTTCCCTACCAATCACAAGAACAACATTGAAAATACACAAATACCCATATTTACGCAAAGCATGGGAAAGTGTCTACCAGTTGATGACAGTTGTTGGTGTGTATGGTATTTCGAGCAGAAGATGCTGAGCACTCGGCCCCTCCCCCCCCCCCCCTCACCCCGCGGTCTTTGGCATGGCACTTCCCCTTTCACCACCGCGACCACCCTCCAAAAACCTCCCTCCGCTAGTCGCCCCGAAACAAAAGCGAGTGAATGCAAAAGAGGGGGTGGAAGATCCCCGGGCAACAGGGGCAGGAGGAGACTGCAAGCGCTTTATCGAAATGTCATCGAACTGCTTAGCGCCCCCTCCCCCCCTCCTCCAACGCTCCTTGTCCTTCCCCATGCACCCCAATGTTGTGTACAGGAGGGCCGCGGGGCCGGCGCCCGGGGATGCTTGAGTACAAAACGCTCGACATTTCCTCCTGCCCCCCTCCTCTTCCTCACCCCCCTCCTCTCTCTCTCTCTTTCTCTCTCGCTCTCTCCCAAGGCATTGTGCGCGCACACAGAGGCCACGCATCGACCTCGCGCCAGTATTTTGGGTGTAAAACATGACACGACCACAAACTACCACCCCTACCCTTACACACACACATGCAAACAAACACACACACACACACACACACACACACACAGCCGTGACGCACAGGGGAGCACAGAGGCAGCAATATTTATACATAAAAGTTAAAAAGTTAAAACTTCACCGGCGCTGTCCAACGGCCCGGCGGCGGCCCAGTGCGCTATGTAAATAATATTCGTACAGTTACGACTTTTTTTTTGTAATTTGTGATTAAGCCACAGAATTGTCAATTCACGAGCGTAGTCGAAAATAATTACGACGGCAAAGTCTTCCCCGCTTACCCAGTCGTACACCTGCAAGTGTATGACAGAGTGCTGGGCACTTACAATAAGTAGTGAGTTGAATGACAACTTGCATATCAGTTCAACTGTCGGGATCACCATACATTATAACACTTATTGAACATGATAAATTGGGACTTGGAACTTGATCTTACAAAGTACAAAGCCAGCACGCGCTCTAAAAAATAAAAAAAAAATAAAACAAAAACCTTTCCAGTGAAATTTCCGGCAAGCTTTTGTCCGAGCGGGTCTGCGCTATTCTTTCCTTATCGCGGCAGCGCCCGGTGTAAGCCGCGAGTAAAGCCGTTATGTAGGGCTTACGGATCGCGCGCCGACACCAACCGACCGTGAGGCCACCATGCCGGGGGCGGGGGGCGGGCGGTGACAACGCCTCCGGCCGGGGGCGGCGGGGGGCGGCGCGGGGGGCGGCCCGGGGGCTGGACAAACTCGATTAGCCTCGCGCGCCCGCCCCCCGCAAGCCCCTGCCGCCCGACAACCCCACCGCGAGCAGCTTTAAGGGAGGCAGAAAAGCCATCTTCTTTTTTTTTACAACAGAGAGCGGAGCAGCAGTGAGACAAGGGGGTGGTAAGGGGGGGGGGGGAGGGGGAGGATGCGGCAAGACACAAGACGAGTTGCCTGGGCGTAAAATCAGCGTATTAGCTGCGGTCCCCCAGGGGCTTCGAGGAGGGCTGCAGAGAAAGGATACAAGAAGGTACAGTAGCAGCGGTGAGCCACCACGGCCCGCGGGGTCCACCGGGCCCACAGGGACCAGCAAGCACACCTAGCGGTCTCGCTCGCTCTCAAGGAGGAGTCCAAGCGCTGCTGCGTCTCTCTCTCTCTCTCGCACTCCAGGAGAGCGCCGCGCCGACGAGTGCGGCCAGCGAAATCGCTCTGCAGCTCGGGGACCAGACAACCAGGCTCTCGCGCGATTTTCCGTCCTTATCGCACCCAACCCACCCACACCGGGTCGCTGGCCGGCTATCCTATATCCCCGCGTGAGTGCGACAGAGACGGCGCATGCTGCCTGCCCAGCCCCGCCGCCCGGAGGGTAGGCAACTTCCTGGGGGCGCACGCGGCCGCGCGCGGCGGGACTGCCTACCCACAGCCGGCTGATACCGCGCCTCCGTCCTTGTCGCACTCATGCGGCCCTGCCCTGCCACCCCCACCATAGAGCACCGCCAAAGGTGCGAGAGAGAGAGAGGAGTCGTCAACTGATTCTCACCGTGTATACACGTAGAAGAATATGACATGTGACTCTTAGCGTTTGGACGTAAAAGCAGGCAAACTGCAAGTTTTGACGCAGTAGATCAAGAAAGATGCAGCCAGGTAATCGGGGAAATAAACATACGCACGTTAAAAAAAAGTGACTGATATTTTGAGGAAAAAGAGACAACTGATTTGGAGGTAGATTCCTTAGATTTTGAAGAAGTCCCATGAAAAAAAAAGTATGAGGAAAATTCTGCCTCACAAAGCACTTGTAGTACGGGAATCACTGCCTCTACTTATCCGGCAGCACTGTCCTCAACGGTCAGCGCACCTTCACCGTAACCAGGGGGCGGGGTGGGGCGCTCAACACCTCGGGGCAGCGGGCAGCGCGGGCACAAAGGAGCGACGATGACCAGACATGAGCGCATGCGCGCCTGCCCGTCACCATTGACAGACCTCCCATGATTCATGACGCCCCCGCTCACATGCCTCCCTCCCTCCCTCTCTCTCTCTCTCCCCCTTGTCGCGGCCGAAGCAGCGGCAGGTTTATTCTTTTGTGAAAAAAAAAAGGGAAAAAAAACATCGTACGCGTGAGGAGGGCTGATAACGTGGGGAGACCCAAACCCACATTCACAACGCGTCATTATGGCGTGGTGGGGGAAAAAAACGACAAAAATTACAAAAAAAAAAGACGCGAATGGAAAGAATATCAATAATTATCAAGTCGAGCTTCATGAACATAATCGAGATGTTGAGGCCCGGGCACACCCCTTCCGTTGACATACCGTGAAAACCGCAGGGTAAAGGAATCTCGTGCAATCATAGAGGATCCGTGCCAAAAAAGGTAACGTTGATAGAGTGATGGTTGGGAAATCTTAGCTCTTTTGGATGGGAAATTCAAACCCGTATTGATTTAACTCAATTCTTACTACATATAAGATTAGAGAGAGATTTCTAAACTGTATCACTTGAATGGAGAGAAAGAGAAAATAAATATCTGCCTTCTAGATGAGTCATGACTCTCGCGCTGGCTGTGCCGCGGGACTGACCCGTGGTGCACGCTCCTCACTCGCTCGGGATGCACCTATGCACCTTACACTCCGCCCCGCCCCGCCCCGCCCCAACGTGAAGCAGACCCACGTTCCCACGGCGAGAGAGCGGCACGCCCCGCCACGCCCCGCCACGCCCCGCCGCGCACCTCTTGTTGTTGTTCAGTGCACACAAGCCGACTCAATATCTAGGAATAAAAATCTTATCAACACCCCGCCCATCCAGCTCGCCCCAGTCCAAAGCCCGGTCCGTCCAACAACACCCTCCTGCTCGCGTCGGGAATGCCTCGTGCCCCGCCCCGCCCCGCCACGCCCCGCCCCGCCCCGCCACGCCCCAGCGTACCTTACGCGCGCACGCCCGTGTGGAGTGGGTTATCTTTTTGGTCCACTCCACGCTCCGCAGCTTCAGATTACTCTCCGTGTGAAGGAGAGAGAGAGAGAGAGAGAGAGAGAGAGAGAGAGAGAGAGAGAGAGAGAGAGAGAGAGAGAGAGAGAGAGAGAGAGAGAGAGAGAGAGAGAGGTAGTGAGAATGAGTTAATAACTTTTCATATTTCCCCCATTTCATAAAGTAGAAAAGACTTTTTTAATCTAGTACAAGTCTACATCGGCAGATTATCACAGATACTTTGTTAGGCTTTTCAAATATAAAGATTGTTTAAACAGGGTGAGAAGAAAATTACAGGCAAAAAAAAAAATTGACTTCAGAATTGAATGTACTAGATTACATTCTAAATGTATGCTTAATATTATCGAATTCCCTTCAGCAGATGTTTTTCTGTCGTAAGGGGCCATATGAAACAAAACACGCACGTTTTCCAGCGATTTTAGAAGGCAACTCCGTTGCCTAAAAAAATGCAGAAAAAATGTATCAAAGGAAGAAAAGGCAAACCGGGCTCAAAACTTCAATAAACTGCGACAAAACGGTCGCCTTGTTTCTCTCACGGACTAAATAAAGGTAAATTAATTTATCCCTGCCGTTACTGCTAGAGGTTTATTTAGCAGCAGCAGCAGCAGCAGGAGGAGTACTGAGAACATCAGCAGCACTGGGAGACGGAAGGGGGTGCGGAAGTCCCTCCCTTCCCTTCCATCAGGACCTTCCTGCGGGTCCTGCGGGTCCTGCGGGGTCCTGCGGGGTCCTGCTGCTAGCACGGCGCACGCAGGGAGGAGCGGCGGGTGGAGAATAAAAGGAAGGGTCAACCGCCGGGGCCTGGCGGGCGGGGCGGGGCGGGGCGGGTACAGTCTCCCCCTCCCGCCCGGGCCAGGCGCGGACCCCATGGCGCGGGCGGGGAAACAAAGCAAAACAGGATACATTATTTATCGTCGCCGAATGACACAACGGGACAGGTAGGTCCTGCACGCTGCAGGCAGATTTGATTTGATTTGATTTGATTTGGTTTATTAGGCAGAGAGAGAGAGAGAGAGCGAGAGAGAGAGAGAGCGAGAGAGAGAGAGAGAGGGGGGTGGGATGAGGAGGACCAGGGAGGGAGATGCGGGGGAAGGCAAGCTGTTATACTGTAATGGGGAGTATTTCACTGTCACATTACGTACGAGCGTTGAACAGAGTGCTGAACAGTTTCATGTCCGAAACACGAGACACCTCCTACTGTACTCTCTGGGTAACCCTTGGAAATCACAGGTAACCGCACAGATTGTTCGAGGTGATCTGATGGGCAAGATTTCAGCGACTTCGGCGGCCTTTTCGGGACGAAGAGGGCAACATTTTTGCGGCAGGCTTCATACCGGATCCACATTCCCATTTCCCCTGACTTTTCCCTTCCCTGACCTCCAGACTTAAAATCGCAATGTTCCCTAACTTTTTTTCTAGTTTTGAGAAGTCCATTGTACACGAAATATATCTGGACCAGGGCGCAAAATAATATTATTATTGTTGAAAAAATACCTTTCTTTGCTGGTAAGCAACAGTGCCTGCAGCGTAACACGGAGAATATCATTGCTCTCACCTTCATTTTTTAGCAGATGATACTTAAATCAAAATCATATTTTAAAGTAACTGTCAATAATTTCCCTGACCTAAATAAAATTCCCCCGACTTTTCCATGACTTCCGCAGGCCCTTCTTTTCTTCCCTCCCCGACTTCCCTGACCGGTATGAGCCCCTGTGCTGTGCGGCCATCCGCGCGCTCCTGCAGTGTGTGGATGAGCTGGCCGCCGGCCAGTACGGTGGTTGTTGGTGGTGGTGTAGTGAGTGAGGCGGTGACACGCGGGGCGCGGGGCGGCACGTTGAATTTGCGGTCGGACCCGGGCGGGGCGGGGCGGGACGGGGTGGGGCGGGGTGGGGCGGGGCGGCCCCACAGGGTCCCGGACATGGACACGACACGGCGGCAGGGGCAGGGCAGACCGGTCGCCGGCCCGGCCGCTCGGCCGCCCATCCTGCAGCACATACGACAGGCAATCTGGGGCCCCAATATCCCCCGAGTCGGGGCGGGGTTGGGCTTGGCGGGGCCGGGCCGGGCCGGCGGGCAGGGCGAGCAGCATCAGGCTGACTCCGAAGATCGCTCTCGCGCCCCCCGTCCTTGTCGCACTCGTGGGGTCCCCACCCACCCCGGCATGGGGCGCGGCCATAGGTGCGACAAGGACGGAGGGACGACGAGAGCGCTCTTCAGGCCCCCCGGCGGGGCAGCGGGCCGTGAAACATCCTGCGGACAGGCGACAGGACACACGGGGGCGATGGGCTGGGCTGGGCAGGACGGGGGCGAGGATGTCGGCGGCGGCGACTCATCACTCCAGCCGGCACGCTCCACCGCGCCCGGGACCGGCAGGGAGGAGGAGCGTGCGCGGCCCTCCTCCTGAGAATGAGAGGAGAGCGCAGGCATCGAGAAAAAATTGGAGAAGCACTCGCGGCGTGGGGGGAGCCGAGGGGTGTTTCTCTCTAGAAATTCCAGCCTTCGCAGATTTAGCTGTGTTTTTTTCTAAAAAAAAAAAATCTATTTTTTTTCTAATTTTTCTTTACTTTTGATTTTTTTATTTCTTTCATTTCTACTTTTTTTTCTGTGTTTTATTTTTCTTTAGTGCTGACCTTTTTTAAAAAAGTATACACTGATGAAGTAAAGGACCTCTCGGGGGAATCAGTTGGAAAGAAAAACAAGACGGACACAACCACTATTGCGTCCCTGCCCCACCCCACCCCACCCCACCCCACGAAAGCGGCTTACCGTCAGCGCCGCGCGGTTACGGTTCGCCCCCCGGGCCGCCGCGCCGCCGCCGCGCTCCCGCAGGTGACACCTGACAGCAGCCCCACCCCCCACCCCGCCCCACCCCCACCACGCAAAACAATTGAAAACACGGCGGTGCCGCGCGACGACAGCGGGGTGGTGGTGAGGAAGCCTCAGCAAGAAAAACATAGGCGGGGCGGGGCGGGGGGGGGGGAGGGGCAATATCCGGCGCGTGCGGTGTTAATCCGGCCCAGAACAGCCGCCGCGCCCCGCCGCGCCCCGCCGCCACGGGGCTAGAGCAGAACGCCCTAATTGGCCACTAGGGAGCGCCCTCCGGGGCGTGGCGGGGCGGGGCGGGGCGGGCACCGGTCGAGACAGTTGGCGGGGGCATGATGAGAGAGGAGAGCGTGTCCAAAGTCGGACTCGTGGGACATGTCCTCGAAAAGCAACATCAGAGATTGGCCGTCGAGAGCAGCTATCCGTGCGCTAAGCAGAGTTAAGCACTGTGCGACACGGTCGTGCGCATGAACGGTTAACGAGGACACTGAAATACACCGAAAACGTTTTGACGACAAGTGCGAACACAGCGGGGCAACAGCAAACTGCAGACGAAACAAGTAGTACTTTGCAGCAGCGAGTCCGCCGAGTCCCACGCGGGCGGACAAAACTTTCCCCTGCTGCTCATTGGCATCATCAAAGTAGAGTTGCTGGCGGGGCGGGGCGGGGCGGGGCGGGGCGCGCCGTGCATCCAGGAACACAATCACAGTCACGACATCCTGGCTACAATGTACTGCTGCTGCACGGCCAGGAGAGGACTTGGCCCAGCCCGGCCCGGGTCGCGGAGTGCCCTCCCGCCGACCCAGCGCGCACCGGGGCAACCGGTTTAGAACGAGAGAGAGGGGAAGAGAGAGAGAGAGAGAGGGGGGGAAGAGAGAGAGAGAGAGAGAGAGAGAGAGAGAGATAGGGAGAGGGAGAGGGAGAGAGAGGGAGAGGGAGAACGTAAGAGAGCAACGGAGACGCGCGCGACACTGCCGCTATCGCGGACTTGGCTTCCCCGCCGCACCGCGAGGCGGGGTGGGGCGGGGTGGGGCGGGGCGGGGTGGGGCGGCGATACCACACGCACCCCACTGACCTGCCGCCGAGTGCGTCTGATTCAAAAGACCGCTCTTCTTGTACCACCCGTCCTTGTCGCACCTGTGACCGTACCCTATGTCGGCGGTGGCTGTGTGGCATGCATGCGACAAGGACGGAGGAGTGAGAGCGAGCGATCATTCGGAATCGCACACGGCTGCCAGTCACCGCGAGTACCGCGGGCGGGCACGCGGCACCCGTTCGCCCTGGTAGTAACCGGCTCCACCTGCGGTTTTTTTTTAAAAAAAAAAAGTTTAAAGGTACCTACGGGTATCTCAGTTATTGCCTGTCGACCCGGATGCCACACCGAGTTCAGAGTTCGGAATTTTGAGAGCCCAACCACAGGCCGCGCCCGGCCTGGTCCGGTTCGGCCCGCCCGAACACTGTGAGAAACACTGAAAATCTACGAGTCATAATTTCTCGCCCCATACGAGTGAGAATTTGAGGGCAATTTTATTACTCTCTGGAGAGTAAGAATTGTTTTCCTCGCCCTTTATGAGAAAGAATTTTGAGATCTCGCCCAAATAAAGTGAGAATTCGTGCTCAAATTAAGTGAGGTTAAAAAATCCTTACTCAAATAGAGCGAGGCTCAAAAATATCTCGCTCGAAAAGAGTGAGGTTAAAAATTCTCACTCTAATTTAGTATGGAAAAGTGTCCTCTCCCATTTTGAGTGAGAAATTGGATTCCAGGGTTTGCAGTGAAGGGTTGTACAGGCGTGACGGAAACCTCAAGGCATTGCGATATATTGTAAAATTACAATCACACTATCGTAACGCATAGGAACAGGTGGAATTCGGACAAAATCAGCCGCAAAACGGTGACGATGAGCAAAAAACACATATCAATGTGCTAAGTTAATAAATTGAAGAAGGACTCACTATTTCTTGACAGTCGGTTCGTTGCGGTTTTCTTTAGATTGCAGCCCGTTGCAGGAAGTCGCGCAAAGTTTAGATTTTCAAAAAGGAACCACTCCATGGATCTTACAGGGATTTCAGAAATGTTTGCACGTTTTACGAATAAAGAAACAAACTTGTGTTTTATTATCATTATTATCATTACAATTATCATTATTGATATTAGTATCATTACTATTATTTGGGAAGGAAGTGGCATATCAGATTGCTTGCGATTCTACCTTCTCACCTACGTTAACGAACACAAACTGTCGCTCTTAAATTTACGACACTGATTTTAAACGTACAACATCTTTTCTAAAATATCAAAAAATTGTAAACTGATGAAGATTTTTTTTTGTTCTTTTCACAGTGTAGACGGAACAAAAAGCCCCCCCAACTCCCTCCCTGAGCGGGACCGGACTGGGCTGTCGTCCGACTCGACCCGACGAGAGAGGCATCATCTAAATCAGTTTACGACATGCGTTCCAGCCGGCCGCCGCGCCACCCGGCGACACATGTATACGGCGCGCTGTCCAGTGCACGCCCCGCCGCGCCGCGCCCCGCCCGACCTGACCGACCACGCACCGCGATAGCTGTCCCGCCCCGCCGCCCCAGCCGCCGCAGATAACAACAACCGACCGCGTCCACTTGTGGAGGAGGGTGGCGTGGCGTGGCGTGGCGTGGCGCGCACTCTGTGTCGTGCGAGTGAGGTGCGCCGAGCAGCGCGGCTACTGACTCCTGCTGCGACCCGACTTTTGACGCACACACCGCCCGCGACTGAGAGAGTGGTTGGTGGTCTGCATTCACAGCATCACTAGTTTTTCCTTTCAAGACGACGACCCCCCCGTTAGGAAATGGCGGAATTCCAAATGCACGAATAATGTCACTCACTTGCAAATGAGTGAATTCGAGGGGTCCCCCAACTAGGTCTTAGCGTGTACAACAATCGCCCAAAAAACTAGGAATCCCAAGAAGCCCATCACGAAGACGCATTAGGAGGCCCAGGAAACCCGCATCATACGTGCACGTGCACCGGCAGACCACTGGGACCCCTCGAAAGAATTTATATTTTGTACTCACTTTCACTGGAAAAACAAAGGTAGGAATTAATGCCTTTCTAGGGGCGTGAAATTTTAATGCCTTTGCAAAGGCACGAAATTGTCCAAAGACATTAAAATTTAACACCTTTGGGACGTTTTAATGCCTTTGCAAAGGTGCTAATTTTTAATACCTTTGTAAAGGCATTAAAATCCTTTGAGTCCTACCTTTGTTTTTTAAGTGTAGAGGTGTGCTAATGGTCATTTACTCTGAAAAATAGTTGCGCGTAGGTTTACTTGAAAATTTTCTACGAAGTGCAGTTGTAAAATTAAAATTTGAACTCTCGTAGTATTACAAGCAATCCAAATCGATTTCAAATTCAATCACGAGCCAGATTGGGTTGTCGTAAATGCACAATATTTTTCGAAATTGTAGTTTACAAAATACATCCTGAATCTTCAAAAACAATTTACACAGTGTTAGTTCACTTTAACTCAATTAACTGCAAGTGAACTGAGTTTTTTTTTTTTTTTTTTTTTTTTTTTTTCACCCGTCTAATGTGAGCGAATTAATTCACACATCTATACAAGTGAGCGACACTCGTGCGCCTCCAGGATTTCCGTCAATTTCCAGTGGTCGGATGTACGTACACTGGATTTTTTTAAAGCAATAAATTGTATACGGAGCCACGCACAAAACCACAAGTTTTAACCGCGCAAATTACACGTTTCCAGTTATAATTCCACAATTTGCGGACGCACTTTAAGGACGTACGGCCCCTGCGGTGGACGAGTCACGCCTATGGCGGCGCAGGTAGGTAGGTGGGTTGTTAAATACCCCCTAACAAATTATGCCATTAGTACCGACCGACTCGAAACGAAGAGTAATTACCGCGGGGGGGTGAGGGTCAGGCAGGGGGTACTACACTGAGTCCTGCAGCACAGCAACGCCGACCCCAGCCGCTAACGAGGAGAGGGTCCGCCTTCACACCGACTAAGCGAGAGGAGAGAGAATGGTCACCGGGGAAAATAATCATCAAGTAATAAATAATGAACAACATCCACTCCGACAAAAAAAAAAAAAAAAGCGAAAGGTATCACGCTTATGGAAACTATAAGATGAGTGAATGAGTGAGTGACTGACTGAGTGAGTGAGTGAGTGAGTGAGTGAGTGAGTGAGTGAGTGAGTGAGTGAGTGAGTGGGTGAGTGAGTGAGTGAGAAAAGGAAACAAAAAGAGAAAGAGCGCTAGTGAGCGAGTGAACGATTGTAACAGCAGCGCAACTCTAAATTTTGGTGAGCAAACCTCTATATTTTTGTGGAATTTTCGAGAATATTTGCAGAACTGTTCAAGTTTTCCTAATTTTATTTTCCTTCCTTTTTTGTGAATTTTCTTCATTTTTCTCAGTTAGGAGGTGCACAAAAATTTCAGAGTGTTTTTCCCCTTCGAACAAGGCAGTCTACAGGAGTGCAGTGCGGAAGCGGGTCGTCCACTCCACTTCTGTTTGCCGGCGACGCGTTGGAGCTTGGCAGAGGCGGGGCGGGGCGGGGCGGGGCGGGGCGGGGCGGGGTGGGGCGAACCGAGGTGGGGTGGGGTGCGGCAGGGCTGCGAGGAGTAGTATGCGTCTGGCCCGAACCTCTCAGACGGTGTGGATCTGGAGGGGAATAAGCCATCACCATCATCGCCATGCACTCCAACGCCACCGTGTCGGCGTCGCGGCGGCGGCGGGCCTTTTGCACATCTGCAAATACTGGAAGCCCGTAACCCCAAACGCCACGTCGCGTAGCAGCCGGCGAGGCGTTCAATAAAGCGCGGGGGGCGGGGCGGGGCGATGCGGGGTAGCGCCGGGCGTCAACGCCTCCACGGATATAGTTTATAGGGGCACTTTGCAAATAAATTCCCCCGGGGATTTATTTCGTTGGTAGTCGACTGGTGTCGCCACGCTGGTGGCGGGGCGGGGCGGGAACACCCCTTCGTACTTGTATTATTGCCACCCCGCCCCGCCTCGCCACGCCCCGTCACTGGCTGCCGCGCGCTCCGCCGGGGACAATCAATGGGTGTGAAACGCGCCGTGCAATAGGCCGCCCGCAGTACTGCTGCCCCGCCCCGCCCCGCCCGCCGTACGTGTGAGGAATACATTGCATCTCTCTCTCTCTCTCTCTCTCTCTCTCTCTCTCTCTCTCTCTCTCTCTCTCTCTCTCTCCCTCACTCTTTCTCTCTCAAGCCCCTGCCTGCTACTTGCAACCTGGACGAAAGGAGGGCCCTAATTCAACGACAAGACCCACTCCGTCACCCTATAGCGGGTGCGGGAGAGAGAGCGAGAGAGAGAGAGAGAGAGAGAGAGAGAGAGAGAGAGAGAGAGAGAGAGAGAGAGAGAGAGAGAGAGAGAAATTCGGAGCGGATCTCTCGCGCGCCTCGTGTCGCCCCGCCCCCGAAACGCCCCTACCTTGCGCGCGGCGGTGGTAACGGTCGTCCTGGTGCCCGCCCCGCCCCGCCCCGCCCCGCCCCGCCCCGCCCCGCCCGCCGAGCACGTTTAAGACCTATTGTCCCTTAATTAGGAACCCCGTATACATTGTGGACGTAAGGCGGTCGCGCGCGGGTCCCTCCCGCCTCCCTGGACCCTTGCCATGGTGGCCAAAGGCGTGGCTGGCGGGGCGGGGCGGGAGCGCCGACACATCTGCACATCATTAGCTGCTCCCCGATGAGTTAGGTCGGGCGGGGCGGGGCGGGGGCAGGATGAGGTCCTGTATGCACACGCGCTCGTACGGACATCCGCGCCGGGTTAGGCCAGAGGCCAGGCCGGCCCCACCGCGCCTGCTGCCGCCTGACTCCGAAGATCGCGCTCTCGCGCGTCCGTCTCTGTCGCACTCACGCGGGGCCCAAACATCCCCGACATAGGGCACCCCATAGGTGCGACAAGGACGGAGGCAGGCGAGCGACGGCTGCTCGCGATAGGGAGGGACTTGGCGCCGCGCCGGCGCGGGCAGAGTCCACACTGCGCGCGCGCGCGTGTGTGTGTGTGTGTGAGTTGGACAAGAGGTGCAGAGCGCTGTGCAGCAGCCGCCCTGGCTGGGGGGCGTCTCTGTGTCCTTGTCGCTCTCATGGGGCACGGCCACAAGGAGCAAGAGAGAGAGAGCACTATGAAACGCTGTTCGGAACCAGCCTGCTGGGCTGGGCTGGGCCGGGCCGGGCTGCCGCCTCATTTCCGAAGATCGCTCTCGTGTATCTCCATCTTCGTCGCACTTACAGCGGTCGTGCCCCTAAGGTTTGGGGGATGGTAGGGCCAGGGCCCCAGAGTGCGACAAGGACAGAGGCGCGCGCAAGGGGGCCTCAACTCCTGAAATCATGTGTACACAATCGCTGATATCTTCGAAATCATGGTCAAACATTGTGGATCTATTGCCGAAAAAATTTGATTTGAGTGAGTATTTTGGGCTCATAAAGCTCAAAATAAGCTTGTATTTATATTACGAATTATTTCTTTCAATTATAAGAGGTGTAATCATGTGAAATCATGTGAAATCTTGAAATCATGTGTACACATTTTGGGTGAGTTGAGGCCCCCTCGGGCGCGCGGGAGTGACCTTATTCGGAATCAGACGGTTGGGGGCGACGCGGCGTGGTGAGGTGAGGACCGTGAGGACGCAGCCAAGACAGCGCTGCACTGCTCGCTTATTCATAAGAATGATGCACTTTACACAAACATACATAAACATATTGGGGGGGGGGGGGGGGGGGGGGGGTTACCAGCAATGACGTCGCCGCAACTCTAACAGGTCCAGTCCGACCCAGTCCAGTGCTCCGGCCAGAGCTGGCAGGGCGTCACGGGGGTAAGAAAAAGGAGATAGTGGGGCAAGGAGGGGAGGGGCCTCAGGAAGCAGGCGAACATATCAGCCCGTCCCGTCCCGCCCCGTCCCGCCCCGCCCCGCCCCGCCCCGCCCCGCCCCGCCCCGCCCGGCTTCCGTTGCCCTGATCGCTCCCAGGGATACTCTACTCCTCTTCTCTGGCGAAGGTAAATTCAATTTCAGCTAAACTCGGCGCGGGGGCGCAAGTGTGTAGCAGGGGGAGGACGCGCGGGGCGGACGCCGCGCCGGCATGGCAGCTCGGTGGCACCACCGAGAACGCCCTCGGGGCGGGGCGGGCGCGTGTATGCTGGGGGCAGGGGGGGGGAGGGGTGGTTCCGAACACGTTTTTATTTCTTCTTCCTTCTACAGCCCGCCCCAACCACCACCACCGCCACCGCCCGTAAGTCAATACGCATAAGGGTGGCTTTGGGCGGTCGGCCCGGCAGCTCAAATTTATGAGGTACGTCTCCACGGCAGGGTGAACGAACGCCACTCTGGGGCGGGGTGGGGCGGGGGAGGGCCATTCCGCTGCAGCGTGGTGGTGACGTCATTTCTACGACTCGGACGATCCACCGCCGCGCCGCCAACGACCATTCGAACAGAGAGAGAGAGAGAGAGAGAGAGAGAGAGAGAGAGAGAGAGAGAGAGAGAGAGAGAGAGAGAGAGAGAGAGAGAGAGAGAGAGAGAGAGAGAGAGAATTTGAATTTGAATTTATTAAGGACATGTACATAGGACTAAAGAGTCCCGTTTGCGTACAGGTCCGCTCTCAAAAAAATAAACGATACATATAAAATTTTGAACAATGCAAAGAATAATAGTTATAATAACATAGCAACATACATAACATGGATATACACTTTTGACTAGTTGAGATAAGGCTTACTACTAACTAGCTTAACAACATTATAGTGGGCAGCTGCATCGGACTTGTTTAAGTAGTTATAGAGTTTAAGGTCATTCCAGATCTTGGAGGCTTGTACCAAAAATGAGTTATGAAACTTCTCAGTTCTATGGATGGGAACAGATAGCATAAGTGAATGGGAGAGAGAGAGAGAGAGAGAGAGAGAGAGAGAGAGAGAGAGAGAGAGAGAGAGAGAGAGAGAGAGAGAGAGAGAGAGAGAGAGAGGAGAGAGAGAGAGAGAGAGAGAGAGAGAGAGAGAAAGAGAGAGCACTGTTAAAAATACTCGTAAATTTACGACATATTTTAGAACAATAATGTCGTTTTTAAACAACACTTTCAAGTTACGAGTTGTGTCGTTCGTAAACGACGAAGTGATCGCTAATTTTTATAGCGAAACAGTTCGTTTTCAAACGAATAATGTCGTAAATTTACGACTTTGATCCTAAATGTACGATTGATCGTAAATTCCTTGCGCAGGATGTCACACAGATACCACTTCATTCGTAAATTTACAACTTCGGTCGTAAATGTGTGACTTAGGTCGTAATTGAACGATTTTGATCGTACAGTTACGACACAAATCGTAAGTAAACGACTAAAATCGTCACATTTTACGAACTTGTTAGGCCTTCAATGCAAGAAAAGTTTACGAAAATGTCGGAGAGGAATGATTTTTTAGTCGTTAGGTAACGACCAAATCGTTCCAAAACGATTGCAGTCGCTATAAAAATTAGCGACTTATTTGTCGTTAATTTACGACAAAATTTCTAACAGTGAGAGAGAGAGAGAGAGCACAATTTGCTGTCATCCGAACATCGCGGGAGAGAGAGAGAGAGAGAGAGAGAGAGAGAGAGAGAGAGAGCACAATTTGCTGTCATCCGAACATCGCGGGAGAGAGAGAGAGAGAGAGAGAGAGAGAGAGAGAGAGAGAGAGAGAGAGAGAGAGAGAGAGAGAGAGAGAGAGAGGAGTATGTGCCGTCATCCGAACATCGCGAGAGAGGGCAGAATGTGCTGTCATCCGAACATCGCGGGAGAGCGAGAGAGAGAGCAGTATGTGCCGTCATCCGAACATGGCGAGAGAGAGAGAGAGAGAGAGAGAGAGAGAGAGAGAGAGAGAGAGAGAGAGAGAGAGAGAGAGAGAGAGAGAGAGAGAGAGAGAGAGAGAGAGAGAGAGAGAGCAGTATGTGCTGTCATACGGTACGGCGGCAACGGCACACGACGGCCCTGCCATGGCCCCCCGCTGCCGGCCGGAGGAGCTGCCACTAAAAGTGAACGAAGTGCCGCCGCCCCGTCCCGCGGCAGGACAAGCACCCCCTGCTCTTGGAGGTGCATGGCCTCGGCTCGCCCCGCCCCACCCCGTATCCCAGGGGCGCCCGAACCCAACTACCTGTCATGGGTATTTTCGGCGGCACATACACCCCCTTTCAACTAGATGGACCTGGATGGGTGTTCGTATTCCTGCGAGTTTATTCCAGCGAGCAGGGCGAGCAGGGCGACATCAAAGCGCAGCAGGAAAGAGAGCGAGCGTGACGGAGCATCCGTCAGAGGGAGCGAGAGAGAAGAACAGCGCAGAGGACGAAACAAAACATGAAGCAGTCTTATATGTTTTATTATCGTCCGGGCACATCGCGATCGGGCTGGAAGGGCGGGCGCCCTGCCCCTTCTGCCCTGTGTCCAGCCAGTCCCCTGCAGGCAGGCAGGAAGGCAGGCAGGCGCAGGACTTCTCCCAGACAGATTTAGTTATTCATCAGGAGCAATATTATTCGGGTGGAGCCCTGTCGAGCAGGGTCAGTATGACCGCAGCCGTCTCATTCGGAACACCGCTCTCGTGCCTCTGTCTTTGTCGTACCTATGGGGGTGCCCTATGTTGGGGATGGTTGGGCCCGGGCGTGCGACAAGGACGGAGGCACGAGAGCGATCTTCTGAATCAGACAGCTGGGCTAGCAGGGTCAGCAGGACAGGCCGGCACGGGAGATCAGGCTAACAAACGGTCGATCTTGGGGAGCAGGGAGAAATCGCGGCAGAACGAACGACAACAACGCCACCGCGCGCTGCCCTCCTTGTCGCACTTATGGGGCCCTGCCATTCCAAGCATAAGGGGACCACCATAGGTGCGACAAGGACGGAGGTACGAGAGGGATCTTCGGAATCAGACGGCTGGAATGCGCGGCGGGGCGCGGCGGGGCGCGGCTGCAGGCGATTATCGGTGTAAGAGAGGAGCCCGCGACAACAGCGCCCGTGGCGCAGCGGCGCACGGCACACGGGGCACATGGGCGGGCACGCCGCGGGACGATTATGTGTGGCCGCCGCGCCCCGCCGCGCCCCGCCCCGCCCCGCCCCGCCCCGCCCCGCCCCGCCCCGCCCCGCCCCGCCCCGCCCCGGAGCGTGGTCCACGCCACTCCGCGGAGCTTAGGGACATTTACGGGGAAAAAGAAACACATCCTCGTCGCAACGCGTCATCGCATATAGCGTCGGAGTTTGCGCGCGCGAGAACCTCCTGGTCCTGGTGGTGGTGGTGGTGGTGCGTGATGGTGCTGCAGCCCAACAAGTAGGTCACGGAGCTGGGCAGAGGAGGATCAAAGTGAGCCAAATGGGGCACGATTAGGGCCATAAAGCCGAGGATGTCGACGACGGCGGCGGCGGCGTCGGAGGCAGCGCGGCGGCCTAGCGCGGAACAGCAGGGGCGGGGCGGGGCGGGGCGGGGCGGGGCGGGGCTAGTGTCCAGGGCAAAGGGGCGGGGCGGGGCGGGGCGGGGCGGGGCAAACGCGTGTACACAGAGCCGCAATCTCACTTAACACTCTTTCTCTCTCGCACATACACATGTGCGCGCGCATACACACACACACACACACACGCTCTCTCTCTCTCTCACACACACACACACACACAAGTATACATGTGCGCCTCGCTGATCACTCATATGGCCACCGGGGAGACAGACGGGTACGGGCCTTACAGAGCGCGAGGTCCGTGAGGTGGGGTGGGGCGGGGCGGGAATAAACCCCTTGTTGGTCAATTCAATGCGCCGTGCGCGCACCAACGTGGGTGTTCCATCCGCTGGAATCGCCCTCGCCCCGCCCCGCCCCGCCCCGCCCGGCCGCGCCTCGTCTCGGCAAAGACTGGACCGGACAGGGCAACACACACACACACACACACACACACACACACACACACACACACTCGGCCATATTGCCTGAATTGCACCGGACCGCCGCGCCAGCCGACTGATTCAGAAGATCGCTCCTTGTTGCACCTACAGCGGTGCCCTATGCTGGCCATGGCAGTGCTCCATGAGTGCGACGAGGACAGAGATATGAAAGCGATCTTCGGAATCGGTCGGCTGCTCCAAGCTCCAGGCCGCGGCTGCTTAGCCCGTCCCGTCCCAGCTCCTCCATAGCCGGGCGATGCCTTACAGGGGCCTTCACTACCGCCCCCCCCCCCCCCGGCCACGGCTGCACGCAAGTTCACAGACCTCCCATGGGGACGGGAAGGGACGGGAGCCGGGACCTGTCCGCGTCCAGTCATGGGCGTCTGCCCGCTGTCCCCTGTGTGCTGTCCAGCTGTTCTGTCCCCCACCTCCGTACCGGACCGGGGGAGGACATATCCACGACGGCGGCGTGGACGTGGAAGTTGAATTGACCGTGGATTGGCAGACAACGGGCGCGGGAGATGACGCTCAAGTGGACAGCAGCGGACAGCAACGGCAGACAGAGAGAGAGAGGGAGAGAGAGGAGGAGACACGGCGGACCCGTTGCTCAGTGCTGCTCAGCATTGAGGAGCGAGTGAGTGAATGAGCGTGCGAGCGACCGAGGAGACAGCGTTTAATAGTGTCCTCTCTCTCGCGCTCATCATGATAGGCATGCCTTATGAGTGCGACAAGGACTGACAGACTGTACGGAACCACCCTCCGACAGCGGGCGAAAGATAAAGAGAGTGGGAGGGAGAGAGGGAAACAGACTGCGTCTCCAAGACGGCGCGAAGCGTGAGCAAGGTGGTACACACCGACCGCGCTTGCTCGCCGAACTGCTGGAGATACTGCTGAAGACCCCCCCCCCCCTTATTTCCCCCACACTCCTTCCCCGGTTTATGACAGTACGAACACAACAAAAACATAACCCCTGCCCGGACCGGGGCCGGGGCCGGGCCCGAGCCCAGGACACGAACGCCCGACCTATACGAGTAAGTAGGTACCGGTCGGGCCCCAGCCTCCGAAGATCGCTCTTGCTCCTCTGTCCTTCTCGCACTCATGGGGCCCTGCCGTCCCCAACATGGGGCACTGCCACAGGTGCGACAAGGACGGCGGTACAAGAGCGATCTTCTGAATCAGACGGCATGGCCCGGGTCCGCCGCGCCGGTCAGCGCTGAGCATCGCCGCGTCCCCGTCCCCGTCCCCTCGGATGGAGATGTCACTGCCGTACGTCCAGTGCGGCCTGCGGTCCTCTCCGCGCCCCCATGGCGGGGCAGTGTGAGGGGTGGGGGGGGGGAGAGTGGGGCGGGCGGTAACGAGGCTCAGCGGCGAGTGTCGTGTCCTGTGTCGGGAGGACGCCAACGAGGCCCCCATTCATCACCCGCTCCAGTCAGTCGGCTGCGGCGGCGCGGGGCTCGGCTCGGCTGAGGAGACACGCCGCCCGCCGCCCCGCCCCGCGCCGCCCAGGACACGTCCGGTGGACACCTTAAGAGGGCGGGATACCTTTTCAAAAAGAGCCGTCTGGAGCCTCTCCGCAGCGGCAAAACGCCGTTGCCGCATCCACTTCAACTCGTCGCCACGGCCAAACGGTTCGAGATATCGATACCAAACTTGGTATGTGAGTTCAGAAAAGTCAGATCTGTGTACCGATATGTTTCAATATTTTTTTGGAATTTTGGTTTAGGCCCTAGAGTACCCAACCTACCTGGACTTTCGTCCACAAGAACTTTGTTATCAGGAACAAACTTGGACGTATTATCTTTCAAAGTGCTAGTCACGACCTTCATCTACCCGTAGATATTCATCTTATACCCGTGAGTCCAAATTTGCGGACGCTGGGTGGGAAACCGTGAACCTCTGCAACGCAGTTTTGGGGTCTTCCCGACCGACAAAAATAGGGAGTCGGGGACGGGCTATACTGCCTTCCCCACCACTGCATGACGCCTACCCTGTCCCTGTCGAGTCGACCCCAGCCGGGGCCTGGTCTGTGCCGTGTGTCGCCTTGCCTTTTGTTCCGGAGTCCGGGGCTCGCTCGCACCAGCTTCCCTCCGCATCCCCCCACCACCCGCCCCACCACCCCCCCGCCACCCGCCCCCCGACTCCTATCCCGGCCCGGGTCGAGCGGGGCACGGGACCGCCCGGTCATCGCCCCGATGCACCGGACAGGGAGAATTTTGATCTGCTTTTCTGAGAGGTTTCACCCAGCTGTCCGCCTAGAATAATTTTAATGATTCTATTTTGCGAAATGTTACATACGTGGCAGGTCGGAATAAAAATTAAAACTGAAGTGAAAATTGCCGGAAGGTTTTTAATGCCACCTTCTTCCATCGCTAATAGCTGATCATCCTCAAATCCGTTTTTAATTTTACTATAAATAGTAAACCTTGCATTTGCGGCTGAAATTTTTTTGTGCTGCTGGCGCGGCCTTCATCCCTCTCCCCCTCCCCTCCTGGTCCCGCCCGGCCCCGCCCGGCCCCGCCCGGCCCCGCCCGGCCCCGCCCGGCCCCGCCCGGCCCCGCCCGGCCCCGCCCGGCCCCAGCTGACTTAGACAGCAAAAGAAAGTGAGGGCGGGGAGGGGGGGGAGTCACTTTGAGAAATCATTGTACGGCCACCAAAAAACATTTAAAAACATAACAACAACAAAATTTAAAAATCACAATAAAACCAAGAAGAGAAATCCAGAAAAATCCAAAAATCGAGAAGATGAACAAAAACTGAAATAAAATTTAAATAACTCCTAAATAGGGGTAAAAGATCGAAATCGATCCGAAAGTAATAAAAATTTTCATTGTAAAAAGAAATTAGACACATTTTGTGTGATCCCCCTTGCTTGGAGGAGGGGTGAGCCGAAGGGTCGTCAACTCCGCTTGACCGTGTACGGTGGAATATGGAATATTACAGGTATTATTGGTGAGCACAGCACAGGAACGGAAGAATGGACCCTAAGCAATTATCATTTACGCCCCTCCTCGTCGATAACTCCAGTCTGTTCAATCGGAAAGAAAGTTCCCCCGACCGGACCCTTTTCCGGCTCTTTACTCATATTTACGGTGGCCAATAAACGGATGCAGTCGCTCAGTGCCCAGTGTAAACAAGACACTGCCGTCCTTGCCATTTGGTTCCTGTTGAGGAAGGAGAGAAAGAAGAGAGAGAGAGAGAGAGAGAGAGAGAGAGAGAGAGAGAGAGAGAGAGAGAGAGAGAGAGAGAGATGGCTCAGCCGGGCCCTGTCGTCTGCTTCAGAAGAACGCTCTCCTGCCTCCGTCTTTGTTGCACTTATGGGGCCCTGCCCTCCCCGATATAGCGTATCGCCATAGGTGAGACAAGGACGGAGGCACGAGAGCGATCTCCGGAATCAGTCGCCTGGCCGGGGACCAGGAGAGCCCAGAGCGGGCCAGAGACGGCTCGAGCCTCCTCGCCGCCCAGCTCTGCCGGCCGACCCGACCCCCCGGAGCCCCGCCCTGAATGGGGATGAGACAAAGACCGTGTCGCCACATGTTAGAGGGCAGTGACGAGGCGGGGGAGGTGGAGGGGCTAGTAAAGTACGTCAACGTAAGCGATACACCGTCCTTCTGCGCTTGCGTTCAGAATCCCCCAAAAGTGCGTTGCAGAGGTTCACGGTTTCCCACCCAGCGTCCGCAAATTTGGACTCACGAGTTTAAGATGTACACCGACGGGTAGATGAAGGTCGTGACTAGCACTTTGAAAGATAATACGTCCAAGTTTTTTCCTGGTAACAAAGTTCTTGTGGACGAAAGTCGGGGTAGGTCGGGTACTCTTAGGGCCTAAACCAAAATTCCAAAAAATTATTGAAACATATCGGTACACAGATCTGACTTTTCTGAACTCACATACCAAGTTTGGTATCGATATCTCGAACCGTTTGGCCGTGGCGACGAGTTGAAGTGGATGCGGCAACGGCGTTTTGCCGCTGCGGAGAGGCTCCAGACGGCTCGTTTTGAAAAGGTATCCCGCCCTCTTAATGAAGGGGACGGCATAAAGAACACGCGCACCTCCTGGGTCGCGCGGTGGTCGTATACTCACAGGCGCTCGATGTTGGTGGGCAGGTTGGTGGGCACGTGGGCCAGGCCGCGGCGCGAGCAGTCCACGGCGGGGCCGGAGCAGGCGCAGGGCCGCGGGCAGCGCGGGTCGCCCGCGGGCCGCGGCTCGGCGAGGATCAGGTGGCCGCCGACCTGGTTGGCGTGGCTCGCCGACACGGCGGCGTCGCCGGGCAGGCCGAGGCCGGCCACCAGCTCGAGGCCGCCGCCGGCCGCCGCCAGCAGCACCAGCACCGTCGACAAGAGCATGGCGCTCGACGCGCTCAGGGGCAAGTCTCGTCCGGTGTCACTACCGCTCAGGGCGCGGAGCTGTCACTGACGACGGGGACCCTCCTGCTCTACAGGGTCGTCACCCGGGGCGGGGACGCGGCCGGCGCGCGGCGAGAGACATCCTGGCGGCCGCCCATGGGCGCGGCGCGGGCTGAGGGTGTATCCAGAGCGAGAAGGTATATCCTTGTGCTGCTGCACTATGCACTGCACTGACACTCGCGGGCGCACGGCGCGGCACGACGCGGCACGGCACGACGATGACGGACTGGATCGCGACCCGGGGCGCGGAGCGACGCGACGGAGGTACCTCGTCCTGGCGGCTCCAGAGAGAGACTGACTGCCGCGCCGCCCGCCGCCCGCCCCGCCACCCCGCCCCGCCGCCCTGCGAGCTTCAGCTGCGTGCCGCCAGGGGCGCCAGAGTCTGGGCCGGGCCGGGCCGCGCGGGTAGAGAGGGACAGCCGTGAGCCGTGAGGGGCCTGGATGCACGCGGGAGCGACAAGGGATGGGACGGGACGGGGCGGACAGCATTTCAATAGAGTCGGTCCAAATAAAACGAGCATCGAGAACCCATGACCCCCTCCGATTTTCATGAAATTTTTTTCTTAGGATGGCCCTATAGGTGGGAGCACAGGGCTAAAATATTAGGCGTGAAAAAAATTTATTGGCTGAGAAAATAAATATTTTCTAAATTTTGCCCTTTTTGGACAAAGTTTGGAACGTTTTCGACTACTTCGAGGTTTTAGGTACTAGGTGGCTGAAAATTGGTATCCGGGGGTAAAATTAGTCAAGGAACAAGAATATGGCCACAGATTTGACCTACGACCATTTCCTCCCGAGATATCGGCTCCGAACTGTGAAAAATGTCGAAAAATACACAAATCTTGGGGAAATGGTCAAAAATTCGTTTTGTTGACCATCCGTTGGTTCAGTTGCGTTGTTATTTTGGCGACCATGTAGAAATGCTTTTTTCGAGGTCCTGATCATTTCTAGATGGTCGCCAAAATAACTTTTTTTGGGTCCCTAAAAGCGGCTATAATGAAAAATAAAATAACACGACATAGTCTTTAACTCCCAAACCATTAGAGTGCCCAAAAAGTTCAAAAGTTCTTTGGAATGCATTCCTAAGTAGATAAGGGCAATCTAATAATTTTTTGGGGGGAAAAAATCTCGACACCATATTTGAGATTTCTAATTTAAAAGAAAGGTTTCCAAATAAAAAAATAGTAAAAAAAATATTTAAAATCTAAATCTTTTTCTTCTTGAACTCAACCCTCTAAATATGACCTGTGCAAATTTGGAAGCCTCTGGGACCAACCCTTCCCCTATTAAAATTTTGCCCAAAGTCAAAATTCATCAAAATGTCGTAAAACCCATTTTGCCCATATCTCTGGAACCGCACTGTTAAAAATACCGTAAGGAGTTACGGTATGCCTACGGTCCGTACCATAGTTTTCGTGTACGGTCAGACCGTAACGTATCCTTACGGTGCGGGCCGCATTTCATTGTGGATGGAATGTTCTCCATTGAACTTCCCTAACAAATTTGCAGGCTACGGGCTGTACCATAAGATTCAGACCGTAGTCGAAAATTACGGTCTGGGACCAGGTAACAAATTAACGGAGCGTACCGTAGGCATTTACCGTAGTAATTTTTAACAGTGCGTGCGACCTAGGAGGCTAAAATTTTGGCTCTAAACGTTTTTAGTGATAGGAAACATGCCCTCAATTTTTAGTTCAAATCGGTGACTACGATGTCAACTCACCTACCCTCCTGTATGGAATCACCCTTGTTGTTTTTTAAAACTATTTCCAAATAACTTTTCGAAGTTAATAATAACTGACAAATAAAAAGGCTTCTCTTTCGTTTTAAAAACCCTGCAAATTTTGTCTCTTTTTCACCTGTAGTCCCGATTCCTATATATATATTTTTTTAAGTGCACTTGCGTGAACGAAAGGTAGGCAAACCAAATTACTTGAACCCCCAACTTTCAGCACGTCCCTTACGCTTCTGTCTCCCAATACTGTTTGGCACGCTGCAGCGCTGCGCGTCAGGCCCACACGGGGCAAGTCAAAAGTGAAAATGTTGCAGATTTGTGGGTGGGCACGCCAAATAAATTAAGCAGAAAACGTGAGAATTTTCCTGCGATTTTTTAAAATTTTGAGGCACGTATCGGTCGCTATGCGAGTTTACAAGTACACGTCAAAATTCCCAGACTTCCACATGCGCGACACCCACCCACCCGTCTGTCCGACACGGACACGCGGACACGCCACCCCAGCAGGAGCCGCGACGCGGACTTCCAGGCTCGCAATATTAAGCCTTCAGTCAGACAGCAATCCCGAAAGGCGATATGAAAGAAACCGTTTCCGCCTTGTCTGTTTAGCCTGCAGCTCAGCGGGGCGGGGCGGGAGGCCGGCAGTAGCAACAGAGACGGGGGGAGAGACTGACAAATTCTTTGGCCCGCCCCGCCCCGCCCCGCCCCGCCGCGGCCCGTGCCAATGTCAATACAAACAAGCGGCGTACAGTCCCTCGCTCTCCATTTGGAGGAATTCAATTGGAAGCAGGCTCGGGGGCACGCCCGTACACACACTTACACACTCACACACACACACACGCAACGACGGCCGCACGCACAATAAAAAATAAAGCATCGCAGAGGGAAGGATAAAAAAAAAGCAAGCAGGGCAAGTGAAAGAATAGAAACTTGATGCGTGGTGGACCATTGCAGCAAAGCCTTGCAAATGAAATTTACCATTGCCTACCTGACACGGCGTGAGGCGGGGCGGGGCAGGGCGGGGCGGGGAGGGGTGGGGCGGGTCCAGTCCGCCCCGCTGCTGCATCGCAATGCAATAAGAGGCGCGACGAGTAGAGCGGGACGCAGCAGCCCAAAGAAACTCTGACGGAAACTCGTTTGTGAGCGCGCGATCGCAATGCAATGGAGCGGGGCGGGGCGGGGGGTGGGGCGAGGCGGGGCGGATAACTCCGGCAGGGCGAGGCGAGAGGCGAGGCGAGAGGCGTCGTCGTCGCCTGTCCTTTTGATCCGCTCGGCTCGGCTCGGCGGCGGTTTATCATAAATAATTTACACCTTGTCTCCTCTTTCTCTCTCTCTCTCTCTCTCTCTCTCTCTCTCTCTCTCTCTCTCTCTCGCCGCTCGCCCTCCCCTCCTCTCTCGCGCGCTCTCTCGCTCCCCTCCTCTCCGTCGCTCCATCTCGCTCCCTCCCGCTGCCTCCCTTTCTCCGCGACCAAGACGCGCGCGGCGCTCATTTCGACGCCTGCAAAATGAAGACGGAGCTGGTGGCCGGGGCGAGCCGGGGCGCGCCGGGGCGGCGCATAGCGCTGCGGCCCGGCCCTCCTGCCGTAGCGCTCGCACCTCAGTCCTTGTCGCACCTACGGCGGTTTCCTATGTTGGGGATGGCAAGGACCCTATGAGTGCGACAAGGACGGGGGCGCGAGAGCGATCTTCGGAAACAGACGGCTGCGGCGGGGGCGGCGGCCCCGGGCCTGGCCCCGCCCGCGCTGCTGCACGCCCGGCACGGCAGCCCGGCCGGCAGCCCCACGGGAGCGGGTGTCGAGTTTCCCCACCTCCACTCCCCACCCCCACCTCCACCTCCACCTCCACCCTCCAGCGGCGCCTCGGGCGGTGGTGGCGGCGGTCGGCCCCACGCCTCTTCTACTTTTCAGCGGTCGCCGCCTCCGACGACGACGACGACGACGTCGTCCCGCCCCTCCCGCCTCCTTTTGTGCCTTTTCTGGGGTCCTTCTTAGAATGCAGGCATTTAATCGCGTTCCCTTCAATGGAGCGATCTTACGGCACGCACACACACACACACACAGTCAGGCAAACGCGTTCCCCCTATGTAACATTAGGATCTCCTGCCCTTCCCCCCCCCCTTTTTGCCCTACCCTAAACTCCGCGCGGCCCGGCAGCAGCAGCAGCAGCAGCAGCAGCAGCAGCAGCAGCAGCAGCAGCAGCAGCAGCAGCAGCAGCAGGGCCCTCCCTGGCCTGCCCTGCGGCGAGCCGCATCGTGTTTTATTGAACGTTATTTGCAGACAACCTTATTGAGCTCTCGTTTCGGCTCGGGGCGGGCCGGGCCGGGCCGGGGCGGCAATGCCCCAGCCAGCAGCCGCAGCCCGGGACCCGGGACCCGGACTCTGCTCTGACAGCGCCAAACAAACCAAAGCCCTGGGCTGGGCTGGGCTCTGGGCTCCTCAAAGCAGCATAGCATAGCTCGTCTCCTCCTCGTCCTCTCGGGTTACCTGTCCTGCCTGCCTGTCGCCAGCGCGCCGTCGCTGCTGCTTCCGCACGACACTGCTGCTCGTTTCGTCGCTCTCTCCTTGTCGCACTCATGGGGCACGGCCACGATGAGCAAGAGAGAGGGGGGACACTACAAAGCAGTGTTCGGAATAATCTCCTCGCCGATGAGCGAACAACGACGGCAAAGGGCGGGGCGCGGTCAGAGAGTTACCACATCATACGCTCGGCGGAATAGGCAAGAATAAACCCCGACAAATGAGGGATGATGAGCGGATAAAAACGCGTGAACACCGCAAAACCACCCCAACTCGAGCCCCAACTCAGCCCAGAAGGGCTCACTTGTTCCGTCGTTCCGTTCGTGTCGCACTCAAGGAGCACTCGCGGCCATTAAGAGCAAGCGAGCGAGGGAGAACACAATAACTTATTGAATGTTGTTTAGAATCACCCAGCAGCAGCAGGGCGCGCCCCGCTTGCGACGAGATTCCTATAGTGAGAGGAGGACTCGGGTCCGTAGCAGCAACAGCAGCAGGAGGAGGAGCAGGAGGAACAGGAGCAGCAGGAGCAACAGGAGGAGCAGGAGCAGCAGCAGGAGCAGCAGCAGGAGGAGCAGGAGAAACAGAGGGAGCAGCAGAAGGAGCAGGAGGAACAGGAGCAGCAGCAGCAGCAGGAGAAACAGGAGCAGCAGGAGCAACAGAAGGAGCAGCAGCAGCAGGAGTAGGAGCAGAATGAGCAGCAGGACTGTTCGGAATCACCCTGTCTGCAGCGCTACGGGTGCGGCGCGGGGTGCGGTCCCCGAGCTGAGCAGAGGAGCAGAGGGTGCCCCGCCCCGCCCCGCCCCGCCCCGCCCCGCCCCGCCCCGCCCAGCCCCTCCCCGCGGGGCTCACGCGGCTCACGCTCATGGCGACACATTCCGAGCGCGGCACACACGGGGACGGGACGGGGGCGTGTGTCCGCAGTGCGCCGCCGGATTAGCCTCCCGGGAGCGACCTTCTGTGCGCGCTCATTGATTCACTCACTCATTCATGCCTTCACGTATTGCAGCCCAGCCTAGCCCGGCCGGGCCGGGCCGGGCCGGGCCTGTCCCGCGGCTGCCGCCCCGCGTCCATTCAAACCCCGACGTGACGTGGGCGCGGGGTGGAGGAGAGGGGGGGGGGGGCGGGGAGGAGCAGGGCCGGACAGAGCAGGACGTAGGCAGGACGCCATCAAGGGGAAACGGGCAAGTAGGAAGTGTGCTGCGGCGAAGTTCGTCAACTTTGTCGCGCGCGTTATAACGTTCACGGCGATGTTCATGGAAAAGTCGATGGTAAATGCACCGGTGTTGGAGCTCGTCTTCGCTGCCGCCTTCCCGGATAAACAACGTTTGCGGTTTGTGTCCACGACTTTGTGGCCACACAACTGTCGCGCCCGCCTGCAACCAGCCTGGTCCGACTGACCCGAGGGGCAAGGGAAAAGGTCACTCCCACAAAATGTGTGCAAACGGAGTAAAAGGGAGTTACGCTTAAAAAAAAGGTCTTGGCGCCACTGGCCACAAGGGGAAGGAGTAAATGGATCAACGGAAAGGGCAGCGAAAGCTTCCCCCACCCCCAACCCGACCGGCTAAAGCCAGGCAGAAATTCGGTCAATCTGGTGATTCCGAAGATGGCACTCTTACTCGTACCTCCGTCCTCCTCGCACCTATGGCGGTGCCCCATGTCGGGGGTGGCAGTGACCCGAAAAAAGGGCAAGGTTGGAGGCGCAAGAGCGATGCATGTTCGAAATCGGACGGCAGAAGTGACGAAAATCAACTCTCTAGAAACAATCGGAATAGGGCACACTTTGACATGTCATTGGAGGCAGCTAGTCTCACTGAAGAACTGTCTTGCCTTCCTCCTCTCCGGCCGCGGCCGGGCCCATCCGGGCCGGCCGCCCGCCGCCCTAGACTCCCTAGACTGAAGGCCGGCCTAGGAGGAGGAGGGCACGGAGCAAGTGGTTAGGAGTGTCCTCTCTCTTTTGCTCCTCAAGGATTCGCCCCATGAGTGCGACAAGAACGGAGACGAAACGCGGACGAAACCGACTTTCGGAATCCGACGGCAGGGCGATAGCGGCAGGGGGGCACACCAGGTAGGTGCTCCCGGGGTCTGAGATTAAGATTAAAGAGTAAAGGTGTGACACTCACATGGATTGCGTCGCAGAGATTCCCTCGGAGTCATCTCGTCTCTTCACAGGCCGGTTCCACTGCGGATGGAGAGCAGCCGGAGCGGAGGAGCCCAGCGCCGCCCGGGATCCAAGGGTCTCAAGAAGGATTCGGGAACCTTCCGACGTCCTCAAAAGCGCGCGCTGACCGTTCCGATTGTGTAACGAACTTACGAAACTTACGGTAACATCACAAAGATGAGCGGATTGCCTAAGCTGACTGTATTTGTCATTTGGAAGATCAAACTCAAAATTAAATGCACTACTTCAATCTGATTTGGCTGAGCCAATTTAAAATTAACGACTAAATTTAAACGCTCAGCTAAAGCACTAAAAAAGCGCATGGGAACCACGTGACATGTGACACAAACTGCAAACAAAATCGAATCGGAATTACTCGAACTGCTGCCAACCTATGAACATTTAATATCACAATGTTAACATTTTTTTTTAAAAAATATGTATATTCAAAGCTTGGATCAAGGGGGTGGTCATAATACAAAAATATTTCTATTTTGTCTAGTTTTATCAGGTTAATAGTTTTTATCATTTTCAAGTCGCCCATCGTGAACTGGCTCAGCCACAAGTCACTAGTTGTTTGTTTTTATGTATTCTTTTGATAATTTCAAATTTGATACATTTTATATTGCTTTATTTCTACATCCGATCCTCTTTGTTTTGTTAATTTTTTTATTCCTGTTGGATGTGTAAGAATTAAAGCAGGTGAATCTACATTTTCTGACATTTTGTGTCTTTGTGTAATTACAATGAAGTAATCAATGCCCTGTTCAATCAACTTTTATCACCTTCAACTTAGTCTTGAAACGGATTGAGTAGCTCCAGGCAAGCACTTAAATCTAATTCTAGCTGGACTGGTAGTGCAGAACTTTGTCTTGGGGTTATTATTTTCTTACATGAGTTAGTGAAAATAGGATGACTTATGTACAGTACAATTATATTTTGTCACAATTTTGTACAGTATTGGAAAACAAAGCAACACATAGACAATAAACAGTAAAAACACTCTAATTTTTAATTTGATTCATAAAAATTTCACTGAACCACATACATTCTTGCAATTAATGTGCAAATTGGTGAGCTCACCAAAAGTTTACACTAATGTTTAGTCATACTTAGATTAGTAATCGTAATACACTGGCAGATGCTGCCAAGATAAAGAAAAAAAAAAAAAAAAAAAAAAAAAAAAACAACCATTTATTTTCAGAGCTTTCAAAAGTTCATCACTGATTTCTCTCACATTCTGGAGATGAAAGCATGGCTACTTAATTAAGACGTACTGAGGTACTAAAAACAAAAATGAGTTGTATGGGATAAGTAAGGTCATGTCCATGCGTTTCCGCCTCAAAACATTTGCAAGTTTTGTTTTTGCACACTTCAGTACATTCAGCAGGTACAGAGGGGATCTAAACCACAAAACTCATCATTTTGCACCATGGGACGTGGTACCCGTTGCACCAGTTGCTGCAGACCCTGAACTGGTTGAGTACCCGTATGATGAGAACTGATTCCATTGTTGATATGGATCATAGGTAGCAGTTGTGGAGGCAACTGGCACACTAGAGGTAGCTCCAGTGCTTGGAACTGTACTTGCTACAGCTGTTGCTGTTGTTCCCTGTGGCATTCAATAAACAAGAAGTTATATCAAATCCATTAATGATTAAAAAGAGCCAAAACCTAGAGTGGAAATTTTACACACCGTTTGCTGCTGGCCCCATCCTCCATAATTCTGATTGTAATACTGTTGATTCCAATTGTTATATGAATTCGTGCCATTTCCATAGCTACTATACCCCTGGGTGGAGTACCCAGTTGATCCTTGACCATATCCTTGATGTGTGCTTTGCTGCTGTTGACCATATCCTGAACAGAAAAATAAAACACAAAAAAAACAAGATAGAGAAAAGCTTGAGGCTTACTTTAACTCAGAGGAGGGCATATACACTTGAAGTCATTATCACCTTTCCAGGTGGAGCCGTATCCTGTCGTGGGGCTCTGGCCCTGGGTCTGCCACTGAGAGTAGTCTTGTTGCGGCTGCTGATTCCAATTTCCCCACGAGGAACCACCAGAACCCTGGTTGTAGCCCCAACCCTGAATAAATGAAAAATCACATTAAATTTCCACAACAGTGAGAACACACAAACACGCACCAAAAAAAGGAGCATTTGCACAATTAGTAGGACAAACCTTGGATCCTCGTCCCCCGCCGTAGCCGCCCCTGTTCTGGTTGTAATTACCACTACGGTGTCGGTCGTAGCCTCCTCCACCGCCCATACTCCGGCCCCCTCCACTCCTCCAGGAGCCCCTGCTGTCGGAGCGGCCACCGCGGTAACCGTCATTCCTGGGAGCAAAAACACTGGAAGTGATGCTGCAAAGACCAAGTCCACCTAATGTCAACGTAACCCGACTCACCTGTCTCTCCAGCCACCTCCTTGTCCTCCCCTCGGCTGCCAACCACTCCTGTTCCTGTCACCTCCAGGGCCCCCTGCAAGAAAAGAATCAAGTCAGACCGTTTATGACGTTAAAGTTAAGTTTAGGACAAGAAATATTTCAAAAACTAGTTTAATGAGTTAGTATACCTCGAGGTCGATAGCTACTGCCCCGATCTCGGTAGTCTCTACCATCTCTGTTGTCTCTGTAATCTCGGCTACGATCACGGTAATCTCTGTTGTCCCTGTTACCGTGTCTGTCATCAAAACGTCGGTCTCCAGAGTTACCCTGCCTCTCCGACTTGAAACGTTTTGCTTGTTGGGTCTGAGCTACATAGCCCTTGGCTTTGGCATCCTCACGATACTTTTCAACCATTGCTCGAGCTTCTTCTTCAGCCAACTCCACAAAGTTCACCTCAGAAAATATATCCCCAACTTCAGGTATTTTGAAATTGGCTGTAAACATAAAATTGTGATTTAAGGACAAGGTGCCGCAATATTGGACAGTTAATTGTATGCAAGGATAATAACTAAGCAAAAATACTGTTTCCTACAGACATTTTATAATGTTCATTAATATCTCACAAGCCTGACATACAGTTCACTTAATTCCATGAAAAGCAACTAAAGATGAATTGTATCACGATAGTGATTGCAGCCAAGGAGTGTGCGTGCCAAGTGCAACAAGGCTCCAACCCCTTTTATCCTAAATACAATTACCTAGCAAAACTCACAGCACCTCATCCACTTTGAAGGACAAAATGAACTACATAGTGGCTGAAGTAAACTTTAAGAAAGACAAAACGTATTTCAAACTTCTTAATCAAAAATTTATAAACATACTAAAAACAAAAAGATCTTATAGCTGGTGCAGTGTAGTAAGAATTAGCCAATTTCTTAACAGTGGCACAAAGGAAATAAAAAGGAATCTAAATCAGGAGGAAACTCAAAGACCTCATTGCTGTGCACAACAAACAATGAGTACAAGATAAGAAAGATTTTCCAACTAAAACAAAGCTTCACATTCTTAACAAATTGTATGCATAATTCTGTTTCCCATCAAGAAGGAAAAGCTGATGGCAGAAAACACAAACCAATGCCCAATGCACACCACACAGACCCACCTTTCATCTCGAGCACAGCAGAATCCGGTACATCTTTTCCCTCTTCTGCCTCTCGCTTGGCTACCCGCCTTTGGAACTCATCATCAGCTGGAACTATTACAATTGCTCTTCTTTTGAAGCCATCGAAAGATCTCATTTTGCGCCTGACAGCGGTTGGGTACACATTTGTCTGTACAGGGAATAATGTAGAGTTGGTGAGAATGAAAATCGTTGGCTGTTGACATGAGGAGGGAACCACCTCAACCAGCATCAAATATCCCTTTGAAAATTCATTTGCTTCATTGGCTCCAGAAGGATTAACTTTCCAGCTATATGTTACAACTTACCTTCCTACAGCAATTAAAATATGCGCGCAAACACAAGGAGATTTGAATGAAAATTGAAATCAATTGAAAAACTCTGTTCAACTTCAGTAAAATTACAGGAAAGAACTAAACTTGAAAAGTTAGAAACCCAAAAGGAATATTAAATTATGAATGAAACACTTTTTGGGGTATGTTAAATTTTTCAACTCAATTCCCAGTACTTTTTAACTTTTGACACATACCTTCGAAGTGATGCAAATGGAACATCGAGGAGGTCTTATGATTAAGACTAAAACTTACCTTGCCTCTGGTGCTGATGAGAGAGATAAGAAAAGTGACTCAAAAACTTAAATATTTGTGGTTATAAAAGTAGTATGCACTAGAAATTTACTACAAAAATTCAGTTTTTGAGTCACGCTAAGGGGAAGGAAAGGCTGCCTCAAAGATGATACACATTGTCCCTTAGTAAAAGTAATATAATGTAAATAGTTTGACTGATTACAGACAGCATACAGTACATACATTAGTATGTACAAAATTGACTAAGGACAATGTTATAACATCATTGCAGGCCGAGCAATAAAAGCAGGTAGAAAGCACCCTCATCTCACCTGATCTAAGATGTAGTTCCTTCGACGGCGCCCAGCTACCTCCAACAGCTTTTGGAGGCACTTAGTACACTTTTCAATAAGAACTTCCCAACGGCCTGCATAGTTATTTTTTCGGGGAAGCCCCATAACCTTAGAAACATTTCACGGTAAAAGTTAGAAAAATTGTACCAATTTCATAGTGCAAAATGACTCACTTAAAACTCACCTTCATTTTATCAATAAGATTATTAGTACCAAGAATGTTATACATCTTCTCTGGATTTTCAGCAGCATGTTTCAGAGCCCAGACTGTTTTACCACAACCAGGCAATCCACACATCATAATCATCTGAAATCAAATACATATTTTGAGCAAATATTGAACATACGCACAAAGTGAAAATGACCAGTGGACAAAAACATAACATGAGACATACCTCACAATCCTCTTTCTTTTCAGGGCGCTGTGGTCCTGCAACACGATCCTCAAGGGGAACCTCTCCACATAATGTATAACCATCAAGGAGAGGGAAAGCAGTTTCACCAGAAAAATTGACTGAAAACTTCATATTTTTGGTCAGGACATGTGGGAACAGAGCCTTTCCCCCCAGTGAGTCGGAGCTGACTTCATAGGCAACTCCCTGAGGCTCTCCATTGACAGCATAACTTAAAATCTTAGGTTCACTGTCCAGATCCTTATTTCAAAATTTAAATAGTTAGAACAGTAACAGCAGGACAAAAGATAAAAATTATATGGATTTTGAATACTTACAAGGTATGCAGTAATGGTATCACCAACTCCAAAACTTTTACCATAATCTTTGAACTGACAGTTAACACTACCTTTGCCAGTGCCTCCATAACCATATGACAGTTTCTCTTCACCTGAAACATGAAAACATGTTTAAATGGAAGCTTCTTGCACAACATTAAATAAATTAGAGCTCATACAACTTACCAAGCTGCATGGAAGTCCCCTGCACAGACCAACCAAGTCTTACAACATGAGGATTAGGTTCATCTTCAAGATGAGAAACGTCACACAGTTCTAAACATTTCGTTTCATAACACACTTTGCCTTTAGTAAAACCAAAGGATGCCCTAGCGCCAGCCCAAACATACCCAAAACCTTGTTGATGCATTGGTGTAGCAGCCAAGAAATTTCCTTTATCTATGATGAGATTCAGGTCGGAATCATACCAACTGAGAAGGACAGCAGAGCTATCAATTTCTGGTTCGTCCTCTAGCCTTCTGACAGGGGGTGGTGGTGATCTTGACCTTCTTGGGCTTCTACTAGAGGAACGGCGCCGTTTGCGGTCATTAGACTGGCCTTTAGCTCTGCTATCACTTTCATTTTCTGCATCCATGGGCTCGTCTTTCACAACAGGTTCTTCCTTAACCTCTGCAATGCTTTGCTCAGGATTATCATTATCAGTAAAACGAGACTTGCGGGTTCGTTTAGATCCTTCAGCTTGTTCAGCAACCGTTTGATCAGTACCATCTTCAGATTTAACTTGAGTGACATCTGGAGGTTCAGCCTTAATGTCTGTGGAGTCATGTGTGTTTTCAGAGTCAGTTACAGACTGAGTTGGTTGATCTTCAACTGATTCTGGCAACGAAGACTGAGAATCGCCTACAGGTTCCGCAGAAAAGGATTTTGAGTCATCCTCACCAAGAAGTTCCGATTCAGTATGGTCCATTGCATCTACAGATGGATTATCCACAGAGCCCTGCAATAAAGCTTCCTCCTGCTGCTCAGTAGAATCTTTGCTTTCAGATGAATCAATATCACTCTGAGCTGAAACAACAGTACTGGGATGCAGCTGGTTTTCAGGTTCAGAAGACTGAAGTTCAGATTCATCTCGAGCCAAGGGGTCTTCTTGCTGCTCACTGGCAGATAATCCATCAGCCGAGTTACTTGACTGTTCTTGATCAAATGTGGAGGGTGCAATATCAAAATTAGAATCATCTTGACGAGTTTCTTCAACTTCTTCGATCGGTGCTTTGTCCTCTAATTGCTCACTAGGCGCAGAGTCCTGTTCAACGATCGTACTTTCTTCTTGGTGAGCAGGTGTGGGTAGACATTCCGCAGATGCCTCAGGGACAGGTTCTTGATCACCTGGGACGCTGTCTCCGTGATACACATCCTTTGCCGACACCATTCTTCTGGCTCTTCTTGTAGGGCTGGCAAGAGGATCCTCCGCCTCGTCGTTGCTCTCTTGAGATGATCTTTGGTCGTCACCCACTGACACCGAACTGTCCACAGGAGTACCTGCGCAAACAGAACAGATCACTTGTCACAATGACAAATAAACACATCTAACTAGTTTTAAAATAGTAAGAGCGAGCAAAGACTGGTGAAAAAGTGAAATGAACGATTCTGAAGGACTACAGTGTAGTTGATACAGCTAAGGTGCTACGGTAAGCGACATAACCTAAAAGCTAAACATAACAATTTTAGTTGATATTCCAGGTAGGAAACATGTGCTAGGAGGCAGTAAAGATGTGCTCGAGGTAGCAAATGATTCCACACTCCGCACAAGTAAGTCGTCGAGCAAGAACAATTAACAAGAAAATAAAATAGTCTGAAAATACAACGGTGAATTGCGCGCCAAACAAATGCATGACAAGAAGCAAATAGACAAACAGAAACATTGCACCACACATTTACAAGTTCAGAAACGACAATACTGCACAAGCAGACGTCAACATCTAGAGAAAAGCACAAATATGCGAGTGCCAGTCCGGTCCAAGTACCTTCGCCTTCTCCCTCTGCCTCCAACGCCGCTCGCAGTCGGTCTACAAGTACGGCTTTTACACCTTTGGTATCCAAGCCACGATTTGCCAACTCCGCCTTCAGCTCCACCACTTTCAATTTGTTCAAGTCCCCCAACATGTTGATGAGGTCGTCAATAACGATATTTTCAATCCAAACTCATGAGCTAACGGCGGCGATTTTCTAGCTACCCGTGTCGCTCGCTACTCGGCGTTTCGCCGATGCCGGAAAACAAACTACGATAGTCGTACCTGATTGGTTCAGAGTTGTACATTCACGTTTCTTGGACCAATGAGCGCGCTCCTCTCTGCGCCCACCGGGAGCCTCACCGTTCGTACGGGGAGAGTGATTGGCCGAGGTTCTCTACGTGTTTATGTTCTTCTTTCAACATGGCGGATCGGATACAGCAGCCGTCGCCGTCGCGTCGCCGCGTCGCCGGATTGGAAATTGGAATCGGAAGTCAAGTTGGCCAAAATAGCTTCACAAATTATTCTTTGAAGGAGAGTGGTTTATTATTTCATGAATTTTGAAATATGTACATAATATTTTATAATAATATTATTAAATATAAATTTATCAGGTATCACATCATATTCTTGAACATATACGATATCTACCTCTGGCAAACAATGATAAAGACAGCTCTGACAATTAATGAATTTTTGACCTTGATAACAGTATAAGCACTTCAAAAGCAATCAGACTTAACATTTTCTGAAGAATTTAATTTTAGCAGTAAGGATCGGGCAATCCAAAGAAACATAAAACATTTTATTTTAAACAAACCAACATGGGAATAATCCCAGCAGGGAACAACTCTGAACTTTCATTCATAAATGTGGAAAAATCTAGATTTTTCTGCCTTGTTTTAGCTTTTACCAGCTTTTTTGAAATCTTTCAACTTGAATTTTTGCTGACAAAACTTTGAATTTCTCGAGTTTTCCTGATTTTTGCTAATTACTGTTTTTTGTTTTTGACAAATTTATGAACAACAAGGTGTACAAAAATTTCAGAGCTGTTTCACCCTGAACATTAACACCCCCCATCTGAACGATATTTGAAGGAAAAGTACCTTCTGGCAACTCATTAAATCATTAACAATCAAGTCCATGATAAATTGAGTTGCTCATCACAGACAATACTTCACCACAGTGATTTCTTATCAACTGATAGTCTTGCAACATGATACAGGCATTTGTATCCCAGTAGAAGTGGGACATTCGTTCTTCTGCATAACACTTGTAAAGAAAAATACTTCTAAAAATCAACAATAAAAAGAGTTGAAAATAAAACAAAAACAAAAAATATTTTAAAACCTGTGACGGAACATCTTGACTATACTTTTTACTCAATAAACAGTGTGCAAGAGCCATTACAGTACCTTCACAGTTTTGTACATAAGATGAAACATGTTATACAATTAAGAAATTACCACATCTTGAGCCTTATTTGTCCATCTGTTGGGACATGACACAAAAGTGATTACACTAAAATCAGAATTACTTCACAGCCTCATAGAATAAAATGTACGCATTTGATGACTTTACATCCGATCGTGATATTTCAGACACATCTTGATCATCATACTTATACCATCTGCAAAAGAAGTAGAATATTACCAATATTGCGGAGGAAATGATGCACTGAAAGATTTTTTTCTTTATTAGTGCCCATAAGAATACTTACTTTAACCCATTCCTACAAAACGCAGTGTAATGTCCCCCTTCAAGAGTACCATAATGATTTGAAACACCACAAAGATTATAAATGGTATACTGCTGATTTCCATTGGGTGTATAGTTTCTCATGTCTAAATTTTCCAGAGGGAAGTCTACAAAAGTCTGACGTTTCTGGTAAAATCCATCCGCATAAAATCTAAAAACACAAAATACAATAGATCCATTTTCATACAGGTAAAAATACATGACTAACAGAGGTCACTATCATCATACCTTTTAAGATGAATAATAAGGATCGGTGGGAGACGGCATAAATCAACAGATTTTTCTGCGTCATGCAACCCATGACAGGATTCACATTTGTATCCTGATATTTTCTCCTTGCTTGTGTACAATCTTAAACACTCCTTTCATGGGAAATAGGTCAAAATAAATATGGGACTCAATACAAATTGATCTAAAGTTCAACAAGGAACATACATACCAACAGAGTACATCTCTGAGTACTAGGCAGCAGTAGAGTTAGATTGGAAGTTGGCTCCTCAAAATTCATAGATTTTGCACCACAAACACAGCACTGTACGGTGGAGACTTGTTGAATAAAAAATGCAGCAAGCATAAATGACTCATGCTTACTTTTAAAGTCCTTCCAAGCATTGATACCCCCTGCAATAGCATCTACATTGTTATTTTTTGAACTGGCTATTGAACTAGGAACCTGTAATGTACAAATATAATCAATAATATGAGATAAAATTAAAAATTTTGTTCACAAAGTGAAAAATAGTCACTCAGAGCAGGAGATCACATTCCCCATTTTTTACAACACACCTCTTTCACACCATCCTCTTTCACAATTTTTAGGTCATTGTGCAGCCAGTCCATGAGGAAAGTAAGGAACTCATGAGCATCTTGTTGCCCACACCCACGGAACTGCTCCATATGCTTTCCAATAACACGCTGTCATTGTAAAAAGAGTAAAATGCAGTTACTTAATGCACTGGACATCAAAGTAAGGACGCAAGAAAAATAAAATTCACCTTAAAATCACGACACGCTATGGAGCGGTACTGCCCTAACCACAGGCTCCGAATAACATGGGCAACTTCATCAGCTACTTCTCCACGAGTAGGATTGGATGGGCTTCGATTCATATCCTCTTTGTATTTAAGATTACAAAAATAATTGTTTAGAATACTAATATTACTGATGCATTGCAAAATAGAGTTCATGTAACAAGAATTGCCAAGATTTCTCAATCCAGTTAATCCTGGTTTCTGCAAAAGTAGTTACATCAATATTACTTCAGCAAATGTTTAAAATACCAAAATATATGAATGTTGCTTTTAAGGGTGAACTCTAAGAATACTTACAACAGTTCCATAAACTTCTTGAAAATTTCTTTGACGGTTGATAAAATCTAAGTTCTGTGGTTTTTGAATAACTGGCTTGGAGTTTCGGTCAAAATGGGGGAGTGGAGGTTTCTGCTCAGAATCTTGGATAGCCTGCAATATAAAACAAGAAAGATGTCATCAATCAACACTTAGAAAGTCACTAAGGCAGAATGTTCAGATCTTAGGCATAAGATTTTGTTATGAGATGCTATTAACCTGAGCAATGTTGGGTGAAGACCTTGATCGTTTCAAACCTGGACCAGATGTAAGGGTGCCTAGATCAAGGTTTTTCGCAGCTGTAGGAGTGCCTATAAAGAAAAAACAGCACTGGAAAATCTGAAAAGTTTTCAATAAAGTACAGGAAAAGCTGCCAATAATAGCTCCCTCTTTTTAAAGTTTCAAAATTAAGGGGTCGCATTTTACATGCACCCATGAGACTAATTTCATCTAAAAATGGCCCTTTAAAGCATTTCCTGCGTATGACTTTGGAATATTCGTGCAGGCACAAAACTGTTACAGTCAGCTTTTACTGTATTCTGAAAAAATTTACATTACTTACTAGGATTTCCCCTCACTTTGGTTATATCTGGTATTTCACTCTCTCCACTAGACAAACAAATGAAACAACAAAATAAAACACTTTACAAAAAATAAAACTTACTAAACCATACTGTATTTTAATTAATTAGTTAACTACATCTCAAAAGGTGTATGCTTGGAGAATACATACATGCTTTTTATATCACCATTGAAAGGAGAAGAAAAGAACGCAGATTTAGAAGGCTCGATACCAACATCCTTTTTAATTCTGAATTCATCTTCTTTTTTCTTCAAAAGTTCGTTTTCCTCATTCTGCAATTAATTCAGTGCAAAAGCCATTAACACTCTAAAAATAATATAAAATTTCCTTCATAAAATTAGAATCAAGGGAAAATTGAAATTTACTGCTCAACATTCCAATCATATTCAATTCTTACATACCAATAATAGGTTCTTTTCATTCTGGTACTGAGTAATCCTGTCTTTGTCAGTCAAGTCGTTGCGATCTTGTTGACCTCCAGTGTCCTTGTACATTTTTAATGCTTCTACCTGTATCACAACAATTGCAGCACTAGAATTGAAGATACACCTACCCAAGCAAGCAGTTAATTTTGGCCTTACTCACCTTGCTGCTACGATCAATACTAGGAATGTTAAGAGAGGGGTTATTATTAAAATTAGCAATGGAAGAAAATTCGTTTTCATGGATTCTGGAAGGCTCTTTTTTCACATCAGTTGCTGAAGTTTTATTATCTTTGCCATTTGCTAACAGTTCAATAGATTTCTCACCGGCCAAAACATTGGGGATTGAAGTTTCTCTCATAGTTGGTTTTGTTGCTCTTGAGAACTTTGGTGTCTCATCTAATAACTCTGGGTAAACAACATCATCTAAAGTAGGAGGGGGAAAAAATTACTTGTATATAAATGAGGATCAGAGAAAACCAAGAAAATGTTCTGAAATTGAAAACTAACCAATATGCAGATGTTCATCAAAGGCCTCCAGCGGTAGTTGTATATTAGAATTTGAGGTGTACATTGGATAATGGTTAAACCACTCCATATACCCTCCATCAAGAACGAGTGGCTTACATTTGTATTTATTATGGGGATCCCACTGCGGCAAGATAAAAATGAAAAACATAAGATAGGTTTATAGGTAATGACATGTTAATCATCCTTACTAGGAAGATGGTAGTTTGAACGAGCCGAATACAACCTTCAGAATAATAGTTTGGAGACGGTCTAAAGGTGAGTCTGGAGGCACATTGGAGAAACTTGACTGAAGATCCATTAAGACAAGATGCTCTACTTCTAGACGTTTATCCCACTTCTTCTTAGATTCAAGTGGTAGCTTTTCAGCTAGCTTAGCAGCACTACACCTGTCAGAAAGAAGAAAAGGATTAAATTTCTGTGAGGTGGTATAATTAACATGAAAATTTACTTTTGACTGCCAACCACAAAACTTACATGGTTCCCAAAATGTCTTGGGGTACACTGATGCAACAGTCAAATTTTATATGGGATTCAAGAAAATCTTTTTTACTTCTCACGTCAAGGATAAGAACACTAGCAGGTTTCTCTTCCAGAATTTTAAAGAGCTCAATACATGCCATACTTTTGCGCTCTGTAATAAAGCCAAAATTTAAAATGATTTTAATTTTAATTATATGACAGCAGCTTTCCTCCCAAAATTAAGAGGTGAATGTTTCTGTTCTAACCCTTTTCAGGAGGTGTTTCAAGAATAAGTACATCAGGCTGATTCGGTTTCTCTTTCACGGCCTCCGACTTTTCTTTAAGAAGAATGGCATCTAGTTTTGACTTCTCCTTGTCTTTCAGTTTTTCATATCTGTAAACAACAATTCATAGATTTGAATTGAAAGGCAGCTAGGAGACTCGAAGATTTACATGTGAAATTGAAGATAAAATCAACCTTTCTTGTAAGCTCTCGGTTAATTCCTCTGCAGAGTCCATGGCAAACTCCATATTCCTTTGGAGTAAATTCATATCTACGTCTCCCTTAATTCGTTTGAACCTCTCTGACTGTCGTAAATAGGTTGTAAGACTTAGATATTTCATGAACTGAATGTAGCTAGCTTCCTCATCTCCTTTTCTTCTATTATCTTTGGCACCATCAAGAAGTTTAGGAGCTGCTTTCCATAATCTAAATGGCAAATGTACAAAGAATATTACTACAACTCTGAAATGTGAGCTCACACATTTCTGTTATAAATACATACTTAGAAACATCTTTCTTTGAGAAATCTGTATCGTAAAAAGGCTTGAGATCCTCTAGACACTTCCCTATCTTGAGAGGTTTTTTTAAGGTGGTTGCTGGCATGTTGAAACTGAAAATAATATAAAAAGCAAAATTATTGTAAGATGTAAAGTTATTGTGTCACAGTAACTGTTGAATGTAATGTAATGCAAATTGGGCGGGTTAAATTGAGAAACTATGTTCTGCTACAGTCTTTCGAATGAAAGCATAGCGCTTGGAGATTTAAAAGACATTCTTTGGCTGAAAAGACTGCAGCAGAGAGGGATGATTTCAAAGAAGTTGTCATCTTGAAGCATCATGACAAAGTCTCGAGGAGTCTGAATCACCCCTGATGTTCACGGACAATAATAAAAAGAAATGACGAAATGAACTGCATTGTGAGTCTGACAGAGTCACTGTCGCCTCCTGAGAGAGTCACAGTCGCCTCATCACCATGTATGTCGGAGTCTGCATCACCAGTGAAGTACAAAGGCAATTATCAAAATAATTGAAAGGCATCGTGAGGGCTGTCTCATCACCATGACAAGAGTCACTGTTAAGAGTAACATTATTCAATTCAAGTGAAAAAACAACCGATAACTTGACACTCTCCAAATGACAAATTTAAGGTGTGACTCACTGCCTCGGTGACTTCAAAACATCGCCATAGAAGGGTTTTCAAGCGGCCTGAATCGCAATTCACACAACAACAACAAAGCAAGAAACAAACCAGAAATTTGTTTACATTACGTCTTGACAGGCTGAGCGCCCCGCACCTGCGCAACTGCAGATTTGTCAAGGACCGCCGGCCGCGGCTACCGGACTCCAGCCCTGAGGCCTGACATTCAGATCTGGGACCGGGTCACGCCGCAAATGCTCGATACTAATCACTGGGCCAATAATGAAAACAATTTGCTCCTTCATCGGAGAAAGGGGGCTGCTGCTGCTGCTGCTCCTGCCATGTCGGATCACTGTGCTCACGGGAGACCTCACCGCCCCGCCCACGCAGTGGGATGAGAATTCGCGCGCGCGGAAAACATCATGTTATTGGCGAACAGGTGCAGGAACAGGTGCATTTTCGTCGCGCGTTATTTCTCATCCAATGCTGGCCCGGCCGGTCGGTGCGACACACGGCAGGGTCTCACGTCACCACAACACAACACAACGCAGAGCTCACAAAAGCAAAGGCAGCGGCGGCCTGGCCTCGGCCCCGAGGAGGAGAAGGAGAGACAGAGAGAGAAGAGACGAGAGGAGAGCAGGAGCGACATCGGCCAAGCGTTTGAGCTGCCGCGCCACACAAGAGCCAATCAATAGCGAATATGTCCGAGCACTGCATCTGGCTCTGCGTGTGTCTGTTTACTGTGCTGGACGCGGCGGTGAGGTGCCAGGCCTCGGTGCGGGACAAGACACAAGGTGAGCGAGCTCGAGCAGGAGCAGGCCGAGAGGAAGGCGAGAGAGGCTCCCGTCGTCCTGCCTTTCCCGCCCCCTCCCCTCCCCCGCCCCCTCCCCTCCCCCGCCCCCTCCCCTCCCCCGCCCCCTGCCCCCTGCCCCCTCTCCTTCGACCGGGTGGGTGGACTTGTGTCGACTGTGTTTTTGATACACTTGAGCTTGCGCCCTTGCACCCTGTCGCCCTGCTAATGCACGACTCGTGAGGTGGGCCGGGTCCGTCTGTCATTGCAGTTGCAAAGTGCAACGGCACAACAACAAGCAAGGGGACCACCACCATCACGACCATCACAGAGGGTCGTGCGAGGGCGAGGGGAGGGGAGGGGAGTGATGTTGCTCCCGAAGAGGGAGGGGGAGGGGGCGGTCGTGTTGTTGAATCTGCCCTGTCTGGCCCTGTCCTGTCCTGACCAGTCCCGACCTGGGCTCTGGGAGGACCCCGAGGGATGTGCCCGTGCCGCCGGAGCTTTGCAGTGAGTGTCTCTGTCTCTGCTGCTGCTGTTGCTGCTGCACTTAACCCCTCCAGTCGTGATTTTTTACCATTCATCTACTTTGCACCCTGTTTTTGTTTTGGGACACCCCTCACATAAGGTGTCACAACTTAAAATCACGTTCCTGAATACCAGTGCTAAGCCGTACATTTTCTCTTCTTTTTTATTTTTTTTTCCTTTTTTGTTTGTTTTTCATTCCTTGTCCAGAGGGTGAGGTGCCGTAGAGTTCCCTGCTGCGTCACCATCAGCCAAGATGGCATTTCATCTGCTTGCCGGAGTTCTGTGTGTCATTGGTAACTATTAATCCACAAATCTCTCTAAAGTTTTGCATGCTCAGGCTAATGTTTTCATTCTCCTCACATATTTTCCTTGAATTGCTGCAACGTCACCTTTTCCTATGAGGTGTTTGCGCTATTTTCTCATTTTGTGTACAGGTTGATGGCTTAGATATTTCCTTGATAAGAAATTTAATTTCACACTTAAAAACAGAATCTTACGCCTGACAATTCAATGTCCACTACCTTTATTTCTTGGAACTACATGCTTGATACTAATTTGAATTAATCTTGTTTTTTGTTGCTCATTTTTCTGAGGATTTGTGTGTTCATTCAGTAGCACTAGATTAGACAGAGTCTGATTTTCGTTTCTCATACTTGAAAAAATAAAATTAAAACCGTTTTTTTTTTTTTAAATTCTATGTAGAAGTGCAATTGAAATAGTATTATAGTAACTGAATATCAAAACAAGCATGCCATTTAGGTGAACAGAAGACTTTATTGCATGGCCTTCTATATAATTTTCTTTGGTGTCAGTTTCATCTTTGTTGAATGTCATCCATTGTTTTATCTATAACAAAACAGTTGCGTATTGCTTTCAAAGTTAACCATGTCAAATGTAATGAGCAGCCAGCTGATAAACATTGACTGTGTCACCCATCACAGCGACTAGTCCTCAATTTGTCAGTGAGTCTCAACTAGACAGAAACTGGTGCTTTTAAGAGCTTCGGGCAATCTCTGTCACTAATAGCGTACTTCAGATGCAAGCTATGTGCAACTCCCCTCTGCAATGGCCCCTCCTCTAAAATGAACCACACTCTTGCAGCCAGGGGTCATGTCATCTTTAAACCAGGGTTCCCACATGTTCAGAAAACCTTGAAAGTCTTGTATAAAAAAAAAGTTGTCATGTAAAGTCAGGGAAAGTCATGAAAGTTACAGAGACGATCTCGGGAAAATTCGCATGGCTGGGACTTTTTTCTTCTTCTTATTTTTTATTTTATTTCAATAAAGAATTTTGAATTAAATTTGTCAATGATTTTTTTCAAAATATTGCCCAGTGTGTGCAGAAAAGTCATAGAAATATTAAAAATTCGGTCTGGAAAGTCATGAGAAGGACGTGGAAAACATGCCAGGTGCCATAATGTGGGAACCCTGTAAATGCTGACAGTCTACTTGTTCATTTGCATGACCTTAAGACGCATCGCACTGCACCCTCCACCGGGGCACTATTGTGCTCTCTCTCTCTTTCTCTGTCTAGAGACGGGGCGGGGCGGCTCCCGTCTGAATCAGGAGATCGTTCTCGCGCCCCCTTCCTTATCGCACTCGTAGGGCCCTGCCATCCCAGCATAGGACGACCCCATAGGTGCGACGAAGACGGAGGATTGGACGGAGCGATTGGATGATGAGCCCCCCGCCTCGGCGTGCTCTTGGGGCCGCGGTGGAGCGACACCTTCAGCGTAGACTGATACCGCATGGGGCATTCGTTCGTCCGCCCTTGTCGCACTCGTGAGGCACTGTCATTAGGTGGGAGAGAGAATTTGAATTTGAATTTATTGATGCAGACCATATAAAAGGGCTAAAAAGCCCCACTACAGTATGACCCGCTCTCTCAGTATAAAACAATCCGATAAATAAATTGCACATGATGCCTTCTCTGCTATACTGTACATGTACTATGTAATAATTAACAAAACAAATAACTAAAGAAAAAAGAACAAAAGCCTTATAAGACTACAAGATACATCTCATAGAATGCAGAGTATATGTACAAAATATTATGGTACAAAATAATACAATGTTATCACATTATGCTGGTGTGCCATGATCTTAATTAAACAGCATACTTTTGTAAGAGGAGTGATGTTAAATCTCTTTTGAGTTTGTGACAAGAGGGTGCTTCTATGTACAAGTATAAATTATATTCATTCCATATTCTACATGCCATTATTCTGAAGGAATTGCGATATATTTCTGTCCTATGGTTCGGTATATGCATAATGTAATTTGATGACCTGGTGTCCCTTAATCTGATCTGAGAAATGTAGAGAGAGAGAGAGAGGAACGCGTCTACCTCCCCTTGACCGATGTACGGGATCAGCCTACAGGCACAGGCTGGTGCTGGTCTGGTGGTGATACTCCTTCACACTGCCGAGCGGCTCCGTCCGGTGCGCGCACTTGTAGGCCCACTCCGTGAGTGCGAGAGAGACAGCGGGGAGTGTGAGCACCGGAATCGCTCTGCTGGTGATTCCCCTTCAGGCTGGTGCTCCAGGCCTACCCCTATCCTCAGCAATCACTTCACCCCCCCCCCCCCCACACACACACACACTGCCCCCTTGAACAGTCTCGAGCTGCCACTTGATTCTGAAGATCGCACACCCCCGTCCTTGTCGCACCTACAGCGACGCCCCGCTCTCCTGGTGCAGCAGCAGCAGCAGCAGCAGCGAGTAGTCGAAGCCCCTTGGGGTAGGCAGTCCCGTCGAGCAGGGCCGCGGCCGGGTTGCCTACCCGCACGGCACCCACAGTAGACTGATTCCGAAGAGCGCGCTCGCTCTCTCTCTCTCTCTCTCTCTCTCTCTCTCTCTCTCTCTCTCTCTCTCTCCCTCTCTCTCTCTCTCTCGCACTAATGGGCTTCTCCGTTTAGGTGCGAGAGAGACAGGTGGTCGAAGCCCCTTGGGGTAGGCAGTCCCGTCGAGCAGGGCCGCGGCCGGGTTGCCTACTTGCCCGGCGTCCGCAGCAGACTTATTCCGAAGAGCGCTCTCTCTCTCTCTCTCTCTCTCTCTCTCTCGCACTCATGGGCTTCTCCGTTTAGGTGCGAGAGAGACAGGTGGTCGAAGCCCCTTGGGGTAGGCAGTCCCGTCGAGCAGGGCCGCGGCCGGGTTGCCTATTTGCCCGGCGCCCGCAGCAGACTTATTCCGAAGAGCGCTCTCTCTTTCTCTCTCTCGCACTCATTGGCTTCTCCGTGTAGGTGCGAGAGAGACAGAGGGAGGAGAGCGCTCTTCTGAGTCCCAGTCGGCAGCCGCGCCGGCTCAATCTACGTTTAGAAAAAAAAAAGCGCGGAGTTTTTGATCAGGCTGCACTGCAAACCCTGGAATCCAATTTCTCACCCAAAATGGGAGAGGACACTTTTCCATGCTAAATTAGGGTGAGAATTTTTAACCTCACTCTTTTCGAGCGAGATGTTCTTTAGCCTCACTCTATTTGAGTAAGGATTTTTTAACCTCGCTTAATTTGAGCACGAATTCTCACTTTATACGGGCGAGGTTTCGAAATTCTTTCTCTTAAGGAGCGAGGAAAAAAATTCTCACCCCTCAGAGAGTAAAAAAATTGCCCTCAAATTCTCACTCGCATGGGGGGCGAGAATTATATGACTCGTAGATTTTCAGTGTGCGTGGACGTTTGGCGTTCACCCTCGCCGAGCCCTGCTCGTGGTTCTCGCGCGTCATCTGCCGTCTGATTCAGGAGATCGTTTGAGAGGGGCTCTCCTATACCTGCCTCATGAGCGCGACAAAGACGGAGCTATACGGTAGGTATGGGACAGCCCCTCTTGGACAGTGGCGCCGAGTGACGCCCATCGTGTTTGGAGACGGTGTGCATTGGACGCTTTCACGCTCCCTCCTCGTCCCTAAAACCTCCCTCCTTCACTGTGAGAAAAAACTACAATTTAACTACCATTTTTTACCGTTATTTCGAAGTACAATAAAATATTGTACTAAAATTGTACCCGGTATAGGGTAAATTAGTGATGTACGGCAACGAAAACCGTGAACCGTTGATTCAAAACCGTTGTTTAGTTGTATGAGGTACGGTTTTTCTCACAGTGTTTACCCCAAAACCTCCCGCCTCTTTAACGCGCCTCCCGCCTCGCGCGTTAAGGAGTCCTTTTTCAAAAAACCGGTGTGCATTTTGCACATCGTAAACATAGGATGGGCGTCACTGCTCTTGAACGCTCTCCTGAGTCCTGAGTCAGACGACAGGGAGCGGGAGGATCTCTCCACCGCGGGGAAGATGGAGGTGGGCGCCTACACTGTCCGAAAAAAGCACCCTAAAGGTACGATCATTTACTGGTCAAGTCCTTGCCTGCTCTGAGTGTACTCGGCTAGTACGGTCTTTTGAGGTACGAAGTACAGTAATCATACGATAAAGCTGGTACGAAGTATACCAGCTTTATCCTCACACTGTAAAAAAAAAATGTCGTAAATTAACAGGTAATATCTGTGAATTTTGTTAAACGAACTGACTGTGAATTTACTTTTTATTCGTGTTCATTTACAAAAAAACTCTGTAACTTCACAAAAATATTCCGTAACTTTACAAAAGAATTCCGTAAGTTTACAAATTTTATCTGTTGTTTCGCGATTTTTCTTGTTAATTCACAAAATGTTTCATCAAACTACAGGAAAAATCTGTTCACCGATTTAACAGCGAAACCTGTAATTTTTTTTTTTCCGTTTTTTTTTTTACAACAAATTTTTACAGTGCACCTAGAAGCACCTAGAAGAGGCTCACAGCGGGGCGGGCGGAAGTGAGACGGAGCAAGAGTCTGCCGGGAAGGGGAGGGGTGGGGGTGGGGGGCTGCGATTGATTTTGAACCTTGCGGGGGTGGGGGTGGGGGGGTGAGAGGTGTAGGGGGCGGAGTCGGCCGAGCGCGCGCGCGCGCCGGGATGTTGATCTGTTGGTTGCTATGCGTTGTGACGTGCTTTGAGGGCGGGGTGGGGCTGCTGGGAGGAGGCTTTCAGAGAGCGACCAGCATACCAGCATCTCAGGTCAGCCGTCTGACTCCGAAGATCGCTCTCTCGCGTATCCGTCCTTGTCGCACTCGTGAAACACTGTCATTCTGAACACAGGTCACTGCCGTAGGTGCGACAAGGACGGAGGCGCGAGGGCGATCCTCGGAATCAGACGGCAGCCCTGCTCCGCCCCGAGGGAGGGGAGGGGAGGGGTGCGCGACCCGCTAGACAATCCCGATCACCAGATTACCGAAGAATAATGGGCATTACCTGGGATTTCCCAAAGGATAACCATAAGAGATTGCCAGTCATTACACACTGAAATCAAAATGGTTCAACTGACACACTTTCATGTGTTAAACGCTTTTAGATGCGTAGTTTAAAAGCCCATGTATTTCATTATGGGGACAAAAGTATGTTTAACGCTTTAGTGAGACGCATTCTGCTCGCCGAACATCGGTCTTACATTCATGCCTGGTTTAAAATGCATGGGCTTTCTTATGAAGTGTCTAAAAATAAGTGTTCACTTTCAATAAGTTGAAGAGTTTTCATTTCAGTGTATGGAAAAATATCGGGATTACCGAGAGATATTTGAAAGATTGAACCGGAGGATTTCCTAGGATTGTTGAGTGAATCAATGATTTGCAAATCTGTGTACTGTGTACCCCCTTTTTTTAGGAGACTTCCTCAAAATCTGAGGAATTTTCCTCAAAGTACGGGTGCTCCTCAAAATTTTCCTTTTTTCCTCAAAAAATCAGACATTGTTTTTACCGTGTTCTGACATGCTCAACGTTCTCACCAAACACCCCCATCCCTTTTTTTAGGCAGCGGAGTTGCCTTCTAAAACCGCTGTGTTCAGTGTTAAAAATGTTTTTTTTACTTGTTGCCGCTGACTGAGCCGCGTGTTGTGTGTCTGTTGCAGCGGTCTTCCTCCCGTACAGCAATGTCCGTCTGCTCGTGGGTCCGACGCCTGTCGCATCGCAAGCGGTGAGTTTTGCGAACAGTGTAGCCGCGAGGGGATAATCAACTCTGAAATGTCTTCCTCGCAATTCAGAAAAGCTGACAAAGAAGAAATTAGAAGGAAAAAAAGTTAAAATTGCATTTTAAAAAAAAATCTCAAAAACTTACTAAACTTTTACAAGACTTTTACACCCAAAATTCAGAGTTGTATCCTCCTCGGCACAGGCGGCACCCTCCGTGGTCGAGAGAGAAAGGTGGAGGGGGGCGCTGGGTGCCGTGTTTTATTTCCCCTTTTACCGTATAGTTTTTATTTCCATTTACTCAATTGTTTCGAGCTGCCGCGCCAGCCTGAGCCCAGAGGGCCGAGGGGGCCTCCACTCCGGCAATCCGGTGTTCCTCACGCCGGCAATCCGACAGTGTAATCCGACGGCAATCTTTGAAAAATTACTATCGCACTGTAAACTGGTTGGCGTCGAACGACGCCAAATTTCTGGCGTTCATGAAACACGCCGTATACTGGCGTCGTCCGATGCCAAATTTTGGCGTTTTGAGCCGAAAAACGCCAATATTTGGCGTCGAAACGCCAGAAATTTGGCGTTTTTCGACGCCAACCAGTGTACAGTGCAAAGTCATGTTTTTTGCCTACATACAGGAGCAAGGTAGATCATTTTGCCTATTTACAGGCGTTCGATGCTAAAGAATCCTAAACTTTACGCTAGCAATCCGCGGCAATCTCCGCAATCGGGTGTTCCTCTAAACGAAGAGAGGAGGCCCCCCCCCCTCGCTGTGCCCCCTCCCTGCCCCCACCCCTTGCACCCTGTCGTGAATCAACAGGACACCCCACCCCTCTGGTCCCCCGTAGCTTGAGATGATGATCGCGTCCAGGAGGCTATGCCCGCGCGGCGCGCGCCCGCTCTCGACACCTCTCCTGCTCTAGCACTTTCTCTCTCACTCCTTATGGGCCTGGCCTGCCGCCGCGTGAGTGCGACAAGGTCAGAGAGACGTGCTCGTGCTTCCGCCCTCCCCCGCGCGCGCGCCCAGCAGCACAGCAGCAACGTGATGGACTCGCCCGACTCCCTCCCTCCCCGCCTCTGCCGGTCCTGCGGTTCCGGGCAGCCGCTGCCCCCCCCCCCCCTCCCCGCCCCCGGAGCTGAAAAGCTCGTCAATACTGGTGGTGTTAGGCCGGTGGCGGTGCAGCAGGCGTGGCGTGGGGTGCACCTCTCTCCATCTCTCTCCCTCGCCCGCACCCCCTGGCGTGGCGTGGGGTGCTCCTCTCTCCATCTCTCTCCCTCACCCGCACCCCCTGGCGTGGCGTGGGGTGCACCTCTCTCCATCTCTCTCCCTCGCCCGCCCGCACCCCCTGGCGTGGCGTGGGGTGCACCTCTCTCCATCTCTCTCCCTCGCACGCCCGCACCCTCTGGCGTGACGTGGGGTGCACCTCTCTCCATCTCTCTCCCTCGCCCGCCCGCACCCCCTGGCGTGGCGTGGGGTGCACCTCTCTCCATCTCTCTCCCTCGCCCGCCCGCACCCCCTGGCGTGGCGTGGGGTGCACCTCTCTCCATCTCTCTCCCTCGCCCGCCCGCACCCCCTGGCGTGGCGTGGGGTGCACCTCTCTCCATCTCTCTCCCTCGCCCGCCCGCACCCCCTGGCGTGGCGTGGGGTGCACCTCTCTCCATATCAATCTCCCTCGCCCGCCCGCACCCCCTGGCGTGGCGTGGGGTGCACCTCTCTCCATATCAATCTCCCTCGCCCGCCCGCACCCCCTGGCGTGGCGTGGGGTGCACCTCTCTCCATATCAATCTCCCTCGCCCGCCCGCACCCCCAGGCGTGGCGTGGGGTGCACCTCTCTCCATCTCTCTCCCTCAGCCGCACCCCCCCTGGTGGCTGTCGACACCATCCCCCTCGGCTTCTGCTCACGCGCGCGGAACACGCGAACACCATACCATTACCACACTTCCTCACGGCGCGGCCTCCCGCGCGGGATCGGACGAGCCGAGTCGAGCCGAGCCGAGCCGAGCCGAGGCGCCAGCTCAGCCGCCCCCTCTTTCTTCCCCCGAGGGCCGTGAGTCTATGCCCCCGCCCCGGCTCGCCCCGCCCCGCCTCGCCCTGCTCGGACACTCAACTCCTGCGCCGCCGGTTACCGGTTTCATCCCTGTCTACCTTCGTGCTGCCCTGCCGTGTCTACGACACCCCCGCCCCGCCCCGCCCCGCCCCGCCCCGCCCCGCCCCGCCCCGCCCCGCCCCGCCCCGCCCCGCCCCGCCCCGCCCCGCCCCGCCCCGCCCCGCCCGGCGGCGCTCCTACGGCCGAGGCGCTCCTCGGGCCCGGGCCCGGGGGCGCTGACGCCACCACCCACCCCTCGCCACCCTCCCTTGTGGGGCTGAGCTCTTAGGCGGGGCGGGGCGGGGCGGGGCGGGGCGGGGCGGGGCGGGGCGGGGCGGGGCGCAGCAGCCGACTGATTCAGAAGAACGCTCTCATCTCTCCGTCCTTGTTGCACCTACAGCCTTGCGCCCTGTGCTGGCCATGCTGGCCATGCAGCAGGCTGATTCCGAAGATCGCTCTCGTACCTCCGTCCTTGTCGCACCTATGGCGGTGCCCGATGTTGGGGATGGCGGGGCTCCATGAGTGCGACAAGGACGGAGGCACGAGAGCGATCTTCGGAATCAGCCTGCTGGCGCTCCATGAGTGCGACGAGGACAGAGGGGTATGATCGCGATCTTCGGAATCGCTCGGCAGCCTCGCTAGTCGCAGCGTCGCCTCGCCCGCGCCGCCGGCCTCGTCTCGGCCTCTGCCCCTCCTATCCTCCCCTAGCGCCGCCCGCCGCCGCCGCCGCCGCCGCCACCCCCAAGCCCGTGTGCGCGTGCGCGCGGGCCTCCCGCCCCCGGCCCGCCCCCGGCCCGCCCCCAGCCCGCCCCCAGCCCGCCCCCAGCCCGCCCCCAGCCCGCCCCCAGCCCCTGGCCCGGGCCTGGCTCCAGCCAGCTCCTGGACCGGGGCGAATCGCCTGCTGTTCCCTGCTGCGCGCTGCGGGCTGCGCCTCCATTTTGCCGCGAGACGGTCCACCGGCCAGAGCGGAGCGGCCGCCGCAGCCGCACCTCGCGCCGCACCTCGCACCGCGTCGGCTGCTATCGCTCTTTTCCATTTTGTTTTTGTTTGACTTTTGGCGCGCGCGCGCGCGGGGCCCGTGTGCCTGTGTCATGTGCCTGGGCAGCGGGCTGGGCCCGGGCCCGCCCTGGGGCCCGCCCCGCGCCGCCCGGGGGCCCCGGGGCTCCCGGGGGCCGCCCCCCTCCCGCCGCGAGCACCCCCGGGCCCGGGCGCACCACCTCACCCTGGACAGGTACCTGGACGCCCTGTACAACCCCGTGCTCTTTGTGTTTCAGGACGCGTCGGCGGAGCCGCTGAGGTGAGTAGGTTGAGCCGTTGCTCCCACCCCCTCCTCCCCTTACGCATCCGCCCTCTCGCTAGCTCTCGCTCACTCCCACTCTCTCACTCTCTCAGCATCCCTCCCCCTCTCTCTTTTTTTAAAAATTTTTTTTTACTTTGTTTTTTTACTCTTGTACGCTCCAGACAGGAGTGTATTTTTTGGCATTGTAGCGTCAGTCTCCGTCCAGAGAGACGGGACAGACAGTGGGGTCGGGACGCACAGCGCACAGCTTCCTACTGTAGCCGGCGGCGGCCCGACCCGGCCGCCCGCCCGCGCCGAGCCACCCACAACCCCCACCCCCAGGGCAGTCTGCGGCCCTCCGCTCTGTGTGTGCGAGAGGCGGAGGCAGCTGGGCGAGAGAGAGAGAGAGAGAGAGAGAGAGAGAGAGAGAGAGAGAGAGAGAGAGAGAGAGAGAGAGAGAGAGATGGGGGAGGGAGGGAGAGGGTAGTCAGGCACGAGAAGAGGTACGATCTGAAGGGATGCAGCCGTCTGATTCAGAAAATCGACCGCCGTCCTTGTCACACCTACGGCGGTGCCCCCTGTTGGGGATGGCAGGGCCCCGTCAGTGCGACGAGGACGAAGGTGCGAGAGAGACCCTCGGAGGGGAGCAAGGGAGAGTCGCTGTGGGGCAATCGGGATGCACCGCCAGTAATCCCCCCAGCGCCCTCCCTGGGAGCCGCGGGGTACATACATCTCCAGCACGGAGCGTAATACTCCTACCTTTTCCTCGGATTTGCGGCTCGAGTTTCGGCCACGCAGCTCCCAAGGTATTCGTGGTTCGTGCTGAAAGGGAAACCGGAAGTCCGGAAAAGGCAAGTGTCCGCGTCACACCTGGCGCGGCCCAGCCATACCCCGACAGAGGTATGAAAGCGATCTTCGGAATCGCTCGGCAGTGACATGCAAATGTCAGGCGGGAGTCGTACAGTTTGGGGAAAGGGGGGGGGGGGGGGGGGGGGCTCGGCAGCAGGGAGCTGAGTTACGCCGGCGCAGCCGACTGATTCAGAAGATCGCTCTCGTACCACCGTCTCTCTCGCACTCATGAGTCCATGCCACCCCCAACATGGGGCACCGCCGTGAGTGCGACAAGGACTGGGGGAAGAGAGCGATCTTCTGAATCAGTCGGCTGGGCGCCCCATGTGGTTAGGCAACCAACCCACACCTCAGACGAAGGACTTCCCTAAGGCTCCCGGCACCCGGCACGGCAGTGTGGTAGGCCCAGGCCGCAGGCCCGGCCCACCCCGCCGTACCGGAAGGTGCTTGTTGGATCCCATCAAGACCCTGTCTGTCCTCTTTAGACTGGGCTGATGGGGGGGGGGTAGGGCGGGGCGGGGCGGGGCGGGCGACAAGGAGCGGAGCTTGGCCTGCATCCCGAAAATGGCATAGGTCAGGTGGAGTGGTGCTTGTGGGCGGGGCGGGGCGGGGCGGGGTGGAGCAGTCCAATGCACACGACCACATGCCGTGTAAAATTGAATGTGCATTAGCACAATGTCAAGAGAGTCGCTTTGTTTTTTTCTGTGCAGAATTGAACCAGATGATGGGCCTCCAAATTCAAATACGATAGACATAGATGAGGAATCTCAAAATCTTAAGTTTTCTCCACCCTCATTAAATTTTTATGAATGGTACGTTAATTTCTTTTGTGATGTCAAGGGCGTTACCGTCTTTGGAAGGTGAATATAGAGGAGGCTATTAATGTTACACTTTTCAGCACCTTTGGAACTGCACGTACAGAAAAAGTGCTTGTACAGAATCCTAACAAGGATATATCAGTGCATCTGCTCTCCATATCAGGGACTAGTGCACATGTGCACAGTTCATTTTTTGAGGACAAGGTAAAAAATGACAAATTTACAATCCATTAAGAATAAAAAAAAGTAAATTAGGACCCAACACATTGTATAAGTCATGCAATCTCTCTTCCAGGTGCTCCCACCTTTACAAAATACATCATTTCATATAGTATTTGTGGTCCGCGAACTAGGGCCATTTGCTAGCCCTCTATTTATTCACACTTCTGAGGGGTCATATAAATTCATGGTGAGCTTTAATTTTTAGATAATATATTTTTTACATTGACAAATGTATGTGATTTTTTAAAATCAAATTATTCCTTAGCCTTCGCTCTATCATTGGTTTTATGTTGTGGTTTTTCTGTCCAGGTTGAAGGAATAGGAGTTGATAGTCCATTTCGCTTACAACCTATTGTGGTAAAGCGATTGCCATTAAATGGTATACTTAAACAGCCAATATCTATTCACAACCCTCATCCCATTACAATTACAGTAAGTTTTTGAATTACTCTGTGCTTTTTTTTCTGATTGTCCTAAAGTCTTTTTCAATTATCAAGACATTGTGATTAGATTTTAGAGCTTGTTAAAAACATTGAAGACCTAAGATTGGATTTACCTTCGGGAAAAGGGCAAGGCCCACAAACATTATGGAAGATATCTCCATACACAACGAAGACAATCATGAATGCTCATTTTAAAGCTTCCATTATTAGTAACTACACAGGTTACATAAGGTTAGTTGGATGAAAACTTTAAAGTGCTGGTACCAAGGAACAACGCTGACTTCCCCAATTTATTTTAACAGAGTGAAAACAAGCCTGGAGGATATTTTATTTATTCCAGTTGACATATCTGTCACACCTACGCCAGGTTTGTATTTTTCACAAGATAAATTTGATTTCGGATATGGCTCATCATTGCAGGAGCCATCTATGTTCACTCTAGAAATATATAACAGTGCTCGCAGAGTCATCAAAGTCAATGTGAGTTCTATGAAACTGACTGAATCTGTTCTGTATGTCTTAATTTGTGTGATGATAATGTTTATTTCTAATGCTGATTTAGAAAATTGAAGTGGAACCTACCACAGAAGCTATCAAATTCATTTTTGACCCCTTAAAAGTGTTATCCAACAACACACACCCGACATTTATAGCTGCAATTTCTCTTGATTGTAAGTTTCACAATTTGGAAAATACTTTTTGCTGTGCTTTGTTTCAGCTTTTGTCTTTTGAAGATTATTTGAGACTGCATTGCTAATTTACTGCTTTTTGTCCTTTCTCAAGGGAGCATAGCATGTGCTGACCAGCTATCTAAAGGCAGGATTATTCTGCGGTCAAAAGGGGGTCAACAAATATTATCTATTCCTTTCAAAATATTCCCTCAAGAGGGTTCATTGGCATATGACAATATTATCACCACATTTTGGTCAGGAAATGAAGCAAGAAATGCTATGCTTATAGATTTTTGGGTGAGGAATGACTTTAAAAACCCCCTTGCAATAAGTAGAGTGGAGCTACAACCACTTTCTGCTAAGCAAAAGACCAAGGTTTGTTCCAGTACAATCATTTCCCTTGTTAGGAAGACATTCCTTTCACTAATATATTTTCTGTCCAAAATTAGGCTTTAAAGTTAGAACCAACAGTGGTTTCACCAGGGGAAAAGCTCACCTTAATGAAATTAGGAAAATCTTCAACTATCAAAGGAATGTCATTTCTAGTCATATTTACTAATGTCACAGCTATCAATATTACTTTAAATAGCTATGATGGAAAGCTACATCCTGTAAGTTAAACTTTCCTTTCATATTAAATTTTCTGAGAATTATATTCTTTCTTAACCTTCCCTCATGCTTACATAGATTTAATCAATCTTGGTGTAATAAACCTTTTTTTTTCTTCAGATAATGCTGTCACTGAGACCAGATGAGGACTTAGATCTTGGTCTTGTGGGCCACGGTTGTTTTAAGGAAGGTTTCTTTGCCCTTCTTAACTTGAATCCACTTCCAATAAAAATAACTGAGTGGAAAATAACTTATGTAAAGGCTGACCTAGAACTTCTTGGTATTGATAAAGAGAAGTTTTCAACAACAAATCTTCTGGCTCGTACCAGTTTTACTGATTACGACAGATCAAATATCGTAAGTTGAAAGTAGATGTTTTATTTTTAAAACTGGAATTTCTTATGACTTACTCTTGATCCATTTTATCTCCCTAGCAACGTATTGTGGAAGCAGGAAGCTATGCTGTATTTCGCCTCAGAGTAGAGGCCCCAAACCACAATGAAAATATTTTTGAAAATATTATGGTGTTTACTGAGTATGAAGACATTAATATTCCTTTCCGAATGACTGTTCTCGATGGTTCTCTTGAGATGGTGAAAGATTCCCTCTATCTCTCCGATTGTTTCCCGGTAAGTATCAAATTTATTCTTGCCTAGGAACAGAGAGAAGACCAGCGGACTAGCCGGCCTTTGTCTTTGTGGCCTTTCTCCTCGCGATCTTGTCCTTGGGGTGCTTTAAGAGATGGGCTGACGAGAGTTGAGCATTGTCTGGATGGTATGCTCCCCGAACTGCAGAGTTAAAAGAACACAGAAGTGGGCCAAGGATCCCCGCAATCTGTCTAAATCCTGCTTTCTTATCTTATCTCACCTCATCTTATCTAGCATAAAAGAGTAGACTAGAAAATATTTTTCTTTTAAAATAGTTATAAATTTTTGTGCTTTGAATTGCAGGGAAAACATTGCTTTGCTACAGTGCAAGTCCAGTCTACCTTTCCAGCCTTGATGCTAGTGGAATCTGTTGTGTCTGTTCCACACTCTTCAGACCTGCGATTTTATTTTCCTCAACTGAAACAAAACATTGCTAAGTCTATCATAAATCCTAGCACAACTTCTAGTATTGGACATTTACTATGGGGTGGGAAAGATGCTCCTAAGGACTTGATTTATGTTGATGGATACTCTGATCCTGCTAGTAAGTATTGTCTGGAAGTGGTTCATGTTTCTTAGTAGGTTTTTTTGACATTTTTCAAAATCTTTCTGTCTGTTGTAGATACTCCATGCATGCAACTCCTACCTCTGCCTCCAAAAACAAAAGATGTTGATTTGGAAGCCATTCATCAGAATTGGAATAGATTCCAGAAGCTAACCAGTGATGGAAAAGATCCATGGAAAAATTATACATTTTTAATGGACACATCAGGGGTGAGAAGATATACACTCATATTTAATTCATGCTGTAATTTAATTTCTGTGATTAATCTCCTATGTCTCTCTTGTTCAGGTTCGTAACTTTCCATTTGAAGTGAAAGTGCGCCTTATATGGCCTCATTTGACCAATATCACGGATCAGATTGTTAAATTTCCTCTAACTCAAGTTGGAAACACATCCTTTTCCACAGTAGAGATTATTAATTCTGCGTCATCTGCTATTCTTCTACACATAGTCCTTGAAGATGACTACCCTGGGGCAAACGAGTTGCTGTCTGCTCTTCCTCCCCAGCTACGTCCAACTTGTGTGGAGTGTAATGTCAAAGGAAGGAAAAGTTTCGGAGTCAAAACACAAGATGTGACAACAAGTGAGGAGTCTTCCCTCCTCAAGGAGGCAGGAGTGCATCCAAGAACACTCCTGCTTCTCTTGGGACCACTGCAGTCCACAAGAGTGTTTGTGACTTTTACCCCAGAAGAAACTGGGACAAGTAGTTCTTTGTTAATCATACGCAATAGCCTAACTGTTATGGAAGTTTTGTTGCTTAAGGGTAAGGCTGCCAAACCACAGTTTAGATTTGGCAACCAGCACCCTGGTTCTTCCATACCACTCACTTTTGATCTACCTGAGAAACTACTCCAGGGATGTGAAAGTAAGTATCCTATTCAATAAATATTTGGTGTTGATTTTTTGGTAGATTGTGTGTTAGTCTCTAATCATGCTTGTAATAATTATCACTATCTTTTTCCAGATGTTAGGAATCAACCACCTCCAGCTAGAGGTAACAGGATCAACATAAGTAACAATAAAGATAATGATGAGTTTGAAGAAGATGAAGATCTTTTGGAAGATGAGAATGATGAGCCTTTGGAGGATTTATATTCTGTTCCTTTCCTTACTGTGAAACGACTGTTCACTGCTCGTAACAGTGGCAATCTTCCTATAACTGTATCTTCTATGTCAATCAATGGATCTCCTTGTGAAGGGTATGCACATGAACTTCAGAACAGAAAAGACAAAAATAAGATGAAATATTAATTATATACTAATTTTTGTTTCCTCTTAACAGGAATGGCTTTCATATAATTGATTGCCAACCATTTAGTCTTCAACCAAATGAGGGAAAACGTATCGACATAGCACACACACCTGGCTTTACCTTTTCCCGTATAAGGTCATTGCTGGAATTTCACACCAGCATGGGCTTTCCTGTTAATTTTACCCTGGAGTCATTTGTTCCTCCAGAATATCTCCGACCCTGCTATGCGGCGATGCCAAGGCCTCGCTGGGAAGCATTTTTATTGCTTTCATCTACTTGGTATGAATATGAGCAAAGTGTTTGTAATCCTTTTCATGCCCTGCCTCTTAATGATGTATTCATATTTCTTTCAGCATGATGATGATGCTCCTTGTGTGTGTGATGGTTGCTGCATTTTTGGACACTGATAGAATCATGCAAACATCATTTTTTAGTGCAGCCACTCTTCAACCACTCCTAGATTTAAACATGATTGATGACAGTATGTTTGACACAAATGGTATGATCTTGCAAGAAAAAAATTCAACCTCATCAATACCGTCATCAATCCCAAAAGTGTACTTTTCTAAATATATCTGTATTCTTCTAGGTGACGAAGAAATTGAATCAGAAATTGTGGCAAAGCGACAGCCATTGCTTGATGAGGCACCCTCCATTGAGGTGGAGAGCAGTTCTCTGACACAAACCATCAGTCCTTCCACTGCTGGTCTGCAAGTCCAAAATGTAGTTTTGGCTCAGGGTTCTTCACAGGCGCCGGGCCAAGGACCATCTCAAGTAATCCCAAGTGGCTCGCAGGGCCCACTAATGTTGGGCCATGGCAGTTATTTACGAAGTGCTCATTCACAAGGAGCATCCCAGTCACATGCATCATCTTCACCATCCTCCTCATCTGCTTCACATCACCACCAGCAGCAAAGCCCGCAACAGCCGCCGCCCCACCAGCAGCAGCAACAACAACAGCAACACCATCAACAACACCACCATCACCATCCTTCCCAACAGCACCATCATCGCCACCCGTCTCACTCACACACCCACAGGGCGAAAGGGAGCAGCACATGGCTGGGATGGATAAAGAGCTTCTTCTTCTTTCCGATGTGTAAAGAAAAATCCAAAGGGAGAAACTCTTTCATTGCAGCGGCACAAGCTGCTGCTGCACAGGCAGCGTACACCCAGGCCATAGAGGAAGGAGCGAAAGAGGCGAATGCTGTCACAACTGCAGCGAGTATTCAACGTGGTGGGAAGAAAAAGGGACCTAAAAGAGATCAACCCCATGAGGAGTATCATGGCAGGCGACATGGACGTCAGGTGTGTGGGCATTATTACACTCATGATCTTTCAAACTAGATACGCTGTTAAAATATATTTCGTAGTTCATTGCTCCATGTACGGTAAGCTGTGCTTGCTATTCTTCCAGGGAAAACGCAGAGGAGGTAATCCCGGTGGGGGTGGTGGAGGTGGGGGCGGGGGAGGGAGCGGTGGCGGCGGCGGGCCTGGGGGCCAAGGAGGCCCCGGAGGTGGCGGAGGCCCGGGGGGCGGCCCTGGTAGCGGTCCCGGCAGCGGAGGTTCTGGTGGCCCCGGGGGCGGCCCGGGGGGCGGGCCCGGCACCGGGGGTGGAGGAGGCAACCAGCAAAGGCATCCCGGAGGGGGTGGCGGCCCCAACGCAGGCTGCCCCCTGCACGCCAAGGGCTCAGGCTCGAGGCGTGACAGGCGGAATAGGAAAAATGCCAAGTGCACTTGCACCAAGCCACCGACAGTACAATCCGACATGCCTCCTGTTGAGGAAATGGATGAGGTAAATGATATCCGAGGAATGATACATTAATGCACTTTGTGTGTATGGGTCTCTGATGCAAAAATTTGTTTTGCTTGCAGGAGGAAGATTTGTCAGTATTTGAGGATCCAGTCCCAGCAGAGGATCCTGTGAACGAATTTGATCCAGATCCTTACATAGATCCTGATAGAAAAGTGGGGAAGACTGGTGTCTGTGATCCTAGTCCTTACTTAGGGGGTGAAGCAGGAAAACTCTTTGATAGGGGACCAGAAGGAGATCGAGGAAAAAAGACTGATCAAGAAACTAAACGAGATCTGCCCAGTCTGAGTCAGGGCCAACAAAATATTAACAACAAAGGCTCACGCTCAGGTGGCAAGAAAAGTAAAGGAAATCAAAATACAGACAGTCAGTATAACTCTCATGAACAACAGTCTCAGGGCCAACAAAAACAACGAAATCAGCCTAAAGGGCAGCAAAACCAAGGTCATGAACAGCAAAATCATGATCACCAAGGTCGTCAAAATCAGAGCAGTGATCAACAAGGTCGACAAAACCAGGGCCATGATCAACAAGGAAGACAGAATCAAGGTCATGATCACCAAGGCCGCCAAAGTCAAGGCAACGACCATCAAGGACGTCAAAACCAGAGCCATGAACAGGGCCGACAAAACCAAGGGAGAGATCATCAGGGTCGCCAGAACCAAGGACGTGATCAGCAATCAGGAAATCAGCGAAACCAACAAGGAAACAAGAGAAACCAACCAGGAGGAAGCAGACATCAGTCCCATGACCAAAGCCATGTTCGTATTGACAGCATGACTGTGCGCAACAGGAATACATGGAAGCAAGGGAAAAATAATTCAAGCAGTGCAAATTCCGTTATAGAAAATAAACGCAGTAGTATTTCGGTAGGTGTAATTTTGTTCATATATGAGTATTTACAATCATATATAATACACTCCCTGATTACATTAAGCTTGACAAACCACTCCCGGGAAACAAATAATTCTATAAGGCTCTGTATAAAAGTTAAAATGTATCTGTCCTTAAAATATGTCACACTAATGTGCTTTTCCTTTCTGTTTTCAGGATTCTGGTGAGTCTCTAGAACTTCCATATAAGATTAAGACTTATGACAGTTCAGGAAAGAAATCTCCAGCCACCAGTAATCACAGTACAATTGGGGAATTTAAACAGTTACCGCTGTTCTCAAAATGTTAGTAAGCATAGCACTTAGTTGACCCTCTCCTTTGGCTTTGCGAGACAAAGGGTGCTGATCAGCGCTGGTGCTGGTGGTCTTATTTCCGCTGCTTTGTGCTGGATTCGCTGTCTTTTGTCTCTGTCAATTGGTATATGGGTTGGTAACTGTGCTTGTAGCTTGTGGGATTTGCTGTTGCTCAGGTAAACTCTGCCCTTGGAGTTCCCTCATGTCACTTGCTCTCAACTTGGTTTAAGTTCATTTAGCCTGGTGGTCCTTTGCATGCTTTAAATTACTTTTCTGATTTTATTCGGATGATCTATCTGCTTTCCCATTCTGTGAATTCTTCCATTATTTCTTTTTCTACCCTTACCTCTCTGTTTTATTCTTTAAACATGTGCATTTATATTTTGTTTTTCTTTTAGTTAATTTTGCTGGTCTTTACAATGGTTTCAGATTCTCATGAGCCGCCACCGGCCTGTCCTCCTCCACCAATCAGGATGTGGGAAACATCATTCAGCGAAGTGGTTGCACGGGGTGAGCACACGTACTCTACCGTTACCCGAATAGGGACCCAAGCAGGCCTTGGATCTGAGACTGGGGCTAATAAAAAGAACAAGTCAGACAGCCCCTTAGTGTTATCATGTACTCCTGGCAAAGATATTGTGTCCAAGTCCAATACATCTGAAAATGTGTGTAATGGATCCCTAGATTCAAGGAAGGCTTCTGCGTTGCCCTTTGGAACGAGGGATAATATTTTCAAAGCACCTTGTTCACCGCATGATGGAGCTCATCAGTCTCCAGAACAGAAGAAGGAGTTGGGTAAGTGTTTACAATTTCATTGTAAATCTTATGAAATTTTGAATCTGATTTTGAAACAAAGTCATGGATGTTATGTTAACAACTTCTCTTTAAATTCAGGTCCAATTGGTCCTCGCAAGAAACAGGCGGGGCAGAACACTGCAATTATTGCTCCATGGACAGAAAATGGTGCGTCCAGCTTGGCACCTCAGCCTGCTTCACCCCCAGCAGTGTCATCATTATATCTTCGAGAGGGCCTTCGGGAGGGTCTGCGAGATGGTGGAATCAGTCGCGAAGATCTTAGAGAATGTCGGAGAGAAGTCATTAGAGATGGTATCAGAGAAGGACTTCGAGATCAATTTGAGCCTTACACAGCACCTGTACTAGATGCCAGAAAAGATGACCAATATCCTAGATATCAAGTGGAAAACCATTCCTCAACCAGTGTGCCCAATGAGTATCCAATTAACCAGCCAACTGCATATGACACCAGTTACGAACACTATCATGAGGGTCAGGCTCATTATAGAGATGGAAGAATTCCGCAACAAGTGAATCAATATGAGTCTCGTCCACCTTTATATGTTGGCCCGTCATCATACAACATGAATCGAGTTCTCGGTCATCAAGCTGAACATGCTATAGAACATGCCATGGATCTGAATGGCGAACTTTCTCAAGAGCCGAGTGTAGAGCAGCATGTTGAACAAAGGTTTGATCAAGCATATGACCAATCCTATGACCAAACTTATGACCAATATGATCAAGCAGCTTTGAAGCAACAGGCATCACAAGTGATGGATGGTCAACACCAGATGGATATGCTGATGCAACAATTTCAGCACCAATCAATCCAATCACACCCCTCTTATTCTCAAGTCCATCCACTGCAAATTCAACAGCAACGGCAAATCTCACAAACGCATCTTCAGCAACAACTTCCAATGCATGTCTATCAACCACAACAACTTGCTACTCAAGGGCAAGCTGTTGTCTTGATTGGCAACCAGAGAAATGTAAGTAGTGAAACATATACAGCAATTAATGGGACTCTGTTTTCACATTTGTCTCATTTTTACATTTCTCATTAGTGATACTAGTTTGTTAATTTTAATTTTCCCTATTACATTTGTAGATGATTGGTGATGGGAGCCATCCGGGCATGTATCTTCCAGGCCACATTTGGCTTGAACAGCAAGCAGCTCAGAGTCAGCAGTTGCCCCAACAGCAACAAATTCCTCATCAAATAACTCAAATATCTCAGAACATAGCACATCATCTGCCACAGGGAATTTCCCAGCATTCCCCGAAACCAATTCCAATGCCTCAGCAGTATTCGCAACACCAATACCCTCAGCCACCAACAGTGTCACCACAAGCACAAACTCTAGCACAACAGATGCAACAGTTTCATTTGCAGCAACAGCAACAGCAGCTGTCGCAATCTCAGACCCAACAACTTCATCAGCTGCAGCAGCAGCAACCACCACCCTCGTCTCAGCAGCTGGCCCAGCAGCAGCAGCAACAGCAGCAGCTTCGCCTTCTCCAAGAAGAGCGTGAGCGAGAACTCGAGAGGGAACGTGGGCGTGAGAGAGAGCGAGAGAGAGAACGACTGTCGAGCTCCTCGAGAGGCACTCTAGAGGACGAGAACCAACCATCTGGCCAATACCCAGGTAAGCAATCATCACTGCTCATCTCAAAAATTGGGTCATCTTGGGTTAGGCCTCCAAACTCACGCATAGTGTAGGAACAGGCATATCGGCCACTCGGTGAAAATCCGAAGGGATCGCTTGCTGGAGGTGAGGCAGCCTAGCGCTCATTTTTGTGGATCTTCTTGAATTTTAAGCAATTTTTGCTTTGATTTTTTTTCACATTTAAGTAAATTTTTGTGACTTCTGGAATTTTTAGCAATTTTTGCTTCATTTATTTTACACATTTAAGTAAATTTAGTGAGTTTTCCTGAATTTTTTGTTAATTTTTCTGAATTTTTTCCTGGATTACGAGGTGTACAAGAATTCAGAGTTGTTTCCTACTCGCCCAAGAGCAGGCCTTAAAGATGACCAGATTTTCTCCTTGTCACTTGGGTGATTCTGCACGTGTGCCTTGTGCTTTTGCAGACGGGTGGCAGCGCGTGGGATCTCCCTGGGACAACAAGACCCACCCGCTCCCCCCCGGCGGCCCGGGGCCCGGCACCCCCAGCCCGAGCCCCGCCCCCGCCCCGCCCCCCGCCTCCGCACCAGTGCGCCCGCCCGTCAAGGGGGCGGAGATCTCGAGGGAGGCGAGCGGGGGCGGGGGCGCGGGGGCGGAGATGAACCCCGCGCGCAGCGGGCCCGGCCCCGGCCCCGGCGGTAGGTCTGGTGCTGGGGGTGGTGTCGGGGGCGGCAGCGGCAGCGGCTCTGCCTGGGGCGCCGTCGGCGAGTCCTGGACTGCGGAGGCCTCGGGCGCGGCTGGGGCCGCCGCTGTCGCCGGCCCGGTGCTCCCCGGAGCCGCGGCCCCCAGCAGGCCTGTCCCCACAGCCGCCGCCCCCGCCCCCGCCGCCCCCAGGGCGTCCTCCGCCACCCCCAGCTCCACGCCGACCAGTGCCTCGGTGGGCACCCCGGTCGGCACTCCGGTCGGCACCCCCGTCGGCACCCCCGCGGGCACGCCGAGCTCGACGTGTCTCTCCACGACCTCCTCCAGCATCTGGTCCAGTGACTCTCTCATGGGCATCAGCCGGCCCTACGCCAGGGAGCGCACCACCTCCAGCGGACCCGGTGTCGGCCAGTGCCTGGAAGTAAGCCACCTCACGAGTCCTTTGATTGTGTGTCTGTCGCCTTTTCAAGGAGTCCTATACTACTTAGCTTTATTCTTATTGCAGGAGAACACATTTGATCCATTCCGGTCCCGTACCATTAGCAACATCTGGAGCACTCAAGCCAACAGGAAGTAATTACTTAGCACCTGTGGATGGAGATCACCAGACACATCCTGTTAGATTTTGCAGACTGCTATCTTTGCTTCAGGAAGACTGTCAAAGGTGTGTATGGATTTGGACATGTTCTGGTTTGACTTGTCACCCTTGTCTGATACTTTTGAAAAAGAAACTAGAAGCTCTTCTTGCTATGTGCAAAGAAGGTTATATGTTCAAGAGGACTTTTCAAAGTTTCTGTAGATTTTCAATACAAACTCCTTTAACCCGTAATGCGTCTCACTTGAGGCTGTGTGTTGGTACAAAATACAAAGCCTATTGTCCACAATATTCAAATTGTTGTGGCATTATTTTCCTTGTAAATGTCTTTGTGATACTGTTTTATGTGTTGGAAAAAAATTATTGTAAGAGTAGATCTTATCATAAAAGTCTTATATTTATGTATTTGTCTTCCTCTTAATGTATATTCTTGATGTTTTTTATATTTCTACTTTCAGGGAAGAAAAGTCTCTTTCTTGTATGATTCAACTGCTTATCCTGCCTGTGTTGTAAATTTCTTTTTCCTTTCTTATTTTATTTATTTTTTCTCTTGAATGTTTGTGAATAGAAAGTGTTGTAATGGAGTTAAGTCCATTGAAAGTTAGTGAGTTGGTGGTCACCTCATGTCCTTTATTGCAAATAGTTTGCAAGTATTTTTATTTTGTTGACTGCCGTTGCAATGTTTTTGTTGTTTTCTCTTTTTGTGACGATTGATTCTGTGATTTTTATTTTAGTACTCAATGTAAGTTTAGTTGACTTGTTTTCCTTGAACAAAAAGTGGTTGTGAGACCCCTCTGCAGTCAGTTAGATCTTCAATGTGATTTTCTTTGAGGTGTTAGTGTGTAAGTATCATTATTTCAGTCTATAAGTTAAGTGTTAGTAAGTTTTTTTCTCTTTTAATTAGGTCTGCTTATCTGATAAAAATTAAAATTAACTTTCATTGAAAACTTAAGCACTTCTTTTGCTATTGACTGAATTGCAGAACAGCTATTTGTTTTTATTTCATGTACAATATGTATTATTACTCTAGTGAGATACTCATCCAAACAACACCTGTGATTCTACATACTTTTGTTGGTTCATGTTTAGTCTTAATTTATTTTGAGAGTTTCAATAACCCAATAATTGCCTGTTTTTGTTATCTGACTACAGCTTGGATGGGGTGCATTGTGGATGTGTGTGTACGATAAAGATTTGACTTCTTTAGAAATTTTTCTTGGATAACAATTTTATATCTAAAAGGTTTGAAACTGATGATTTTAATGCCATATTTTCTATGTGTGGGGTCAGTTTATCAGTAGAATGTTTCAGGACAAATTGTTCTGTTAGTCTCACATTTTATCATAATGATTATTGTATTCTATTACTGATGAGCTAAGGTGGAGACAGAGATGGCCTATCAAAGATTTTGAGCACCACCGCTGGCTTTTAAGATATGTTCGATCTATCAATTGTACCACTTCATTCATTCATTCATTACTTATGCATATGCATGCTTTTCTATGTCACATCTTCTCCCCATCCCTTTTGTCATATTGCATTTACAGTTCAGCTTTTGGTGTCCAAACGTTTCTGTTTTATCTAAAGAGTTTGTTTTTGTTCCTGTATTTACTTTCGGCTCGAGTGTGATTTATAAATGTACCCTTCTGTAATGAAAACAAAATTTCATTTGGAGTGCTAGACCAATATTAGTTATTTTGAAATGGGGACAGTCATAATGAAACTTCTTGCCTTTCCTGCGTTCCTGGTTAATTTGTAAATTTATTTTATCTCAGTAAAAGATCATTTTCAGAAGCAAATTGTGATGTTAAAAATGTTAGGAGCAGATTCCTTATTTTGTATGGCTTACAAGTCCCACAGCTCCGTTAAATCTTTTGGATTGGTTGTTTGATAGAATTTTGAACTGAAAGGAGTTAAAACATATCTAATCAACAGAAATCGAAAAGTGATTTAGGATGCTGCTCTCATTCTTTCCATGGTAACATAAGCCGGTAACTTTATATGTGCAGAAAGATGGAGATGTTTCATTTGATGAGTCTTTTAGTTTGAAATGTCTCTTCCCAGCAAGCGTTCATTGATATGCTTATAATTTGTACTCACCTCCTATGGGTGGACAAATTCTGGTTTCTTCTTTGAACCCTAAAGGCCCACCAAATTAATGGTTGTCTTTATTATGTACCTGGTAGAACAAGGATGACTTTCCTTTGTTTCTCAAAAATTTTGCCAAATCAAGGTCAAATTTGTGCTGAAGTCAGTTTGAGCACATGCTTTGTTAATTTAAGTTGACAGATGAATTGGCAAATAATATTTAATGTATTGTGACATTACCAAAGACCTTTGTTTGTTTGTTTCTCTTTCAATACATATTGCTCAACATTAATTCAGCAGTCATTATCATTAATCTTTGTGTCAATGTGTATATGTAATAAAAAAGGAAGCTAAATAAAAATTGAGCAAAGGTAGTGTAATACAATTCTTTTATTTGATTTGTCTGGTCAGTCAGGGTACTTTGAGGTGAGCCCATTACAGGGTGGTACAAAATTTTTGCGACTTCCTGGGATCGACCAACGCCGCCCGGATTCGGATTTCATATCGAAAAAAAAATATATATATACTGTATTTCAGTGTTTCAGTGTTTTTGCGTTTTTTAATAAGGCGATTTTTAGTACTTTCTCAAGGAGCAAACGTATTTTGAAAGTACATACGAGGCAGAAAATAGCTGACAGTGCGACGGGTTCGAGCCGTATTTGCCGCGTATCCTGCAGCCTCCAGCCAGGAGGACAGGGCTAATACAACTAGAACCCGTCGCACTGTACAGTCATCGTGGCGTCGTGGCTCAGTTGGTAGAGCGCGCAACACCGAACTGAGTGGTTCGAAGTTCGACTCCCACTCGGGAAAGTGTTTTTCGCGCTTGACATTCCCTTTGGCCGCAGCTGGAAGGTAGGTCAAATAGAAGTTAAACGCGTCTCACCTCCGTTGGCTCGGTGGCTCTGGGCGTTGGGTCGCTTCCTGTTCTGGCTACGTGTCGGCACTCGGGGTTGTGGGTTCGAATCCCGCGTACCCCTCTGAGGTAAGGCCTCTGAAACTGGGATCAGGAAGTCTAACGCTCTTGACACCGCTCGTACCTCTAGGGGTAGGCCAATGGTGGTACGGGGATCAAATCTGTCGAATTGCGCGATAGGATCGCAGTCAGCAAAGCGCCGGTTCCCATGGAACACCGAAGCAGTTGGCTGCCACAGGGGATAAAAGCCCTGTGCCTGGCGGGAACCGCAACCTCCTTCGGGAGGTTTACTGCCGCAAAAATTTTCCATGTTTTCACGCCACCCTTTCAATTGCAGAGCAAAATTTGCTTCTGATTTTTTTTTAAATTAATTAAAATAATTGTGATTATTTTGCGCAGTTGCAAGTTAATTTCCAATAATTTGGAATAAATCGAAATGATTCACAATAATTTAGGAAAAATCCTATTTAATCATGTAATTGAGAGAATAATTTGGATCAGCTGGTCGTGTATTTTCTGAGGTCGTCCAAAAAATACTTGAATTCGTTGAAAATCTTACGAAATCAGTGGAAATCATATGAATTCGGTAGACATTTAACTGAAATCAATGGAAATTATGTTAAATCAATGGAAATCACTTGAAATCATGTGAAATCTCGCGAAATCAGTGAATTCACTTGAAATCTTTGAAATTCTTTGAAATCATGTGAAATCTTTGAAATACGGAAATCAGGTGTACAAAATTTTTCGGAGTTGTGGGCCCCTCGGATTCACCCATAATAGGCTAGGGTTAAACAGAGACCTCTCTGCGCCACCCCTAAAATATTGTCCGATTTGGCTCAAATTTTCACAGGTTCATCTTATGGTACATTGGAACGGAACGCCGAGTACTCCGCAATTTCACCTTACAATTGCGGGAAAAAAATCACCCTAGCCTGCCCCTTTCCCCTCTTTTCTTTTTCCTTTCTCCTCTCCCTCTCCTCTCTTTCTTTTCCCTTTCTCCTTTCTCTCTCTCTTTCCCTCCCTTTCTTCCCTTTCTCCTCCCTCCTTCTTTCTCTCACCTACCTCCTCAGACCCCAAACCTACCTCCTTTTTCCAAAAGCCGCGGTGGCAGCTGCCACCCCGGCTTCATGCGATGACCGCCACTGCTGAACGTTACCCTGAATCCGCCTGCAGGGACACGTTTAGGGCACGTGCACCATGGTGCCGGTACTCACCCTCGCCCTCCGCGTCTTCGTCCACGTCCTCGCAGAGGGCGCCGACAGCGGGCGCGGCCGACGACGGTCCCGACGATGTCCATGGTGTCGCGACCGTGGCGGACGGCGCGGCGGACCTGGTGGCGCGGCAGCTAGTGCCGCTCAACGGCACCCTGTACGCACCCTGAGCAGGTGCCGCACTGGCTGCAGCAAACAGGTCTGCTGCACTTGGTGCCGCTGCCTGACCAGTCGCTGCTCACGCACTTCCTCGTGGTGCCGGGGAGCGACAGGGTTGAGGAGCGGCTCCTGGCTCCAAGAGCACTCGCCGCGGCAGGAGTGGGGCCGAGCGGACCAGCAGGAGGGAGTCTGGGAGCCGTGGCCGAGGCCCATCGGCCGGCGCGACATGAGCCCCGCGTTCATCCTGCTGGCCGCTGGCCTCTGCCTCGCGGCGGTAGCCCTTGCGGCCGAGATCCTGGTAGTCAGGGTGTGCTCGGGGGCAGCAAGCCGGCCCCGGCCCCAGCCCCGGCTCTAGCCTCGGCCCTCCTAGCCCCGGCCTCGGCCCAGGCCACGGCCACGGCCACGAGGACTCGGATCAAGCTCCGCACCCGGCTCGGCTACCCAAAGCGGCGCCCGTTCGTGTGGCTGGACTGACGCGCTGATTTATGTGAATTTATTAATGGCTTTTTAACAGATGATTAATTTATCCTAGATAATTTTACCCTTAAAAAAGTAAATAAAAACTAAGTTTTATGTGCATCTCGCTTCTTGTACTTTTAGACAAAATAATTATGTGCTCGACATTGACGTCCAGCTTGAGCCCTTTTATGTAACAAAATTCAATATCCCTGGCAACGTAAACGTATAAAATAAACAAGCAGCACAAAGTATTGTCACTTAGCTGTAATGGGGCAGAAAAAAAAGAGAGAGAGAGTTAGATATTCCGAAAAGCACAAAATTGGAAAGCCAGAGGCCTCAAAGGAGTTTTCTTTTCAGCAAATAAAGGAACACTTATGACATTTCAATACACATTTATTTTGACACCACGTTTTCAAAACGAAATATGGCCACAAGAGAATTGTAAATAATAACTACATTTGACTAGATTCTTATAGTAGAGAAGTACACAGTTTAAATTGTCAGAGTATTGTTGTGGACGGGTGTCCTATTTACCCAGAAACTGTGCACCAAGGGTCACGAGAGACATTTACAATTGACTTAGTACCAGTTTACATGCTGCGCTTGTCTCGTGATGGTCAACAGGCATTTCTCCCACGATTTAGATTTCCACACTTCTGATTACTGTCTAGCGGACTAATAAACTGATTGAGTTTTGAAAGGTAACTAGAGCACTGTACATTTATTAGAAAAAGTGCAGCTGTGGAGATTGTGGTACATAGACACTAATCTTTTTTAAATGATGGACTAATGAGTCCTTCGTTTTGTTTGGCAATGACCACCATTATAGGGGCAGTTGCTTTTGATTTATGTTTAGAGGTGTAAGACTAAAGGAGAGTACATATTATAAGTATCACAGTTAATTTATCATTTATACAACACAGTCGTCCTTGATTTTCCATACAGTTACTGAGCACAGTTAAGATCACAAGCTACCTCTGTCCTGCAGGACATGCTATCTGCTTTCAACAAACAAGTTCCCCTTGCACTGAGTTTTTTTGTTAAAAAATGGTTTTGGTTAAATAAAGGCACTCTTATGCAGTGATGTCAACCCTATGTTCATATGCAGCATACCGTACTGACCAAAAGAATAATAATGTGAAGATCAATAAATTTGAAAATTAACAGCACTATTTACTAATCAATAAATGTAACCTGTATATCTAGTTTAAATAAGTGACACTCAACTATTTTTTCCATTATTTTTGAAGAATATGAAATCCCCTCCAACAGTGACCAGGAACTTAGTTTTTAAACCTATTTACAATTTTACATTACGTATATTCTCAGAAACATGGCACAAATTAAACACAAGAGTATGAAATATTTGAAATATTTAACATTGTGCAAAATAAATACTCATAGCACCATAATAGTATAAGTTTTACAGAAACATGAATAAAAAGCAAACCACATTTTATGCGTGTTTTTTAGGACCACAAGTAAGAATAGTTACTCTATCTGGTTAGAGTACTGCATTCTTTTGTCACAACTTATCTCTCAAAAGTCTTAATGGACGTAATATGTATTTTTGAAGAGCCAGACATTTGAGCAAGACAATTAACAACTGCAAAAACATGAAGAAGCACCAAATGCATTGCTTAGATAGCACTGTATGCTTGTTCACAAAAGTCTATTGTGTGCTAACTTAAGGGTAGTGAAAAGAAAACTGGAGGTAATCAGAATAATCAAAATAATGATCCCAATGCAATGAAGTGACTTCAATAAGTCAGGATTGAATGATAACAAAATGAAGTGGAAAATGTAGTCAAGTCAACAAAACTACCGGTAGTCTCTTTCCCCCCAAAAAAAGATAAATGAAAATAAATAAAAGCGCAATGAAAGGAAGATGTGGAGGTATAGAGGACAGGTATAGGAGTGAAAGGATTACATGGCTACATACATTACATGACAATTGTTTTGATTATTGATGAGCTGCTTGCAATGTGCACAAAATCACTGTTTTAGGTGTTTTTGTTGTTGCTGTTGTCTTTGAAACACAATTTTGCTAATGCTGTGAGAGGTTGTCAGAATTTGTATACTTGCATAGAACCTAGCATTGAGACTCTTATAAATAATTGTACAGAAAAACTAAATTATAAATTTACTCACAAGAGCAGTGATAATAATCATCATCATAATGGCAATAATATTAAGATATCACATATGTATAGTTTTAAGCATGCTACAGGTAAACACTGTCTAAACTCTGCCTCACACTATTGAATGAGCAGCGAAGAAATGAAACATCTTCTCTATCACAATACATTTTGTTTTTTAAACTCGGAACCTGAGCTGAGCACATATGCATCACCAGTTAGAGAGACCGACGACGGGTCATTCCCTGAAATATTGCGAAACACCTTCTCCGTTCAGCTCGTCGGTTTATCAAGCGTATTCCTCGTCGTCAACTCCTGTAGCATCGGCTTTGCAAGCGTAACCGACCCGTTTACCTTACGTAACTGAACCAACAGACAAAACGCATGTGCGGTCAAATAATCCACCACAGCAAACCGCCCCCGCGCCGCGCCGATCAGGCCTAGAAATCGAATGTGACCACGTCCGCCGGCTGCGGCGGGGGCGGGGGCGGGGCGCGGCGGCGGGCTCCCTGAAGGGGAGGGGCGGGGGCGGGGGCGGGGGCGGCGCCCGCGGCTGAGGAGCCCGATGGAGCCCCGCGGCCGCGCCGCAGTCCTGTTGGCGAGAAGAGAAGGTCAGGTCAGCGGGCCGATTCCGCTGCCGCACTCCTCGCTCTGTCCCTCTCGCTCTCGAGAAGTCTACCCAGGGTGCGAGAGCGGTCTGTCTCTCTCGCACTCAAGGGAAGCGCCTGCGAGTGCGGGCACCGGAATCGCTCCGCGCGGGGCGGGGCGGGGCGGGCCGAGGCCGAGGGGCCGAGGCCGGGCCGTGGGGTGGGCGCCTCGGCCTTCACATCCTCCTGAACCACTTGCCTCGCTCTTCGACATTGAGGCGGCCCTGCGACCGGCTCCGCAGCCGCTCCTTCTGCGCCTTCCGCATCTCCTTGTGCGAGTCCTCCTTGGGGAACACTGCAAGCAGAGTGCGCATGTCAGACCAAGTGGCGGGGAGCCCTGGAGGGAGAGCGCGCCAGGAGAGTGCCAGGAGCGCTCCAGGAGCACGTCAGGAGCACGTCTGGAGAAAGCCAGGAGCACGCTAGTAGAACGCCTGGAGTGAGCCAGGAGAAAGCTAGGAGCACGCCTAAAGTAAGCAAGGAGCACGCCAGGAGCACGCCTGGAGTAAGCCTGGAGTAAGCCTGGAGCAAGCCAGGAGTAAGCCGGGAACACGCCGAAAACGTCCAAAATGGAGGCATTGGGACCGGGTAGAACCGCGTCCGGCTGATAGGCAATAGAGCACTGCACGAGGGGGCGACCACTCCCCTTTAATGTGTACACATAATTCCCGGAATGATTGATTCCCAATTATTCCCATCCATATATTTTCGTAAAACGTTAACTTAGGCTAATTATAACTGATTCCAGGTGTTTCCTGCTTTGTTGTAGTGGTTTTCATTGTTTTCCATTAATTTTTATGATGATGATTCCCAGGCTTGTGTACACATGATTCCCAAAATTATCGCCCCCACGGCACTGCACGCGTGTGTTGTGCTGCCTATCCTCCATAAGTTTTTTTTCTTCATTTTTTGTTCGTAGCCACAGATTTCTTCCAGCCTGCTATTTTACGCATAATTTAATCATAACTATGGACACGATTGCGCATATAATTGTGCGTTAATATAGCGTATTGAAAGAGATCTGAGGCGTACAAAAAAAAAAATTTGATAGGGATGGAGTGCGAGGGAAGAGTGTCTCTCGCGCTCGACACCCTCGTCCCGGATCCTCCCTCCGAATATTGCCCGACTGGCAACTACTCCGCCCTGGCGGATGCGGAAGCGGAACTCACCCGTGGTCGAGTCCTGCGTCTCGGAGCGCAGCGCCGCCAGCCGCGCCCGGTTGCGGTCCGAGGCGCTCACCATGAGCCCCATGCGCCGGTCCCGGTGCACGCACTTGCGCTCGTCGCGGAACGCCTCCAGCCACTTGTCCTTGAGGGTCTTGTTGGCCAGCTGGAACACCATGTAGCGGTCGCGCACCAGGCACTTGACCCGGATGCCGTACTTGACGGTGCGGCCGAAGAACACCTCTGCAAGCAAACGCACCCGCAGGGGGCGCAGGGTTATAGGGTTGACTTGGGGCGGGGCGGGGCGGGGTGGGGCGTGGCGTGGCGGGGCGGGGCGGGTCGTGGCGGGTCGTGGCGTGGCGGGGCGTGGCGGGGCGGGGCGGGGCGGGGCGGGGCGGGGCGGGGCGGCGCGCCGCACTAACCTCCGGACACGTCCTGGACCTCGCACATCTGCAGCAGGACGCGGCCGCGGTACGAGAGCGACGCGCGGAAGAACTTCATGCTCCGGTTGGGCAGCGCCTGCAACATGAAAGAGCAGGCGTCAGCACACAGTCGGCCGTAGAGGAACTACCACTCTGTCATCAGCAACAAAAACAAATGAAAACCATCGTACGGTCAACAACTAAGGAACAACTCTGATCAGCTCTAAACACACACACAAAAAAAAAACTTGTACGTAGACATGTAACTAGAACTGACCAGGACCTAGAAAACCGTATTTCTGACTGATATCCGAAATAACAAAATTTTGAGTCGGTCACATGTAAAATTTTAGATTGTTGGACGTAAGGGACTCCAATCTGATGACTGTCTATCTAGAATTGATCAGGGCCACAATAAACCCATCTCTCGCCGTTCGAAAAAATTACAAAGTTATTTTTGCGGACTGGCAATCGAAAGGACATAACTCTTTTGGTCTGAAGTCGTAAATTTCCCCATTCCGGTTTGATAGATCCCATTTAGACCTGAACCCTCACTAAAAGCAATTTTTTAGAGTGTTTACACCCCTTCGAAATCCCCACCGAGAAGAGCGGATTTTGTCGAAATATCTTCTCGGGAATTCGTATGGATAAAATAAGGAACCGATAAAACACCATAGGTGCACGATCAAAACATGTCGCCAGCCAAGGCATCTTACTTGGGGCAAAAGTAAAAAAGACATATTGCCGCCTTCCTCACCGCGAAGAAGGTCCTCTTGCGCTTGCAGACGATGAGCTGGTTGTCGAACATGTAGAGCCGGCGGCTGACGTTGTGCGCGGGGATGACCTGCGCCACGGAGCCCTGGTAGATGAGCAGCGAGCTGTCCTCGATGAGCTCGCGGCCCTCCCAGTCCGTGATGCCGGCCTGGAAGACGGACAGCTTGACGAGGCCCTCGGTGCGGCGCTTGCACTCGTTGACGTGCGCCGCGGTGCCGCGCATGGCCTGCACCGCGTCGCACAGCGGCCGGTAGTCCGGGTGGTCGAGGCGCGTGTACTTGTAGAGCTCGTTGAGCTGCAGCGGGTACTTGCAGATGCGCTGCACGGGCGTGAGCAGGTAGCCGTCCAGCGGGATGGGCTGCATGCCTCGCCGCACCCGGCACTCCTCCAGGAACTTGGCGTACACCTCGAGCGCCATGAGCTCCTGCAGCATCACGTTGGCCTGCGTGTGCCCGTTGCAGTACTCGCTGTAGATGCGGAAGCCCTCGACGTGCCGGACGAACACCTCGCCGATGCGCGCCTCGTGCAGCGCGCCCCAGTCGATGATGGCCTCCAGGTCCTTGAGGAACACGGTCTGGAAGTTGAGGATGTCCTCGAGGTTGCCGAACACGCCGCGGATCTGCACCTGGCTGAAGAGCCCGTTGGCCTCGGCCGGCTTCATGAAGCCCTCGTACAGGTCGCGCAGCGTCTTGACGAACTCGCGCTCCGAGTTGATGATCTCCTCCACGACGCAGCAGCGCATGTGGTTCTGGTGTTTGGCCTCGTTCTTGCCCTCGTCCTTCTCCAGGTGTTCTTGTCCGATCCGCACCTGACGAGAAAAAAAAAATCAGAATTAAAAATTTTCAATCACTTTTTAGCTTGCTTTGAATTTTTTTAAATACAATATTAAAATTTTGTAGAAAAAAATGGAAATAAACACTGGTAAAACAAACGTAGAATGTCTGACCTTTCGCTTTCTTTTTCTTTTTGAAAAATTTCATTCCTTAGAAATATAATTGAAGTTTTAAGACCCATTCTCATAGTCTACGCAAAATTCCACTTCAATCGAGCCTACAAGTGCTACTCTGTTTAAAAATGGCATAAATTGATTGCTTTTAATTTGCAAAACGCTCATCAAACCCCCATCCAATGTATGCTCGTTTAACGCGGAATTTCACGAGGAATGCGATAATGTACCCTAAAACGTGATTGGTGTGCTCATATACAGAAAACGTTTTGAAGGGACTGAAAATATACACTTTCGCACCCCTGGAAACTTAGGACATCGCACCTTTCTTTTTCCAGTGTGGCTTTTTGAACTTGCTTACTTGCTTGAAAATTATTCAATAAAAGAATTAAATTTTGAAGGGGAAAAAAAAACCAACTTGAAAAAAAACTTTGATGAACTTTTGCGAGAGTGATGGAGCTGCTCACCCGCACGGCGGCCGTGGGGAAGCGGCCGAGCTCCTGGTCGTCGCGGCCCATGTTGCGGATGCCCCACCACCAGTTGTGCTCCTCGGTGCGCAGGATGTGGATGGCGTCGCCGGCGCGGAACTGCAGGCCCTCCGGCTCCAGCCCGGGGTTGTCCCACACGGCCTCGGCCACGATCTCCCGGCCCTTGAGCAGGTTGCGGTCCACCCAGAGGCGGAGGTCCTCGCCGCTGAGCGCCGGGGTCGTGTCCATGTCGGCGTGCAGCAGCCGCTGGCGGCCGAGGACCACCCCCGCCGGGGCGTGGTGGCCGTGGCCGGGGCCGTGGCCGGGGCCGTGGCCGCTGCGCGGCGGCGCGGGCAGAGGCTTGTTGGGGGCCTGCGGGGCCTGCTGCTGCCGCGGCCCCGGGCCTCGGCCACGCTCGTCGCTGTCCTCGCTCAGGTCGGGCTCGGACGGCGGGCCGTAGTAGTCCTGGATGGTCGGCCTCTCCTCGGCCTCGTCCTCGCTCTGCGTCACGCTGCTGGGGTCTGCGTGGACACGGGCACAAGCACGTTAGCCAGCGTGACCACAGTGTGGTCACTCACGAGGGGATAAAAACACCCGTCGCTGAGAGTGGGGAGATAACTGTTGGGGACACTGAAATCAAACGTGTTGGCAACAACTGACACACACGTTAATGTGTTACAGAGTTGAACACTTTTAAAGTGAATCCTCAATACTATGCGTAGGCGTTCATGCGGCTCATAAGAGCTTACACGGTGAAATTGCCTCGTCGAAATAAATTGAAATCAAATTTACCCATAACATAACAATATATACGATAATTTACGCAGATATGAGGAGTGGAAGGGGAGCCTCCCCGCCTCTGTATGCGGTTTTGTTATTCTTATTTCCGCTGAACCAGCCTCCCACCCTCGCCCCCGCTAACTGCGCCCGCGAGGATCTCCGCGGGTTGCGCCGTGCATCCCCCGCGTTGACCGCGGTAGCGCCGGAGAGGGGAGGGGGCATCCCCTCCCCCCACCCCCTCGCCCTAGAGCGCAGCGCCTGCCGCCAGGGCCGCCAGCGAGTGGGTCACTGGTCACTCATTCGACTGCCCGACTGCGCGCACCGTAGCATACACAATCATTTGGGGGTGTACGCCTAAGTGGTATAGATTTGGGCATTGTACGCCTATAGGCGTATAATGACAGCACACCTATGACATATAGCACACCTTTTTATGGGGCTATGGGGCTAATAAGGTGTGCTATCACTATATGACATGGGTGTGCTGTCATTATAGGCCTGTTGCGAAGAATCACTGAGCGCCCACTAACGACAGTGTAACGCGGGCGTCGAGTAAATCACATACCAAACTTATGAGTACCACGCGTCTCAACTGGTGGTTACAATGTAGCATTGTGTACATTAATTGAGAACCACTCAGAATGCCTCCCTCCCGTTCTCCACCTCAAAGGGGAGTGAACGATCATCGAGTGGAGAGTGCTGACACCAAAGTGCCCGTACTCTTCATGCCTCACGCTCAGGGAAGAAGACTGGATCTCATCCTCGTGGTTTCATTGACTCTACTGGAGAGTAGAGAGAAGTGAAGACGTACTACAGAAATGATCCTGTGAAGTACAGTCTTAGTGATACCTTCGTGTTCCTGACACTTAGTAGGTGAGAACGTGTAGACTCAGCCGCGCGAGCCAACCAATATGCCGCCAGTGCCATCTAGCAGCTATCTGACACCTCGGGAGTAATGAGGTGGGAGATTCAAACGCTGAGTCTCTGAGCAGCTCTGAGCACCCAGTACGAGCTTTTCATTCACGAGAGGCGGGAATACGCGAGCGGTGGACCACTTTGACTATTCCATGAAGCTGTGGTCTTAAATGAAAACACGCAGAATTTGTTGAGAAAGCTCGATACTTCGGGCACCTTCAGTGATCAAATCAAGTTTTGCCTGCCGAGCCGATACCCACTACCTAAGACGGACCAGCTACAGAGGTAAAGAACGAGTAAAAATTATTATTTCCCGTACAAAGGAAAATTTAAATTTAAAAATTATTGCAAGCCCTGTTCGGCAAAGTCGGAGTTCGGTCGTTCCCCCTCACCCTTCCTAACTCGGGCCCAACTCGGGCCCGACCCGATGCCCCGAGGCGAGCTGAGCACGGCTAGACGTAGTCTTCAGTTTGCTGAAAGCCAACCAACTTTGAATTTCTGCTGGACGAGATAGGAGTTTTCCGGGGTTCTGTGCGCTTATTATATTTGAGCAAGATCTACTTTAGAAGTTGAAGTCCGATCTTCGGGCATATACAGAACCGTTCTGCCTGCAAAGTAAGTGCAGAATTACACACGAATTACACCAAATCGGACATAGCATTAGAAAGCTTTATCTCAGACATGTATGTGGATAGGTATTATGCATCCATTGGCATCCATGATAGACGCGGATTCAAGAGAGACGACACTCCCTTATCACTCACTTTCCTTAAAAGATTTTGCAAAGTTTAATCAGCCTCCGTAGAGGCTTCCAAAAATTGCCATGGCGGACTTTGTTACAAGTCCCCCTGGCGGGATATTGGTAAAAGTTTTCAACTAGCAATAATCGCACCTCGGATAAACCTCATTGGTTACGATATCGCCACTGCGCAAAGTTAACACGGTGTCGTATTGTACCCACACCCATTGCATTCGCCGCATCTGAGACCTCCGCGCGCTAGGACCTACACCAGACACATGCCGCCATCTAGCAGCAAAAGAGAGAAGTAAGATGCTTAGTTAAAAAGTCCATATAGAGGATTATAGTGTCCAACACGTTGGTTGGACACATTCCGCCAGCCAAAATATCAGTCCTCGTATAAAATACACGGACTTTCTATGACTAAGCATCTAAAAGTGTTCAACACTGCTTTCAACATTTTCAACTGTAAACTTGAGAATTCGGAAAGAAATTTCCCATAGACTCTACGAAGTATCTACTTTATTCCAAGAGATTAAGTTTGAAAGGTACTGCTGCACTGCTGCACTTCAGAGAAGGCAAACACTGTTTAATAAACACAACAAAAAAATAAAAAACAGCGTTAACCGTAAAAACCACCCTTTTATTTGAAGAAAAGAAAAACGGTTAAAAACTGTACATTCAACGTCCGCCTCACTCCCTCGCCCCACTACTCAAATAGGACCCACGCGGGTTGCGCCGTGCATCCCCAAAGTTGTCAGCGGTAGCGCCGGAGCTGGGATTGGGGGGGGGGAAATTCCCTTCCCCCCACTCCCTCGCCCTAGAGCGCAGCGCCTGCCGCCAGCGATCGGGTCACTCACTCATTCATTCGGCTGAGCACTCGCAGCCTAGTCACCAAGGGACAAGTATAACTATGGCATCGCAGGCGTCAAGTATGTCACCTACCCGGCTTATGTGTATCACGCTTTGATCACGCTACTCACTTAGTGCCAGGGTTGTTAACGATACAAAAAAAAGTAACGCGTTACGTTACGATAATTTTTGATCTGAGTTATCGTATCGCGTTACGATACACGTCTAGTCAAAAATGTAACGCGTTACGTTACGAGTATCGATGTAACGTCGTTTTTTTTCTGTCTTGCGACAGAAAAAACTTTTAAAAAAGGCAATTAGTGTGGCGGTATTAAAAGACAAGGAATCATGAAAATAATAAAATAACAATAAAATACAACACATTGCATTTTTAACAAAAAAAAATTAGCTAAATATTATAGCTAAGGGGTTTTAAAGTACATCATGACTACTTCCAGTAATCAAAATTAGCCTTGAGCATAACCTCGTCTCGAAAAGTCTTATCTGCGAGCTGAGTACGTTTGCATGAATTTTTTTTTGCCAGAAATCGAAAAGAACCTCTCGACTCCGCCACTGGATGGCAGCATAAAGTAATTCTTACTTTATGGATGGCAGTGCAGGGGCGTGTCGCCCGTGCCGAACTCCCGTGTTGCACTCGGCTGGGCTCGGGTAACATAGCACCTCGGCTTGGCAAATGCGGCATTGGTCTCGTGCATGGCAAATTGTGATTTTCTTTCCGATTCTACAAGCACTTGTATCGTATCGAACGTTACGACGTTACGGGGTCTCCGTATCGTATCGCGTTACAATACACCGTGGGTCGAAAAAGTAACGCGTTACGATATCTATACAAATATCGTATCGATATCGTCGTATCGTCGTTACACGATAAAATATCGTTAACAACCCTGCTTAGGGGTCGTACCCATACTACGTGACCGATTTTGGGGGAGGGGGGGGTTCGGCCAACTACTACGATCGGTCACCGGGGGGGAGGGGGGGGTCAAGCGGAAGTCACGTAGTATTTTTGTATCAATATTTTTAAAGCACATTTCTCGCGCGACATTCAAAATGCTTCGTTTGCGGCCGTAGCGCGCTGGGTCGCACGGCGCACCACTCGAAGGTTGTTGGTCCCAAACTAGAAGTCTTCGCCAAATGCGTTGAAATATGTAAAAAATAGCGATTTCGAAAATACTACGTGACTTTGGGGGGGGGGAGGGGGGGGGTCAAGCCAAATACCACGATCGGTCACACGGGGGGAGGGGGGGGTCAAAAAACCGTCAAAATCGGTCACGTAGTGTGGGTATGACCCCTTAGTGCTGACAACATGGCATAGTGTACATTAATTGGGAACCACTCAGAATGCCTCCCTCCCGTTCTCCACCTCAAAGGGGAGTGAACGATCATCGAGTGAAGAGTGCTGACACCAAAGTGCCCGCACTCTTCATGCCTCACGCTCAGGGAAGAAGACTGATTCTCATCCTCGTGGTTTCATTGACTCTACTGGAGAGTAGAGAGAAGTGAAGACGTACTACAGAAATGATCCTGTGAAGTACAGTCTTAATGACACTTTCATGTTCCTGACACTTAGTAGGTGAGAACGTGTAGACTCAGCCGCGCGAGCCAACCAATATGCCGCCAGCGCCATCTAGCGGCTATCTAACACCTCGGGAGTAATGAGGTGGGAGATTCAAACGCTGAGTCTCTGAGCAGTTCTGAGCACCCAGTATACGGACTCGATTTGGTGTCCTCTTTCGAACGGTGCATGCGAAATGGAAAAAATCCACCCCCTTCCATATTCACCCTCACCCCATCAAAGGGTTGAGTTTCGGGGTTGGTCGCAAACATTGGAAAATAGTGTGGGGAAACACCGTGTGCACGTCCTTTTTTTAAAGGCGCGAATTAGCCTTATGGTTTTGTCGGGGTATGCGATTTTTATTAGCACGGCCCCTTACCTAAATCCTGATTTTTCTATACGATTTTCATAAGACTTGGCAGAGAGGTAGAACTCGGTGTCCTTAGTTCAGTGCTGAAGTGCCAGCCCAAAGTTAGCGGCCAATTTTGAGAAATTTCGATCTAAAATCTCCGTCCCTATGGTAATACTCGACTTGTCTCGGGAAAACAGCGTGGAAAAAAAACGATTTAAAAAAAAAACTGTACATTCAGCGTCACCTTTCATACAGTTTACAATAAGATTTTTAGGTTTATGTAGGAATAACAGTGTTAACCGTTGTCCCGTTGTTATCACTCATTTTTACAGTGAGCGCTGGACCGTGGTCGGGTACTCACGGGTGCTCTCCCGGTTCAGCAGGTTGTACTCGGATAGGTCGTTGACGCGCGGCTCGCTGCTGGCACGACGAATCACTCGAGCCTTGCGCGCGCTGTATTCACAAAATTATGATCAGTATTTTCATTTTTATTTTATTATTATTATTATCATTAAAATTATACTGGTCGAACCCAAGTCTCTCGACCAGTTTCACGTACCCGAGGAAGACCCTGGAAACCTCCTGATCCGGCTTGCGCGCGTCCTTTGGGGCCGCTGGCGCCGGCTGCGGTGGAGGCGGCGGAGGAGGAGGCGGTGCTGGTGGTTGAGTGGCGGCTGCAGCTGCAGGTGGTGGTTGGGGCGGCGCGGGCGGGGGTTGAGCCGCCGGCTGGGCCGCGGGCGCGGGCGGGGGCTTAGTCTGCTGCTGCAGCTGGTCGCCCGCCCCCGCCCCCGTCCCCGCCCCCGTCCCCGCCCCCGGACCCGCACCCGCCGTCTTCCTCGTCGCCTCCCGATCCTTCAGCACTCCCACCCAACCCGCCTTGTTGAGCCTGTAACGTTCAACCGAAATCTTAGATCCAGAATTCAACGCCAAGTTCGGAGAAAATCCGTGGATATCCACGAATGTCGCCCACTTGCAGATGATTCAAGTTATTCGCTCACAGGGAGGTGAGCGAATTAGAATCAGCTGACCTATGCCAGTGAGCAAAATTTTATTCGGCCGTCTGCAAGCTATATGCATTTTCATTCGCTCGTCTTTAATTGTGCGTTTTTTTTTTAATTCGCTACTCTGTGAGATCATGCACCCAGAGAACCATTTAGTCGATACGACCAAATCAGGGCTGTTGGAAAAACAAGATTTAGTTCATGGAACCGACAAAACTTTAGAACCCTTCTTTTTTGACTAAATGTGAAATAATCAATAAAAACTAAGTCAAAGAAATAAAATTATTTTGTCAGTGCGATCAAAATTTAGTTCATAGACCTAAAATTTGGTCGGTTTCGAATTTAGTTCCCTGGACTACACTGGAAACCCACGTGTGTGAATGTCACACACTTTTAGGTGTGCGAATGCCCACTCGTGTCGTGCACTTGGAGGCTAAAGTGTGTGAATTTTCCTTGGAAATTCACACCTTTACGCCCTCAATTGCACGAATGGACACACTGCAAATGCAAGAATGAGATGTCTCATCAAAAAGGAGCGAGATTTTTCCTCTTGTCCCATTTCAGTGAGAGTTGAGGAACCTCGCTCTTATTGAGAAAGAATTTACAACATCACTCAAATTAAGTGAGATAAAGGATAAAAATCCTCACTCAAAAAGGGCGAGGTTTCCCGATCCTCGCTCAAATAGGGCGAGATTTTTGAGACTATTGCTCTAATTGAGAGAGAAAACCAAACCTCGCTCTCAGAGAGTGAGAAAAAATTTCTCGCTCTCCTAAGGGTGAGAATCCTGCCTCTGGTATTTACAGTGCATTCGCGCGCACTTGTGTTCCCAGTGTGAACGGTTCTCTGGGTGTGAGAGAGGGGAGCAGGGACCCAGAACGTAACGTAATGTCGTTACGTGACAAGTTCCGGGGACGAATTTAAATGCCTGCAGTCGTTTTGTTACGTTATTTGTAACGTAACTTAATTAAAGCTATTTATGTTACAAGTTATTTTGAAAATAACTTATTTGATTCAGAAATTATTTTAGCGTTCTTTCGGTGCAAGGGGCTCGGCATATCGCTCATGAAATCATTCTCGTTGGATATTGGGAGAAATCAGGCAAGGCTATCGAAATATTAAATAAGTTACTTTGCTGTAACGGTATTTTCGTTACGTTACGGTTTTGTGTTATGTAACGTAACAAATCAAAATTTTGTTTAAGTTACGTTACGAGGAACGTAACGTGAAAATGAGCGTTGTAACACAAAATGTCGTGAAGTTACGGGTCCCTGGAGGGGAGGGGCGCCCTGCCCTCCTCTCGTGGTGAGACTGGAGAGACTAGAGAGACTCTGAGTCTCTCTAGGTGAGACTGACCGAGCGGGGCTGGCGAGCGCCTCCCTGCAGATCTCGCACTCGCACTCGGAGCAGCACAGCGAGCTGGAGGAGCTCCCGCGGCGCGCCCCGGGTGTCGCTGCAGTGTCCTGCGGCGGGGGCGGCGGGGGCGGCGGGGGCGGCGGCGGCGGCTGGTTGGGCGCCGGGGTCTCGGTGGCCAGCTTCTGCGCGTACCGCTGCTGGCAGCCCTTCTGGTTGTCCTTCTGGCACGGGCAGTCCTTCTCCTTGCACCGGCCCGCCTGCGCACGGCACACACACACACACATCAGCGTCCTTGTCGCACCTAAGGGATGACCGTGAGTGCGACAGAGTATTACGTTGTACATCCTTACGAGAAACACCCTGTATAGTCTCTCAGAAAATACCCTGGTACCCGCTGTCCTGTATTTTTTCGGATTTTTTCCCCCTGATTGTTCTGCATTATTTGATTATTTTTGAATACGATGTGTTAAAAAAATTTAGAGTTGTTTTCCCCTGGTTGGCGGACGGGAGCCCGCCCACACTCACCTTGTGCAGCGAGGACTTGACCACCATGGAGAAGCTCTTCTTCACTTTGCTCAGGATGGACTCGCTGGACGAACCTGCGCACAGAGCACGGCGTTAGGTCAAGGGGTTGGAGGCACCCGCGGCCCGCGCATCGCAAATAAGAGAAAGAGAGAGTGAGAATAAAGTTTGGCGGACATGCGGGTTGGCATAGGGGGTCGGTCGACCTACGGCTGAAGCGAGTAGCACTCAATGCGCAAGCCATGCAAAGCATTCAAGCAGGCAGGTAACAACGCGTAATGCAATCATAGATGATTTTTTTTAAATAATAAATATTAGCATATTATTTACATTGAGATTGGCTGTTTAAATTGCATAGGGATTAAGATTGACCCGCTTCGCGACAGTTTGGTCCCGTGCCCGGCAAACGGCCTCAGTGCCAGTTAGATGTCGCATTTCATGCCTTAGTTAGAAATCATTTTGAAAAGTATGGTACGCGGGTTGAAACGGCAAATCCAGCCATACGCGAGGGACGGGCATGCTGTAGGTGAACACCAACTCCACCTGTTTGGTGACAAAGTAAAGTAAAGCACAGGGCCCGAGGGCCTCGCTCTCACGGGAAACAAGGTGACAGGGAGTGGCATGGCAGGTCGACGATCACTTCAGAAAAGTTTGCCTGGTGACGTTAAATCCTTTTCCTTGTATTTTCAGGAAAACTGAATTTATAATTCAAAGAATTGTGAGTACGTTTCATACATGAAATCATCCAAATTTCCAGCCACGTTGGTTTTACGGTGTGGTTGGGAACAAGTGCGCGCAGCGACCAGCAGAAAATACAGGGTGTTTCTTTATCGAGTTAACATACTTGAGGTGTCTAGAGTCGTAAACAGGACACACGGAGTGAGATCTGAAACTTTCGCCAAATTCAAATTTGGAGCATGGCGCCTGCTGGTAGTCAATCAGGGGGAAGAAAATATAAAATACCAAAGACGGGGTCGTACAACCATTTTTTTTCCTTTCAAGTATGTGGACTCAATAAATTAAAATTAGAAAAAAAATCACACCCTGTAGTTACATTTCTTAATTTGACTGTTTAAGTTTTAGTATTTTTCGTAATAAAAAAAAAAGCTCAGGGAAGAAAGCACACTACGTTGTTTTAAAAGTCGATGGCTGACACTCGAGATCCAAAGCTCCACACAAAGAGTACGCAAAGGAAAGCCAATCTGAATCTGAACGTCACATAGAAACATCCCCGCCTCCTTTTCTGCCCCCTCACTCGATTTTCAGAATCAACTCTTCAGTTCCGGACACATTCTTTTTCCTCCCCTCCCTTAAGGGATCAGGGCCACGCCGAAAGGAATTTTGCACAGTCATTTTTGACAGAGCATTAGGTGCGCTACGGATAGCATACGGACTAATGGGCTGGCACGAGGACTTCTGACCTCGCTTCTGACCGCAGTACGACATAGGGCGTCAAAACAAGCGGCGCAAAAAAAAATTAAATAAAAATCACAAGGGCTGCGCCGGCCGCCGGCGTACCCTGGGTGGGGAAGTTCGAGAGAAACGGATTCAGAGTACTCGACGAAAGTCCAGAGGCAGTGTAGTGAGAAGCCCAAACACAGTGGAGTAGAGCAAAAAAATGCATGCACACCTGATCATTAGGCAAAACGCACGGACCTGTGCTGAGGTGTTGCCAAGTGGGCGGAGGCAGATGCAGCCAGCTCTACTACAACGTGTTTGGACTCCTTATATTATGCCCCTCGCGATACTGACCGGAGGAACGAGGCCAGCGGTTCAACAGTCATCTAGCACTGGCTATGACGAAACGACAGTTACTTTTCGGAGCATATAAAACACTTGACGGAGCACAACAAACAAAATTAACACTAGAAACCGACGCGTGTCGCCGCATAAGGCGGGAGAGTGTCAGAGAAAGAATTGAGAAGGGTGTTGCCAGAAAAGTAGGCAATAAGAAGCCAAAATAAAGCTGGAAAAAGAAAAACTGTATCCGCGCTTAACATAAACGCACTTATGCTGATGTACTGCCTGGATGTACAGCCCACTTTACTTCCACAGAGTTCCGGCGACTTATAGCCTACTTTCCAGCGCAACACCAGTACATAGAAAAGGACAAGAAAGCGCTAAATATCGCGACACGCCCCTCGCGCACCCTATGCATAGGTCTCTTGTGAGGAGCAACATACTCTGCCGCCTGATTCCGAGGATCGCTCTCGGACCTCCGTCCTTGTCGCACCTATGGCGGTTCTCTATGCTGGGGACGGCAGGGCCCCATGCGTGCGACACGGACGGAGACGCGAGGGCAATCTTTCGGAATGAGACGGCTGTGCCGCGCCAAAAGTGAATGAACCGTACTCTGAGTCTTTTGCAGTCCCCGCCACTGGACGCGTGGGCCAGGGGGCGTGGGGGCGCCCCCGGGGGCGGGGGCGGGCAGGCGGGGCCGGCCCCGGGGGCCCCAGCAGCCGCCCTCCTCCGACCTCCGTCAAAACGCGCCTTCTACACACAACAAAGGACCACCACCACCACACATCAGTCCAGTCCGCCCGCCACACTCACCATAGAGTTAAGGAGGAAAAATTAGAATTAATAAGTTTTTTTTTTAATTTTAATTATCATCTGGATTAGCCAAAGAGGAATGAATCACGTCGGATGAACGTTACACAGTCAAAGATGTTAGTTAGTTGATTGTTTACTATGTGATTCTAATGAGGCCCTATACATCGATAGGGTCGATTTCCTTGCTGTTTCGACTTGCCTGCAGAAAAAAACGTTTCGGAAACAACAACAACCAAAAAAATTGAAAAGAGACTGGTGCGTTATGAAATGGAGAAAAATATTTAAAAAGTCATACATCTAATAAAACTGGACAAGGGAAAAATGATTGCGAAAAATTCGAGAGAAAATTGTAGTGAAAACAAATACTTTGAAATAAGTGATATATAATATACGAGTTTGTCACGGATGGCGGGGCAGGGCAGCTCTCCGGGGCCGGGGCCGGGGCCCAGTGTTGACAGAAAAGTTAGGCAAAAAACCGCGCAACACGCCTGTGTGCAGGTGGCGATAACTCCGCCTGCATGCCGCCTGCCTACCAGGCGACTCCCCTGCACCCGTGCCCAGACGTTGCCTAGTAGGCAGGCGGAGATACTGTCCCGTTACGCACAGGTGTATTGCGCGGCTTTTTGCCTAACTTTCTGGCAACACTGCCGGGGCCCCCCGGGGTGTCGCGGGGCAGCGGTGCACGAGAGCTCTGCGCTACGCCAGGGCAAGCGCAACGCCATGCAGGTCAGGTGCTGGCCGAGGGGTCCCTCTCGGTAAAGACAATGGCCGACGCGACGGGGGAAACTTTAAGGAACTCCCTCATTTTGAGAAAAACTCAAGGAAAAACTCTAATATTTTGAGGATGTTTCCTTTTTTTTTTTTTAGAAAAAATGATAAAAAATTATCTCAATTTTTGAGAGGACATCCTCAAAGTCTGAGGAGTTTGTCTAAAAAAAAGAACAAAAAACAATAACAACAGAGAGTTTCAAAAAGTTTTCCCTTTTCCCACCAAAAAAAAAATCAGACATTGTTTTTACCGGGCTTTTTAAAAAAAATTCAAACGTACACCAATATTTCTGTTTTTCAAAACTTTCATGGAAATTTAATTGTTTTTTTTTCCCTTGATTTTTCTCCAAATTCTATCTGATTTTTTAAAATTTTATTTTTTTAGGGTGTACACTGATTTCTCTGAGTGAAGGACTCCTCGGCGCTAGGGTCACGCGGGTGACACACGCAGTCAAACAGAGGTGCATACGACAGGACAGCCCCGTGTGCGTGCATTTAGTGCGTCCACACTAACTGGATTCGTATATCTTTATCTGTACAATATTACAAAATCAAATTTTCAAATTAGCGCGTTGACTTCCGCATGCTTGAGTGCCTGAATTAATACGCAGCCAAGCATTTTTCCACGCTCAAATTTGCACTCTTAACTCCTTACAAAGAAAATTCCTTGTATTACAAAGAATTCTGTGCAACCGTAATACCAAGCCAATACAAAGCCAAATTTTCTTTGTAATACAAAGAAAAATCTTTGTAATACAAAGAAAATTCCTTGTAGTACAAAGAAAACCTTTTTGTAAAACAAGAAAATTTATTGTACACTACGGTTGCACAGAATTCTTTGCACTCTATGAAAAATTTCTTTGTAGAAGTGTGTAAGAACAGAAGTACATGTTTAACTTTGCACAAATGTTTGCACCGCCTTGGTTTGCACAAGGACATACATACAGTTAGAGTGGTTTGTATGCTTATTGCTTTCACGCAGACATGCGGTGTGCAAAATTTCATGCACAAAAGATACGATGGAAAAAAGTTAATTTAATTGAACATAATACAAATTTGTGCATAAGATACAGCACACATCATGTCTGCCTGAAGATGAGCAAATGTGTGAACGGCCATAAGTGCATACACTAGAGACCCCAAGTTGTGATTATCGCTCATGAGTGGACTCCTCGGTGAATAAATTTCCATTACCACACTACTTGTCCCTCTGACATGTGAATGAAATTTCAAAAGGAACGTGACACATTTTACTTGTTTAAGTACGTGAATGGGAATAAACTAGCACAAGAAATATCCAACCCAACAACTTAAAATTTACCTTCCCCACCATAAATAAATTAAACCCCATATTTATCCTCCCACCCCTACCCCCATATCATTCTAAAAAAACACCAAACTTATTTTTTATTTTTTTATTTTTTTTTTTTTTTTAACCCAAACAACCATTCACAATAAAACTTAACACATAAACACTAAACATTAACTTCATCATATTCTTCACTCAAACAATACAAAAAAATATACCCATACATATTAAATATCATATTTTAAACCTCGCAGCTAATACACACCATCTCTTCTAACCACCACTAAAATAATATTCCACTTCCTCTAACCTCATATCCCCCTCCCATATAACCACCCACTACACCCAACTAAACATTCCTACAACTCATTAAACTAAAACCTCCATCTCTTTAATTAACATAAACTCATCACATCACTCCCCCCCCAAAATATATCCCAAACTAATCCCCCCCTCCCCCCAACATATAAATAACACTCTCCCCCACCCAACAACCTTACATCTTTTTCAACCACCAAAAACAAAACTATACATTCCTCTTAACCCACTTCCTCCCCCCTCTCCTCACCTCTCCTCCCCCCTTCCTACCCCCCTTTCCCTCCCCTCCTCCCCTCCCTCCCTCCTCCACTTTACCTTCACCCCTCCTCTTTCCCTCCATTCCCTTCCCCCCTTCCACCCCCCCTTCCACCCTTCTTCCTAATTCCCCTCATTTATTTTTTACCCCAATCCAATCCCATTCACAATCTCTCTTTCCACCATACAATCTTCCTCCCAACCTAACCATCCTCAATCACACACTAACACCCCCACTCCCAACACCCCCCACACCCCCACTATCCCTAACCCTCCCCCCAATCCTCAAAATCCCTCATACCCAAATTTTAACCACACTACTTTAATAACCCCCCAACACACGCAAACCTTTTCCACAAATCTTATATTATATATCATCACCAACACCTCACCCCTTTTTACCCCTCCATACAAAAACCACATTAATTATCCCATTCCAACACATTCACACAAATCCCCCCACAATAAAAAATATCCCTATAATAACAAAATTAATAACAAAAACCACCCCAACCATATAACTGCTTGATGTGGAACAGGCCCCAAAAGTGTACTCATGATTGACTCCGTACAATACAGACAATAAAAGACAACATCGCAGGTTTGGACAAATTTTAGCGAAAAATGTGCCCTTAAAATGATTTTATCGCCAAAAGACAAATAATGACATCAGGTGAGGGCTATCAGGAGGTAATGTTTAATTTTCATACAAAAAGGCTGAAAATGTAAATTTTGTTTTAAAAATTCAGTCCAAAATTAATGTCACCTTGTCGCGTATTTTGATTCTTATTGTTTTGATATAGTTTCGTATTGATTACACTGGCCCACACATTTTGTTTCCAGTTCCGCACCCCTCCACTGGTAAAACAAATGTGCAGCTTTGCACACTGTGCTTTTTACTACTTTCAACATTACATGGTGTCAAGTTTTACTTGACATTACAATAATGTCTAAACTTTAAACATCTCGCAAGTGTTTGCACACTTGGACACATGCACCAGCTATTGGGAAGCCATAACAGACATCGAGTAAGTGCACACTAAATGGTGTGCAGTTTATTGAACGTTTCGGAAGTGTCGAAACATTGCACACCAAATGACGATCAGTTAAGCTCGCACCTTGAAGTTAGCAATGTTTGCACATTTGAAACTAAACACCACTGATGTATTATAACTAAACATTTTCTTTACCAGTGTCGCCAAATGCCAAAAACAACGGTGTGCTAAAATTTTGCCTAAGTTGGTAGCAGATCGAAAAGTGCGACTGTGACGGCAACGTGCTTACCGCCTCGCCTCCCGCATGGGGTTCTCGGGCGCGTCCAGGTAGCCCGTGCTCATGGACAGGTTGCCGTGGTAGGCGTACTCGGGGTCGTAGGCGAAGCCCGGGTAGTATGTCTGCGGTCGCGGCGCCGTCGCCTCGTGGATAGGCTGTAGAAGGAGAAGATCATCACCAAGACGGTCAAAAGGGAACAGTTAAGGGAAGGGGATCACTTCGAAAAATCATTGAGCGGACCCCCCACCCCACCAAAAAAAAAAAAGTCATTCCAAAAATAAAAATAAATTCAAGAGGAAAGTTGGAGAAAAATCCGAAAAGGTGAAAAAAAAATGAACGAAAAACTGGGGGGAGGGGGGGGGGAATACATAAGGCAGAGGTAAGGAGAAAAAGATCAAAATTTATCCAAAAGTGACTGAAATTTTCTCGTGAAAAATCAGAAGAAAAAAATTCAAACAAATCATAAGTCAAAAAAATCCCTTGCGCCAGATTTTTTTGGCCCATACGGGCAGTGTGGAACAACTGACTAACGTTTCGATTGATTTTAATACTCATTTTGAATGAGTGATGTCCCCCTCCCCCTCGCAGTTAGGGGTTTGAGTAAGAGGTACTCACCGTCGCCGGGGCTGTGCGGGCCCGCGACAGATCCGGACTCCAGTTCCTGCAGACAGGACACACGGCGAGGCTCGTTAGCGTGAGCAGCGTGAGCACGTACTTGGACTAAAGCTTGAGCGCGTTTAGGACGGGTAGCAGACCGGCGCAAGGTGTCCTCGTGGCACGGGCTGCACGGGCTGCACGGGCACAACTCGCCCATTGCTCGAGAAACTAACGAAGCTGTGACGGCGCCCTCTCGCGCGGCACGGCGCACCAGTGAGGATGATTCCGAACAGCAGTGTTCTCTCTCTCTCTCTCTCTCTCTCTCTCTCTCTCTGACTGCTATGACCTCGCGGTATGAGTGCGATAAGGACAGAGAGATGAAACAGCCGCCTGCTTGCAGGGGATCCTCCTACCACTCCGCTCCGCTCCGCGCACCTCGGCCGTACGGCACGACGCGGCCGCGCAACGCGCAGCGCACTCCCCCGACCCCGAACGGAACGCGACTGACGATGACTATGACGATGACGAGCCAGCGGCCGCGGCCGCGGCCCCGCCTCCCCAACGGTCAAACACTGCACCCCTCCCTCATCAGCTGCTCCCCGCTTCCCCCCCCCTTCCTCCCCCCACCCCCCTTACCCCTCCTCGCCCGCTCCAACGGTCGCGTCTTGCAAGCGGCCGACTGATTCCGAGGATCGCTCTCGTACCTCCTTCCTCGTCCCACCTATGGCGGTGGCCTATGTTGGGGATGGCTAAGGCCCCATGAGTGCGACAAGAACGGAGGCGCGAGAGCGATCTTCGGAATCAGAAGGCAGGGTCGCGTGCCTTGGGGGGAAGAGGGGAGGGGGGGGGGTTGATCCTGGAGGGACATACCTTTTCCCCCCCGACCTTCCCCTTCCTCTCCCACCCATTCAACTATGTATGAACTCACCCTTGAGCGTCCACCAGATTGCCTTCTGATCGCCTAGGAAGGTGAGCGCTGCAGAGAAAGAGAGAGAGATAGAGATTAGTTACACAGTTACACAGGTTCATGTTGAAAGACCGCGCTGACCGCCGCGAAAATACAGGTGTGTGTGTGCTGCGGAAGCGATCAGCGCGCACCAGCGCCTGCCAGCTCGGCAACCCGATCACACCCGTGCGCTCCAGATGCCTAGTAGGCAGGCGGAGAGATACCCCTCTGCTTAACACCGGCGTATCCGAAGGCGACACTGCCTTGCGGTAACGCTAAGTCTTGCCTACTACACGCTAACTGGCAATGTACTTTTTCGTACATGTGAAATGTACGCATATAAACGTGCGGATTTATGTAAAAAATCGAGCAGAATTATGCAGAATATTGTACATGAATCTGTCTATTATTGTGCATTTTTTCGACATGTAATAAATTCTGCAGATCTATGCAAAATATTTTACATAATTCTGCACGATTTTTTACATAAATCCGCACGTTTATATGAGTACATTTCACATGTACGAAAAAGTACATTGCCAGTTAGTGTGTACAGTTTCGGCCACACTGGCGCCCCGCCCCGCCTCGCCCCTCCTGGCCCTAGGGGCCTGTGCAATAATGAAAAATTAATCGAAATCGACGATTTTCAGAAAAGGCAGTAGATGCGATTGCTCGTGATAGTGAATCGTAAAAAAAAATCAAAGTAAACAATAACCTAATTTCGTAAAAATAAACAAAAAATGGTAAAAGTCGATAATCGAAACTGATTTTTGATCATAGTAATCGAAATCGATTCTAGTCAAACTAATCGTCGATTATCAAATTATTCGAATATGTAGTTTTTCGGTTCATGCAAAAATCGTACAGGCAGGTCTACCCGGCCCGGCCCGGCCCGGGCGCGGGGTTCGGCTCAGCTCGGCTCAGCTCACCTCTGCGAGTAGGGGATGTTCTGGTGCTGGCGCTGGGTCCGGGGCGCGGTCGCGTAGTGCGGCTGCTGCTGCTGCTGCTGCGGCTGCCACACGGCCCCGGGGCCGGCCGGCTGCATCCCCAGGCCGAGGCCCAGACCGCCGCCCTGCGAGGCCTGCGAGGCCTGCGAGCCGGACAGGTACTGGCTCTGCCCCTGCTGGGAGTTGTAGGACGGGTAGCCGCCCGCCTGCGGCATGCCCTGGACCTGGAGGGAGCAATGGCCGAATCAGTCAGATCCAATCAAATCACCAAATAATTTAAAAAAAAAGGAATAATAAAAAAAATAACAAAATAAAAACAATTGAATCGTTGGAAAAAATAAACAAAGCTAATCAAATTGTTGAAAAAGAAAATTGAATCGAACTCGCAATTTTTTCTCGAATCAAATACGTCTTGCCTCGCCTTTTGGAATTTCAGCTGAAAATTTCAAAAATATATTCCGGTACACGAAAATCTTAGTGAAGAGTGGGAAGTTTTTTCGTTACATTATTGCAAAGCGGCTCAAAACGATATGTGGAGGGTGTGCAGCAAGATTATGAAGATGGCTTAGTTCTCTGATGACTGATGACAGACATCAATAGTGGCACGACGCGAACAAGGAGATGCGAGGAATGGACAATTCATGGAAAATTTAATGGCGAATCACTCTCGTTTCGAAATTTTTCGAATAGTTCAGATTTTAAAACGGAATTTCCTTGAGAGCTGATTCGATTCGACACACTATTCTTCTGGAACCTCTCGAAAAGCAAATGCACCGGAAGTCGGCGGCTCTAAAGTAGAATTCAGCCTACCAGGAGACCGCATACCTTTTACATACTGCCAGATTCGAACCCCTCAAAAATTATATGTCAGTTTTGTTGATAAATTTGGCGTCATAATGCCTCAGGAGCCAGTTTTAGATGACTTGCGGTGCACTTGTCTTTCGAGAGTAGGCTATCGCGATTAGTGGCCTCAGTAGAGCTGTCTATTATTGCGATGATAAGCTCTACACACACATCTACCTGGAAGGTGCTGTGGAAGGCGCGTTGCTGGTCGCACTGGTCGCTGAGGTAGTGGTCGCTGAGGTAGTTGGTGTAGCTGCGGTAGCCGCCCGCCCCGGAGCCCACCAGCCCGCCGTCCGACGCGGCGCCCAGGTCCTCGTGGTACACGGTGCCGCCGAACTGCACGTTGCCCGCCGAGCCGAAGCTGGCCGCGGTCCTGCACACAGCATTTGTGCCAACCCCACACTTGAGTGAAGAGAAATTTATATCGATGAAAGGCGAATCGATATTAAAAGACTTTCGATATGGTAGAATACAGATATTTTCCCCCCACATTTTTCTTCAGAAGCTGCCCGCTACCGCTAGTAAATTATTCGTCGGTTGGGTGGTCTTGATGTTACAAAATATCGACACTGCATCGCCCATCTCTACCTTTCACTTTGCCAAGGTGCATTTTAACCACTTCCTGGTCACTCCCCCCGGATAAAATTTCATGGAATGAAAAGGCTCCCTCCCTCCCTCCCTCCCTCCCTCCCTCCCTCCCTCCCTCCCTCCCTCCCTCCCTCCCTTCCTCCCTCCCTCCCTTTCTCCCTCCCTCCCTCCCTCCCTCACCCACCCACCCTCCCACTCCCTCCCTCCCTCCCTCCCTCCCTCCCTCCCTCCCTCCCTCCCTCCCTCCCTCCCTCCCTCCCTCCTTCCCTCCCTCCCTCCCTCCCTCCCTCCCTCCCTCCCTCCCTCCCTCCCTCCCTCCCTCCCTCCCTCCCTCCCTCCCTCCCTCCCACGCTCGCTCACCTGTTGTCCCTGCCCCAGGCGGGCGCCACCGCTGGCCCCGAGCCCCTGGCCGGCACCGCCACCAGGTCGAGCGCGTTGCCCTGGGCGTGCGCCGTGACCATGGCGACGGCCTCCTCGCGGCTCCTGGGCAGGTACTCGCCGGGGCCGGGCACGCCGGGCTGGTCGGGGCGCCGGCCCTCGAGGAGCGCGCGCGCCGCGCTGCGCTGCCGGCCCGTGCCCCGCAGGTAGTCCTGCACCTGCAGCGAGATTACAAGTGTGTTCTCTCTCGCTCCGTGTGAGCGCGACAAGGACAGATAGACGAGTCCAGAGAGTGCGGAGTCCACCTACCTGGCGCGCGTCCTGCAGCGCGTCCTGCAGCGACAGGTCGCCCAGGTCGCCGGCGAGCCCGTGCACCGTCCTGCCGGCCTGCTTGTCCGCCTTGCGGGCGGCGCGGGGCAGCGAGGCTGACTCCTTGGGGAGGGACTTGGGCCTGCCGGCGTGCTGACCGCCGCCGCCCCCGCCGCCGGTCGGGTGCTTGGGCGGGCGCTGCTTGTTCACCGTCTTGTACGTCACCTCGGCCGCCGGCATGTTGGACATGAACTCGGCCATGACCTGGCGCTGGTGCTCGTCCTGCACGCGCGCCAGGAAGCCCTCCTGCTGCCGGTCGTGTAGGAACATGCGGTCGTAGTCCTGCTTCTCCTTGTCCAGGTCCTTCTCCTTGCTGGCCTGCTTGGCGGTGGCCTTGGTGGCGGCGGGCGCAGCCTGGTGCTGAGGCGGGTGCGGCTGGGGATGGTCGGGGAGGTCGACGGGGAACGGGTGGAGGAACTCCTGGGGGAAGCCCTGGTACATCTGCTGCTGCTGCTTCTGCCCGAACTGGGCGCGGACCGCGTTTCGCTGGATGTGCTGTTGCTGTTGTTGGTGTTGTTGCTGCAGCTGCTGTGACCTGTGTTTCTGCTGGTTCTTTGGCTGCTGTTGTTGCTGTTGTTGTAGCTGCGGCTGCTGCTGCTGCTGTTGTTGGGGTGGCTTGGGGGAGACTTGCTGCAATGACCGGGAGCGTGGGACTCGGTTGCCGCGCCCGCCGGACCCGTAGGCCACACTGCGACGCCTGTGGAGCAAAGAGGCGGGAGGGTTTGAACTGGTATTGGGACCTCGACCTAGAGGGGGAGCAACTGGGACAAGGACTCTCACAGCAAGAAAATTTGAGAACAAATTCAAGTACCAGGTGGCTGATTGACCCCAGGCTCTTTTTGTAATATGCAACCCGCCCGCACCGCCCCATCCGGGACTGCATACCCATCAGGCGGCGGGGACCGGCTCCAAGCGCAGACGCTCAGCTCCGCCACTGTTGTTGCAGCCAACGGCCCGAAAGGGCCCTCTCCGAGGGGTAAACAACTCTGAATTCGGTGTACAAATTTCGTAAATTTGAATTGAATTTGTCTGAATTAAATTGAATTCGTTTTGAATTAGCTTTGAATTTTTTGAATTTATTGGGACGACCTCAGAAAATACACGCACAGCTGATCAAAATTATTCTCTTAATTACGTGATTAAATAGGATTTTTACTAAATTATTGTGAATTATTTCGATTTATTCCAAATTATTGGAAATTAACTTGCAACTGCGCAAAATAATCACAATTATTTTTTAAAAAAAATTCAGAAGCAAATTTTGCTCTGCAATTGAAAGGGTTGCGTGAAAACATGGAAAATTTTTGCGGCAGTAAACCTCCCGAAGGAGGTTGCGGTTCCCGCCAGGCACAGGGCTTTTACCCCCTGTGGCAGCCAACTGCTTCGGTGTTCCATGGGAACCGGCGCTTTGCTGACTGCGATCCTATCGCGCAATTCGACAGATTTGATCCCCGTACCACCATTGGCCTACCCCTAGAGGTACGAGCGGTGTCAAGAGCGTTAGACTTCCTGATCCCAGTTTCAGAGGCCTTACCTCAGAGGGGTACGCGGGATTCGAACCCACAACCCCGAGTGCCGACACGTAGCCAGAACAGGAAGCGACCCAACGCCCAGAGCCACCGAGCCAACGGAGGTGAGACGTGTTTAACTTCTATTTGACCTGCCATCCAGCTGCGGCCAAAGGGAATGTCAAGCGCGAAAAATACTTTCCCGAGTGGGAGTCGAACTTCGGACCACTGAGTTCGGTGTTGCGCGCTCTACCAACTGAGCCACGACGCCACGATGACTGTACAGTGCGACGGGTTCGAGTTGTATTTGCCCTGTCCTCCTGGCTGGAGGCTGCAGGATACGCGGCAAATACGGCTCGAACCCGTCGCACTGTACAGTCATTGTGGCGTCGTGGCTCAGTTGGTAGAGCGCGCAGCACCGAACTGAGTGGTCCGAAGTTCGACTCCCACTCGGGAAAGTGTTTTGCGCGCTTGACGTTCCCTTTGCCCGCAGCTGGATGGCAGGTCAAATAGAAGTTATACACGTCTCACCGCCGTTGGCTCGGTGGCTCTGGGCGTTGGGTCGCTTCCTGTTCTGGCTACGTGTCGGCACTCGGGGTTGTGGGTTCGAATCCCGCGTACCCCTCTGAGGTAAGGCCTCTGAAACTGGGATCAGGAAGTCTAACGCTCTTGACACCGCTCGTACCTCTAGGGGTAGGCCAATGGTGGTACGGGGATCAAATCTGTCGAATTGCGCGATAGGATCGCAGTCAGCAAAGCGCCGGTTCCCATGGAACACCGAAGCAGATGGCTGCCACAGGGGGTAAAAGCCCTGTGCCTGGCGGGAACCGCAACCTCCTTCGGGAGGTTTACTGCCGCAAAAATTTTCCATGTTTTCACGCTACCCTTTCAATTTCAGAGCAAAATTTGTTTCTGAAAAGTTTTTAAAAAATAATTGAAATAATTGTGATTGTTTTGCATTATTGCAAGTTAATTTCCAGTAATTTGGAATAAATAGAAATAATTCACAATACTTTAGTAAAAATCCTATTTAATCATGTACTTGAAAAAATAATTTGGATCAGATGTGCGTGTATTTTCTGGGGCATCCCCAATTTATTGCGAAGTTTTTTGAAATTATTGTGAATTTGTTGTGAATTTACTTGAATTCGTTTTGAATTCGATTGAATTTGGTTTGAATTCGTTTTGAATTCGCGTGAATTAGTTTGAATTAGTGTGAATTTTGAATTAGTGGTGTACATCTAAATTCGGAGTTATTTACCCCTCGGCCCTCTCGCGGTTCGCGCGGTCTACGGCGGGGCGTTTCAGTGGGGAGGTTCGCGGTTTCGCGGGGGTAAATATCGCCTACCGCGGATCCTCCTCGGGTCCTTCGCAGACTACGAGCAACCCGCGAGAAGGATCCGCGGACCGCGACCTTCCCCCGCGGAGGATCCGCGGTAGACGAGATAACCCCGCGGCAGAACCCCCGGACTCGCGGGTTACTCCCGCGAAACCGCAAACCTCCCCCCTGTAACGCCCCGCCGTAGACCGCGCGAACCGCGAGAGGGCCTTGTCGGGGCGTTGGCTGCAACAACAGTGGCGGAGTGGAGCCTCCGCGCCTGGAACCGGTCCCCGGCGCCTGATGGGTATGCAGTCCCAGATGGAGCGGTGCGGGCGGGTTGCATAGTACAAAAAGTGCCCGGGGTCCATCAGCCACTTAGTATACTTTGTTGCTATTTCTATTATTATTTAGAAAAACCCAGGAGGGTATGCTGGTAAAATTTAGACGTAACAAGTGAAAGCAAGAAAGGCAAGAAGCGCTCCAAAAAAAAAGTTTTATAAAAATCATAAAGGATAATTTTCGACAAAAAAAATTACTCATTTTATTGGCGCAAGAAAGCTGATTGCCCTCGGGTGAAGGGTCTCGCAGAGCGCGCAGAGCTCGGACTACTCTAGTTTTGTACTCACGGGAAGTTGTCGTAGTCCTCGCTGTCCGAGGAGGACGCGTAGGCGGCGGCGGTCCTGGCCGCGACGGGTCTCGCCACGGGCCTGGCGGTGGCGGTGCGCGCGTGGTGCGTGGACTGGGACCGGCCCGGGCGGCGCGCTCTGGAGGACACCGAGTAGAGCGTCAAATATAAGTTTCGTAGAGCAGAGAGCGCGCCACCAACCGTCGTCGTGCGGGTAACCCGAGGTATAGCCGGTTAGCTCAAGAGGGGACAACCTCGAAACTGTACGGCTTTGACAACATTTATTTCTACGCGTCCTCCTGACGATTCGATGGCGGTCCCTGAGCTTTTCGTACAATAGCTCGTACAATTGTGATAAAATTCACAAAAATTCACATTTTCTTTGCAGAACTTGAAGCAAAAATTGAAATAAATGCCAAACTTAAAGCAAAACTTGCCAAATGTTAACAAAAGTTGTGGCAAAACTTGAAAAAAAAATGCTAAACTTAAAGCAAATAAGTTAAAAAAGAAAACAATCAGCTAAAATTAAAAAAAAAAATCGCAACAAGAGCAAAACTCCGAGTTGTTTCCCCATATCTAGACAGCAGCAAGTGCCCGCAGGTGCACACTCACGTCTTGAGCTGGAGCTCCTCCTCCTCGTCCTCGTCCGTGTAGATGGGGCCCTTGTCGGAGCACGACAGGCGGTCCCCGCTGGAGCTGCGGTCGCGCGGCGCCGGCTGCACCTGCAGCTGCAGCTGCAGCTGCTTGGGCTTCCTCGGCTGGACCAGCTGCTGCAGCACGGGCACGCGGGACTGCCGGACAGAACCAAACCATCCCCATCAACATCAACGACAGTCACAATGCTGTTTAAACTACTAATTATGAGTGTAAAAACGTGAAGAAAGGTTAAATAACAACTTATTATTGCTCCAAAAAATACAGAGGTGCGTTGAAACAAAAAAAAAACAAAAAAACAAAAAACAAAAAACAAGAAGAAGAACCAAAAACTGGGCCCACATCTCCTTAAAAAAAAGAAAGATTTACGTAAATCAAAAATGTCTAGTGAGAAAATGGGTAGATGTGCAACAATGAGAAAAATTGACTTTTTAATGTTTCAAAAATGACAAAGGTGCGTTGAAAAAAAAAATTTTTGAAGACTAAGCTTACACATCAACCTACCCCTCCTAAAAAAATATTAACGTAATAAAAAATTAAAAAATAAAATAAATACAGTCGTAAATGAAGAGAGACAATGCAAAAAAAAAATGGCATGGCGTGACGGCAAGACTTTTTATGAGGGCAAGCCGCGATCTACTAGTGGTTACCAGCTCTCGGGCGGACTTGCGCCTGCCCATGCTTGCGGTGCCGTAGCCGGGGCCCCCCGGAGAGCCGTGCTCGTTCCGGTTCCGGTCCGGGTTCCGGTCCGGGCTCCGGGCGGCGGCGGCGCCTGCGCGCCGGGTCAGCGCGCCCTCCGAGTTCCGCCGCCGGCCGCTGTACCGACCGCCCTGAGGGGTCAGGCAGGAGCAGTAGCGGCGTTAGTGGAGGCGGCAGTAGACTGATTCCGCATGGGACTTTCATACCTCCGTCCTTGTCGCACTCATGAGGCACTGCCATTGGGTGGGAGAGAGAGAGAGGACCACGTCTACCTCCCACTGACCGATGTGCGGCGGAATAAGCCTGCAGGAGGGCCCTCCTTAGAGACCTCCACCGATACCGGTAGCCTCCAGCGGGCTACTTCCGGGTGGGACTTCTGACAGCTCGAGATCCCTACCAGTTTCTACTATTGAGACCCGAACTCGAACACCCACGAGTCAAACCAGAAGAAGCCCGTTCGAGACTCCCTCGAGGTCAGGGGACAGTTCGACGGACGGGCGGACAGATATAGAGGCATAACGGTCGCGGGCTTCATGTTGGGCGACTGAGAGCCGTGACGTGCGCGCGGACGTGGAGAAAGAAAGAGGGAGGGAGGGAGAGAAGAGAGAGACAGAGAGGGAGAGAAGAGAGAGGGAGAGAGGGAGAGAGGGAGAGAGAGAGGCCCCGCGCCGTGCGGCCATGTGTTAGAAGAGGATAGAGGGCACCCACCCCACGAGGGGTACACTCACCAAATAAAAATCAGAGAGAAAAAAAATCAAGAAATAGATCAGAAACAATCAGAAAATCACACACAAAAAAGAGAAAATCAAGAGAAAATTTATACATCAGAAAAAGAAAAAAGAAAATAAAACATGGTGTAGGCTCAGGTTTATGGTGAAGTACCCCTCGACACCCACTCCTGTCCTCACTCACGCTTAAGTGGACGTGCTCCAGGCGGCGCGCGCGCAAGGGCACGGCCTCGGGGGGCAGGGCTTCGGGCAGGAGCAGGGCCTCGGGCAGGGTCGGGAGGAGTCGGCGGCGGACGGGCGAGCATGTGTCGTTGTCGAGGCCCCACTTGAGTCCGCAGACGGCGGGGCTGGGGCTGGGGCCGGGGGCCCACCAGGGAGACACGGCCTGCTTTGTGATGTCCATGGCCAGCAGGAGCTGCGAGGGGCGCGGGTACGGAGACACAGGGGCGGGAGGCGCTCAGTTGAGATCGCTCTCGTACCTCCGTCCTCGTCGCACCTATGGCGGTGCCCTATCTCGGGGATGGCGCAGGGCCCGATAGGTGCGACAAAGAGCGAGGCGCGAGAGCGATCTTCGGAATCAGAATGCAGTGGTTCAGGGGGGTGGGAGGGGGAGGGGGGTGAGAGACGTGGGGGAGGGCAGTGTTGCCAGAAAAGTAGGCAAAAAGTAGTCCAAACAGCGGGAGTAAAGCGCGCTGCATCTGCGCCTGCCTACTAGGCAACACCTTCGCACAAAAGCGTTTACGTTGCCTGGTAGGCAGGCGCAGATGCAGCCCGCTTTACTCCGCTGTGTTGGGGCTACTTTCTGCCTACTTTTCTGGCAACACTGGAGTGAGTGAGTGAGATACGTGGGGAAGGGGACACCAAGGACACTATAAGAAACACCGTGTACGCTGTTACGGTTAGCCCGCTGTCCACTTAGCATTTTTTATGTAGGAGGGTCATTCCTCTGTAACGGTACGGACTATTGCACGAGTAGGTTACGAGGTGTATGGAACGTGCTTTACGTCTCCCGTCCCGTGATGAGGCGAGGCGTTCGGCAAGCTTACCAGGTCTCGCTCTAGGCTCAGGTCCCGGTCGTCCCTGAAGGCCGCCGGCGGGGAGATGACCCTGTCGTCGCCGCCCCCGCCACCTCCGCCACCCCCGCCGCCCCAAAGCAGGTCGGGAGGCAAAGGAAGGCCCCATGGCGGCGCGCTGGACGGACGGAGCAGTCACGGTCAAGAAACGTTAATTTAAGAAAGAAAAAAAGAGGAATTAAAAATAAAAGGTAACTGTGGCTCGACTCGACTCACCGCATGGTGGAGGCGGACTGGGACGCGGACCGCCCCCGGGAGGAGCTTCGGCTTCTGCTGCGGCGCCTGCAAGTCAGACCGCGACAGTCAGAGAGTGGGGGATGAAGAAAAAAAATTGATGGAAGGAAAAGGGAAAAGAAGAACCGCTCACCTGCTGATGGAGTCATCCTCGACCCCGAGTCCGGACACCTGCAAGCGAGGGACGGCGGGGAATTAGCGGAACAGGAAATAGCACCAGAATTGGAGGTCATTTCGCAGAAAAAAAAGAAGGGGAAATCCGTTGAAATCAAAACGAGACAGCAGCCCCTTCCTTCGTTTTTTTTTTTTTTTTTCGTTTCTTATTGCATGTTAAATTTGAAAAACAAAACGAAACTCTAAAGCGTTTTGACTAACCGCAAAGGTCTGAATTCGAGAATTAATGTTTTAAACGGAATCATATTTCACAAAAAAGAGAGAGAAAAAATTGGGTCCTTTCCCTCGACTGCTGGGTGGTAACGGGTGGTGGTGTGGTGGGTGCGGGTGGGTCACGGGTGGGTGGCGGGTGGATGACGGCGGGTGGTGGAGTGGTGACGGGTAGATGACGGGAGAATGATGGGTGACAGAGTGGTGACGGGACAGGTGGTGACGGAAAGTGACGGGTACCGAGGGGAAAACAACTCTGAAATTTTTGTACACTTCGTGATTCAGAAAAATTCAGAATTCAGGAAAATTCAGAGAAATTTAGAAAAATTCTTATAAATTCATCGAAAAATTAGAAAAAATTAGGAAAATTCAAAAAAATTACAATTATTTAGGATATATTCGAGAAAAACTTCAATAGAAATTCACAAAAATTTACGAAAATTTACAAAAATTCACAAAATTTGTACACCAAAATTCAGAGTTGTTTTCCCCCTCGCGGGTACTCTCCCCGAAGGCAGGTGGGTGACGAGTGACGACGTTACCTGCATCCAGCCGGCCTTGCAGAGGAACACGCCGGCCGCGGTGCCGCCGACCCAGCTGACGGGTGACAGCTCCCGGTCGGGGTCCGAGTCGTGGTGGTCCTTGTCGGTGCGCGTGCGCGAGCGGGAGCGGGAGCGGTGCACGCTGCTGTCGGCCGAGTAGCTCCTCGGCGGCCCTGCGCCGGCACCCTGCGCCGCCCCCTCCGCCCCCGGCTGCCGCCCCCCGCCGCCCCCGCCAGCCTGCTGCTGCTGCTGCTGCTTGGCGCCGTGCTTGTGCCTGCCCAGCGTGCCGGTGCTGGCCCCCAAGGCCGCCGCGGCCGCCGCCTCCCGCCTCGACGAGTGCTTGCCGCTGTGCTTGTTGGCCTGGCCGGCGGCGGCCTGCTGAGCCGCCTCCTGAGCCGCCTGCTGAGCCGCCTGCTGAGCCGCCTGCTGAGCCGCCTGCTGAGCCGCCTGCTGAGCCGCCTTGCTCTTGTTGCCGCGGGCCGCGCGCGCCGCCCCCGCCGCCGCACCCGGGGCCCCCCTGCCCTCCGGGGCGCGGCCGCCCGCCCTCCTGGGGAAGGAGCTCGAGTACGAGCGCGCGTCCACGGGGCTCGGGGAGCGCGAGGCGAGCGCCGCCACCCCCAGCGGGCCCACCTGGATCTGGGGGAGCGGCTGCCCCCTGCAACACAGATATATATATATATATATATATATATATATATATATATATATATATATATATATATATATATATATATATATATATATATATATATATATATATATATATATATATATATATATATATATATATATATATATATATATATATATATATATAGTCGCGCTGCCAGCACCAGAGCCTCATGAGTGCGAGAGAGACAGAGCGAGGAGGGCGTGCGCCTTCCGCAGAGCAAGCTGAGTCGAGCCCAGCCGGCGAACCGAAATGTAGCAATAATAGTGATCCTTGTTCAGACAAACAAAGCAGTCTAAAAATGAAACGTTGTTGCGGCCGACGTACGGTTGGGTCAGGGTCAGTGCAATGGAGAAATCAACTCTGAATTTTTTTTTGCCCGCTCGTGCGTCAGAAATATCCTAGGGGTCCTCTAGAGGCCCTCTAGGCCCACTCCCGGACTTTCTTTAGGGTCCCCCACTTTACTCCAAGCAGATGTGATCAACAAGTTTCGCGAGTAGCTGCGAGTGTCCACGAGCTCAAGCGAGTAATGGCGAGTATTCGTGAGTATCGGCTAGTCACCGCGAGTTCGAAACCGAGGGGGTATCGGGGGGTATGCACTCGCTTAATAGTCGGGTCACTGTATCCGTAATAAAGGCGTTATAGAAGCATAATAGGAGCGTAATAGCCCAAATTCTCCTTATTTTTGTGTCGTTTTGGGCTGTTTTGCATGTTTGTGGCTCAATCTGTACAATTTCGAAGCGTAAAACGCTTAATAGTCGGGTCACCGATTTTGTAAGTGAATACCCCCTCGGGGAATTCCCCTCGGCAAATCTTCAACGGATTTCTCGGTAATACACTGTATTACTCCGGCATCACACCGCGGTATTACACACAAGATTCAATCACTAAACAGCATATTTTAGAGGTTTTCAGTATTACAAACACGTTAACTGTATTTGTACGGTTTTGTGCTAATGTTGCTCAAATAAGTACAAAAGATTTGATTGTCTGACTTTGTACCGATAAAATATACAAATTTTGATAGTGTGTAACGGGCATTACCGCGTAATACATTCATGTATTATGTATGTCTATAGATCAGGTGCACAGTGTATAACGGATGTGAATCCCCCTTCGGCCGTGACATTGTTTTATCCGTAGCTGTCGCTCATTTAATCATACACTAGTGAATTGTTACTATTTAACTAATTTTTCCCCTATTTTTACTCCTTTTATTTTCCTTGATTCTGCACACATTCTTGAATATGTGATGGGTGGAGAGAGGGTGGAAGTGGTTGGGTTCCTGAAACCCAGGGGCGGCCAGCTCGAAAAAAAAAAGAAGTAAACACAGATGTGCTAAAATAGATAAATAAGTAAATAAATAAATAAATAAATAAATAAATAAATAAAATTTAAAAAAATGAAAAAAAAAAACAACAACTTTCAAATGCATGCAATTACAAAAGTGCACGGTTGACATATAAATACGCATAATAATTATGCGATAAAAAAAAACACAAGTGCAAAAAATAAAACCGAACATATTTGCTCCTCGGTAGCGAGTTGGGAGTAGCGATTGTTGAAAATTGATGTAATGATTGTAATTGATGTAATTGCCACTGTAATGGTACCGTAATGGCCGCAACAGCGATGTGATTTGCGTATAATGTAGTGAATGGAATTGCTGTAATTGCCGCAATAGCGATGTAGTACCTGTAATTTGCGTAGTAGGTGTAATAGATCTGTGATAGTTGGAATACATTCAAAATGTAATAGTCGGTCGATCATTTTCATGGGTGCTTTCCCCCTTGTTCGAAACGATGTTGATTTGTTTTTTTCGCGAGCCACGAGGCACGAGGCACGCACGCGTCCCGGGAACACTACAGCCCCTCGCCTACCCCGCCCCGCGAGGCCCTTCTTTCCATTATTCACTCTATTATTACATTCTGGACGGAGAGATTCCACGAGGTTCTGTCCAGATTGGTGGCGGGGCGGGGCGGGGCGGGGCGGGGCGGGGCGGGGAGATTCGACATCCGACCTCAGACGGGGTGAGAAGGCGGGCAAAGTACGGCAGCAGAATTGGCTAGAAAAAATATAGTTGGGATCACCTTATTTGCTCGTAGAAACAATGCGGAATACCTCATCATCATATTTTTTTTTAAATAAGAAATATCCTATTGCTGAAATGCGATCAGCTGCCGATCCGAATCGACGCAACACTGCAATAACACTAATGCGTGCTCTCTTAAAGTGTTTCAAAAGGCGCGCGCCTTCGAGCGGAAGCGGAAGGCTGGAGGAGCAGCCTCGGCGCCGCGCCCCGCGCAGGCGCAGGTGCTGAGCCGGCCTACAAGCGCGAAATTCAAATGACCAGCCCGCTGAAAGCCGCGTCCAGGGGGTCTTCACGTTGAATTTTAGACCACAATATCTCTCAAATCAAGAGAAGTCTCAGCAAGTTTTAGTCAATTTGATGAGAGAGAGAAAAAATCGCCAAAGGACGTCGTTCGAATTTGCTCAAATTTGGCGTCGGTGGGCCTTGAGAGACATACATAATGCACCCAAAATTTTACTTGCCAGCAAAATGCTTTTTCTTATTTCTTCCTCTTTTACTCGGAAAAAATCTTCGTCCTGGTTCTCAAGGGTCTATGGACCTGCAGATTTTTCTTGTGGAAACACATACGTTGTATCGTCTTGGTTTTTCCAAAAATTCTTGGGTACCTGGACGTAGATTTTACCGAGTTAAAAACCCTTTCATGCACGTGACCATAGTGGCCGACACACTCTCCGGTCGGGTCGCTCTCGCTTGCTCTCACTGGTCGCCCCTCCCCTCTCCCTCCTCTCTCCCCGAGTCGCCTGCCGTGCTGATTCCGAATAGATCGATCTCCGTCCTTGTCGCACTCATGGGGACATGACACACCCAACATAGGGCACTGCCATCGGTGCGACAAGGACGGAGAGCGAGTTGTTCGGAACGAGCCGGCCGGCCGGGCCGTACGGACGCGTTCACCCACGCGCCCGACCCACGCCCGATATGGCGAGCCGGGTCGGGCCGGCCCAGGCCCCTCTTGGACAGGCCGTACGTACGGCTGCGGGGCGGGGCGGGGCGGGGCGGGGCGGGGCGGGGCGGGGCGGGGCGGGGCGGGGCGGGGCGGGGCGGGGCGGGTCGGGGCGGGGGGGGGCCTAATAGCGGTTCGACGTACGACACAACACACGGTGCACGGGACACCACAGGAGGGTACCGCTTCGGGAATCATGTGTTTACCGGCGAGTGCTTCATGGAATGCGTAACAGAGTTATTGCGGGATATTGCATACTGTCCTGGGCTTCAGGCGGGAGGGGGGGGGGGGGACCTCAGCGGAGCCTGATGGGTACGTAAACCTTTGTTGCGACTCTGATTAGCCTTCTCAGGTGCAACGGCCGCGTCTGGGAATCATCAAATCAATCGAAGTCCATGGAAATCATCAAAGCTGAGGGGGGCACGTCAGGGATTAGTACCACGTAGTCTGCCACTGGGAACCGGACGGCATAGAAGTGGAGGGGAATAATTGGGAATCTGGCATTCAGGTTACGTTCCCCCCCCCCCCATGTCTTTTTTTTTAATTTGAGTTGAGTTTTATAATTAACAAATCCACTATCTACTATTTCCGATTTTCTTGCTTTTTTTTTGCCCAACGCTGTAAAAAATACCGTCCATAAGAACCGATTTTCTTGCATTTTTTTTTGCCCAACACTGTAAAAAATACCGTCCATAAGAACCGTACAAACCGTTGCTGTACTCTAAAATGACAGCGAAGCACTGTACATTCTGCCCGTTGTAACCTACAAATTTACGATAAATTTCAACAGTTTTCTATTGTGTTTAAAATTCCACACACACTGTTGTTAAATTGTGATGTTTCATGACAATGAATACAATTGTCGCAGATATTTTTCACTGCGAACCAGACAGTGCGGTTCGCGGTGCGGTTACAATCGAACCTCACTTCATCAAACCGACTGCCCATTGTGAGAAAACCTAACTCACTGGAAATACAAGTGTGCGAATGTTGTACACTTGGATCTGTGCAAATGCCGATTCGTACACTTGGATGTGTGCAAATGCTCATTCGTACACCCGAGGGTGTAAAGGAGTGAATTTTTTGGGGAAAGTCACACACTTTCGCCTCCAAGTGCACGAATGGGCATTCGCACACCTAGAAGTGTATGGCATTCACACACTTGGGTTTCCAGTGCAACACTAAATGCACACGACACTTTCGTCCTGCCCATACGGCTCCATGTTAAGTGTTACCGTGCATGGCGTCGCATAAGACCGTACTTAGCCAAAGAGCCAAAGTACACATAGAACAGGCAAGCACTGGACCGGTGCTAATTGTAGGTACTTTTTCACTGCGCTTTTTTCTGACAGTGAACCGGCCCTGCCCTGTCGTCTGATTCAGGAGAGCGTTCAAGAGGGGCTCTGCTATACCTACCGTATAGCTCCGTCCTTGTTGCACTCATGGGGCAGGTATAGGAGAGCCCCTCTTGAACGATCTCCTGAATCAGACGGCTGCCCGCAGCAGCGCAGCCGAGCTCATCAAAGGGCACGGGTACCACGGTGAGTACCTCGGTGAGCACCCTCCGCACCCGCTCAGAACCACTCATTAATTACATGCACGTTTATTGGCGCAGAATGCGGGGCGGGGCGGGGCGGGGCGGGGCGGGGCGGGGCGGGGCGGGGCGGGGTTTACGCTCTTGGTCAGGGTCAGGGGCGTGTGGCGGGGAGCGCAGAGCACCGGCGCCAAAGCACGAGAAGGCACGTAGTAGAGCGACTCAGGAGAGGGTCCCTGCATTAGACTGATTCAGAAGAGCGCTGCCCTCGCTCTGTCTCTCTCGCACCTACACGGCGCACCCCGTGAGCGCACGAGAGAGAGAGAGAGAGAGAGAGAGAGAGAGAGAGAGAGAGAGAGAGAGAGAGAGAGAGAGAGAGAGAGAGAGAGAGAGAGAGAGGGGGGGGGGAGGGGGGGGGGAGGGAGGGAGGGAGGGAGGGAGGGAGAGAGAGAGAGAGAGAGAGAGAGAGAGAGAGAGAGAGAGAGAGAGAGAGAGAGAGAGAGAGAGAGAGAGAGAGAGAGAGGGGGGGGAGGGGGAGGGGGAGGGAGGGAGGGAGGGAGGGAGGGAGGGAGAGAGAGAGAGAGAGAGAGAGAGAGAGAGAGAGAGAGAGAGAGAGAGAGAGAGAGAGAGAGAGAGAGAGAGAGAGAGAGAGAGAGAGAGAGAGAGAGAGAGAGAGAGAGAGAGAGAGAATAAAACGCTCCTCTGAATCAGTCTACTGAGCTGTGGGGCGCCTGAGGCGCGCAATATGTCGATTGTTCGAGCTCTCCCTATTGGCGAGACAGGACCACAATAGTCTGGCCGAGGCGCGATCACAGTTCCGAGTATCTGGATTCACACACACACATACACACAAACACACCCCTCAGCAGGCGTGCGTCGGATGCCCGCGCTTGCGTCCGAAAACAAATAGGAGGGAGAGAGAACTTGCATGTCCCGAGGCGAGCGTCTCACTTGCACTTAGCGCTTTCGGACGCCAAGTGCGCATGACGTACTCCCGCACCCCGGTGCTCGGCTGTGGTACACGTAACGTATATCAGCATAAACGTGATGGAGTTGTCCTAAATTTTCTTTGGGAGACTAGATTCCTGAACGACGGCATTTACTTTCTAACTTAAGAAGGAGGTAATATAATTAAGAGTTAAGTAAAGACGCTTTGTAGCAGGGGATTTCAAATTGACGGTAAATGAGATATGTTTTATCATTATGAAATACTATAGGAAAAAAGAAGGAGCCGAAGTCGTGCCTTTTCAGCTGTGCCCCTTCAAAGGCACTGATCCCCATGGGTGCTGAAAGTGACTGCCTTTGGCTGTTTCAGCCCCTTCGGCAAGGCACTGAACCTTCAGCACCATTAAATAAAAAAGGCAGGACTTAACACCCTTATTTTTTTAGTGTAGTTGAAGGGCTCAAGAGTACTTGAGATATTCAAGTGCACGCGTCTATCTGGATGTACGGCGGGTTCCCATGTCGCGGGCCCTATGCGTGCGACAAGGACGGCGGTGATGCTGTGCAGCTGTCTCTCTCACCCACTCACCTGTAGGACTGCATGCTGTGGGTGGACTCCACGCCGGAGTCGGCCGCCGTCTCGCAGAAGGTGCTGGGCCCCGAGCGGGCGGACCGGCCCGAGCGCCCCGCCGCTGAGGTCGCGTCCTCGTCGCCGGCCTCCTCGCCGATCTCGCTCTCGCAGCTCAGCAGGAAGTCGCTGCTGTAGTGGTCGCTGACGCTGCCCCTGGCCGCGAGCGGGAGGTGGTGCCCCTGCTGGCCGTGGCCCTGGCCGTGACCCTGGCCGTGGCCGCGGCCTCCGCCCCTGCCGCCGCCGCCGCCGGGGGACTGCAGGCGGCGCACGGCCTCGGTGTACACGCGGTAGCTGTCGAGGTCGCCGCGCAGCCCGGGCACCAGGTCGGGCACCGCGCGCGCCACGGACGCTAGCAGGTCGAGGTCCTCGACGCTGCGGCCCTGGAGGCCGTGGTGGCGCGGGCCGCGGGGGCCGCGGGGCTGGTCGGACAGGCCGCCCACGTAGCGGAGCACCCGGCGCCGAGGGTCCTCGCGGCCCAGCGCGCGCTGCGACACTGCCGACACCGCCGCGCCGCCTGCGCCTGAGCAGCCTGAGCCCGCTGCTGCTGCTGGCGGCGGGGCCGCGGCCGGGGCGGGGGCCGCGCCCGGGCCCGAACCACCCGCTCCGGACCCCGCGCCAGCGCCAGCCGCGCCGGAGCCGGAGCCGGAGCCCGGCACAGCGCCGGGCCCGGGGCGCGCGCGGCCAACATCGCGGCTCGCCGCCGGCTCCCTCCTCCCGGCGGGCCGCTGCTGCTGCTGCTGCTGCTGCTACAGGGGAAGAATTCCATCCGCACAGCGGCTTCATTAGTGTATCCTTGTCGCTCTCACGGAGCGCGCCCTGCCGACCGATTCCGAAGATCGCTTTCATACCTCTGTCCTCGTCGCACTCATGGAGCACTACCATGGCCAGCATAGGGCACCGCTGTAGGTGCGACAAGGACGGAGGGAGGAGAGCGATCTTCTGAATCAGTCGGGTGAATGAGCGAGAGAGAGGAACCTACCAAACGCTGTTCTGAATCAGCCCGCTGCTGCTGCTGCTGCTGCTGCTGCTGTCTGTTCGACTTGGAGTCCGCCGCCGACGTCGGGTGATGCTGCTGCTGCTGCTGCTTACTCCGCGGTATCGGGAAGGGCAGAGTCTGCGTCTCCCGGTAGGTCCTGGGCGCGGGCACGGGCACGGGCGCCTCCGGGCAGCCCGGCGGGCACCCCGTGCAGCCCGGCGGGCACGCCGCCGCCCCGCAGTCGGGCGGGCACCCTGGCGGGCAGCCGGTCGAGCACCCCGGCGGGCAGCCCCCCTGCGGGCACCCCGGCGGGCACCCCGGCGGGCAGCCGCCTGCCGCCCCCGCGCCGCCCCCGCCGCCGCCGAGAAGGTATTCTACGGACGCGGCCCGCCGCGCCCTCACGCCCGCCCCCTCCTGCTGCCCCCACCCGCCCCCGGCTCTGCCGACCTGCAGGGAACGCCGAGAGTGACATACCAAATGCCATACCGCCGCTAACAAGCCACACCGTTCATGCGTTTTGCTTTTCCAGGAAGGCCACTTACTGTCTTCGCTGAACCATTCTGCCCCCTTTCGGTCCACGTGGCAGACTCCGCCCTCGTCGTCTTCTTCAAACGCAAAGAGGCAGTGTGTGAGAGTGGGGAGAGTGGTATGCCCTGCCCCGCCCCGCCCCGCCCTGCCTGGGACGCCCCCGCCGCGCCGCGCGAATAGCAAGCTTCAAGGTCTTCTCTTTCATCCCCGTCGCAGCAGAAAACAATTTGGTGACATAAAGGAGCGGAGGTGCGACGCGAGCGGGTCGCGAAAGGTCCTTTCCCACATAACGAACACCGTCAGAGGCAACCATAAAATCATGGCTCGGTCATGGTTTGGTTACACTATGATAGCCATCAGCGAGCTTTTATTTTTCTCTGGAGGTGACCACTACGGGTGGTCATCGTGCTGGACGTGGACTCACCTGGGCTCTCCGTGCGCGCTGCTGCTGCTGCTGCTGCGAGTCAAAATCCTGGAGTTGCAGAGGCTGGTGGTTCGACAACCAGCCTGTGTGACAGACAGATGCAGACACGTCTCAGTCCAGGGCCCACTGAGCCCGGGCCTAACCAATTTTTATCTTCCTCACATTTCACAGGCTTTCCTGACGTAATTATGGGCACCCTATAATTTCAATCCATAATTTACTTAAAAATTAAAAAGAATATAGCCCGTTATAACCCTTAAAAATGTGGAAAAATTCAGAGAAATTTAGGGTGAAAGAAACCAAAGTAATTTGGACAAAACTATAAAAAGGTCCTGGACTGCAGACTTACCGCAGGGGGCGTGAGCGGGCGCTGCGTGGAGCTGCCTCTCGGAGCAGCCGCGGATCATCGGCACCCTGGGCTGGCCTGCAAAAGCGACAAAATAATTATGTATTTTAATCCCGATGATCTCATTTTATCCGACCTGCGGAAAATAAAGGCAAACCGTAAAAACTATGCGCCAAATTCCACTGTTTGGTTTTGGTTGATGAGTTCAACTCGTTTGGTGCACTACTGTGTACACAAAAATGCAACAAAACACTAATGTTCCGATTTAGCTGACATTTTTCTCACAAAATCCCGACGAAACTAAAATTTTCTTGGCTTAGCGTACAGTATTTTTAAATGTGCTTTTTAAAAGAAAAGCAGTTCATTCGGATTGACTGAGATACGGTTTTTCCCCGGTGGTGTGCGGTAAAGGCGCCTGCGGGTAGGCCATCCCGTGGCGCGGGCGCGCGTGGCGGGGCTGCCTACGCCCCGGGCGTCTCGCGCCTCTCCTCCGTCCTCGTCGTACTCGTGGGGCCCTGCGGCCCTGCCATCCCCCAGCATAGGGCACCGCCATTGGTGCGACAAGGACGGAGGAGTTAGTCGGTTCGACAGGCACCCACAGTGAGCAGCAGCAGCCGACTTATTCCGAAGAGAGTGCTTTCCTCGCCCTGTCTCTCTCGTACTCGTGGGTCTCGCCGTACAGGTGCGAGAGAGACAGAACGAGGAGAGCGCTCTTCGGAACAAGTCGGTGGCAGCAGCAGCCAGCCTGTGCCTGCCACGCCTGCGTGGACCTGAGTTATCAGCAGTCCTCTCCGCACCCCGAGCGCCGGCTCCCCCCCCCTTTCCCCCTTTCCCTCACGGCGAGCAATCGATTCCGGGGGAGGAGGCTGTGAGTAGTGGCGGCAGGGGTGGGGGGTGCAGCGCGCGGCGGGGCGGGGCGGGGCGCGGCGGGAGAGCAGGGGGCCGAGGTGCAGCACGGCGCGGCAGCATCCCCAGCATCCCGCTACCCGTCCCGTGGTCCAGTGCCACAGCCTGGAGCGGGTACCCGTGCGGGGAGAGGAACACACTGCATCGCCTAATCCTCCGCAGACAAACCCCGCTCGGTGGAAAAAAAAAAAAAACACTGTTCATTTTTTTAATAAAAAAAATTTTGGAGCAGGAAAAGGGGAAAACCTTTATGAGTTTCCTGATTTTGAGCAAAACTCCACAGGCTCATCTTTAAAAAAATAGAGGGAATTCCCTGCTCATTTTTTTTAGAGTACTTCCACAAAATCTGGTGAGTTTTCTTTAAAATCAGGGAGTCCCTCGTAGTTTTCCCATTTAATTTTTTTTTTTAATTCAGACACTGCTTTTTCCGGTGCGGTTCTACCCGACACACCTCGGCGCAGGGCGCAGGAGTCGTGTTCACCAGCCGCTGGCCCGAGCCCCGCACTACCCCGCGCCCGGCCCGGCGCGGGAGCACAGCGGTATTGTATCGCTCCCCTCGTAGCAAATTCAACCATTCTTTTCTAGACCGAGCAATATTTCAAGCCATTAATATTTCAAGCCATTGTACAATCCCAATGTTTTAACATTTTCGCAAAATTCACCGTTAAAAACTATTGTTCTAGTTCAACGAGGGAAACCTCTCAATTGGCATGTATCAGTTCCAACACACTATTAAAAGCTTACAGTGATTTTCACCGTAAGTTACAGTGAAACCTTGCCGCACTGTAGCTTACTGTGAGATTCACCGTAGCGTGCAGTGAAATTCACCGTAAGCCACAAAGCTGCAGGGTTTCACTGAAGCTTTCGGTGAAAATCACTATAAGCTTTTAACAATGAAGCGACGCTCGCATTTAAAAATAATAATAATAATAATAATAATAATAATAATAATAATAATAATAAAATAATAATAATAATAATAATAATAATAAGGGGTATGAGAGCAGCATTTTCCCCAAAGCTTGCGAGAGCATGCTTTCTAAAGTTGATGTTCGTCACGAAAGGTGTCTCAGCCTTACACACAAAGTCTTGAAATGCTGCCCCATTTCCTGAGAGGGCTGCCACGACACTACACGTGCGTAACACCTCGGCACCGTAAAGGGATCGACCCGGGCAGACCGGCACGCCTCAGGGGTAACAGAAGTGTAGTAGGGAGGTAAGGGGGGGGGGGAGGGAGGGGGTCCTCGTAAAGCGCACGACAACCCATTCCTCACCAGAAAAAAAAAGAAACAAAAATCATTTTAAAAAGGCGGAAACAGTGGCGGTACCCGTGCCCCACTTTCCTTTCTGAATTACGGAACGAGACTATTTCCGCGGCTGACTCTCCAACAGGAAGTGAAGCGAACCTGGCTATGGAGGATGACCCACGCGGCGTGCTGCTCACGCTCACGGGGTGCTGACGGGCGCGGGGCGTAGAGAGGTTAGGGGCTGCCCGGGCCCGGGCCGGGGGCGGGCGGGCGGGCTGTCCCGTCGCCCCGCCCCGCGCTCCAGCCGTACTCACGCACTCACCGCAGCGTCGCGACCGGAGAAGCGTTCATCACGCCCGGGGCACCACGACGACGGTATTCCTCATGCTGGCCACGCACACGCACTGCACGGGCACGGGCGGGAGCGCTCACTGGCGCGCGGGCGCGCGGGCACGAGAGCAGCAGCCGGAGCAGGCCGCAGTGGCAGTACGGCGCGGTGGGGCGGGGCGGGGCGGGGCGCGCCGGGCTCTGCTCGGCTCTGAGGGAGGGGCGCGCGGCCGCGGCGCCAGCACAGCTCAGCCCGGGGAAGGGAGGGCCACCCCCACCCCACCCCGCCGCGCCCCGCCGCGCCCCGCCGCGCCCCACACTCGGTCCAGGAGCCCGGGCTGGCCCAGCTCCGGGCGGGGCGGGGGCGGGGCGCGCGCCTCCAAGGCCCACCGGACGCCCGGGCTGCCCCCGCGCCGCCTCACCCCGCCCCGCCCCAGCTTCACGTCCGGGGGAGAGGGAGGGGGAGTTGAGACCTTTTGTGCGGGGTATCTCTCCGGGCGGGGGGCGCGGCGGGACGGGGCGGGGTGGGGTGTACGCGAGAGAGGGGGAGGGAGAGAGTGAGAGAGAGAGGGAGGGAGAGAGGGGGGGAGGAGGAGGCCAGAGGTACCGCGCGGGAGGCGAGAGAACGGGTTCACGGGGGTAATAAGGGTGGCTGCCCCAGCGTGGCCCGCGGCGGACGGGCCTAGCCGGTCCCACCTACACCCGGGAGATGCCGTGCGGCGTCGCGGTGTCTGGCCAGCGGGGCGTATCGTCGCCCAGCGTCCGGTCCGGGTATGACTGCACCGTGTGTGCGGCACCCGCAAGTGTCGCCGCCATTGAGGGCGCCAAGGCGACTCGCACCCCACCCCCGCCCCGCCACAATCGCATCAGCCGCACCACCTTCCTCCGCCGAAAGCCAATCAGCGCGTCTCAATCGGCTTAGCGGGGGCGCGACAGCGACCTCTGACCTTCAATAACGGCGTTATTTCGGCCGCACGGCCTTAAGGGGCGGGGCGGGGCGGGGCGGGGCGGGGCGGAACGCGCACACGGCCACACCACACCACACCGCCAGGCTGGAAAGAGACGCCCCCGCCCCACCCATCCCCCTTGTCCCGTCCAGTTTCGCACGGCCGACCCCTATCTCCCCCTCCCACCCCCTCAATTCCACCCTCCTCCCCTCTAAGCCGCTGGCGGCCGGCCAAGGCGGGGGGCTGCAGGGCGCTGCTGCGGAGTTTAGAGGAGCGCAGCGGGGCAGCACCAGCTGAACACATCAAGAGCAATGCCAAATTTGCCTTTTCGCGCTTTTTTACTCTGTCAACACAAATGTGTACATGGTACACTTTAATTAATGTATACCTTGCCATGTTAATGTTACACTTTAACAAAAGTGTACATTACCATGTATGCTTTGATAAATGTATACATGTCTAAGTATACTTCAATAAATGTATACATACCCATGTATACTTTAATAAATGTATACATACCTATGAATACATTTTTCCAAAGTGTACATGGTATGTAAACAGAGGGCAAAACGTCTATTCTTTACAAAGTATGCATGGGTATGTATACATTTATTAATGTATACCTGCCATGAACACTTTACTAAAAGTATACATTACCATGTATGCTTTGATAAATGTATACATGTCCAGGTATACTTTAATAAATGTATACATGGCCATGTACCGGGTGTCCCAGAGAACACACGGCCGTGTTGCGGGTCTGTCTACCCACTCCGGCCGTAAGGCGCCATAGCCCCTGCAGCTCTGGCGAGAATGCAATCCCGCAACACTGCCGTGTGTTCTCTGGGACACCCGGTATACATTTTTCCAAAGTGTACATGGTATGTAAACTGAGCGTAAAATGTTTATTCTTTACTAAGTATACATGGGTATGTATACATTTATAAATGCACACATCAGCATGTACACATTTATAAATGCATACATGGTATGTATACATGATTTGAAAAATACTTGCCATGTATACTTTATTTAAAGTATACAATGTATACATTTAAATTGACAGAGTAGGTGATTATGGTCTCTGGGATGCAATTGTTAACTTCCTGAGTGTTTGAGGTAAGAAAACTCCTAATAGAGTGAGGACATTTCCTCAATTTTAAAGAAAAAGTGCAGAAATTTACAGTGAGGAATACAAATATCACTTTACTAGGAGTTTTCTTAATCAATGTGAAGACTTCAGGAACTTTTCCAGGATCTGAGGAAAACTCCTCCTAATATGAGGATAGTTGCTACAGAGTCCATAAAGCAGGGTAGATTTCAACATCGCAGAAAGATCCTCATGTAATGAGAGGTTTTTCCCGAATTCCTACAAAGTTTCTGAAAGTTTTAAAAATTTCACTAAAGAAACCACAATTGTCTAAAAAAATTAAAATTCAGGTTTTGCTTTAAATGTGTCCAACTGACTTACAGACATGCTGTGTAGCTGAAAAATGAGTTGTGCCTATGTCTTGTTAGGTGTTGCAAGCAATAGTAATCTAGAATTAACTAGTTTTGTTGTCATTTTCTTGCTCTTCTGTATTTAAAAAAAAAAATTACTTTAATATTTTTTATTGAGTGCAACCTAGTGCAGGACATGCATAAAGCAGGGTAGGAAACTTAGGGTTTTTCTGTAATTTAATAATAGCATGGCACAAAAGAATACCAACAGAAGAAAATATTTTCGCATTGCATCGCCAATCATCATCTACATGTGTTATCACGCCCTGATTGGGTTTGTAGTTTATGAATAAATTAAGAGGAAAGAAGAGACACAAAACCCATAAGTGTCCGCACCTAATATTCAGTGATGACGTAATGCTTGCATAAGGTCTATTACAAATTTCCTGTTTGATGGAGAACATGTGTTTTGCATCCATTTTTAAAACAGTGTAACCTGAATTGTGAAAATAACCTGGATAGTAGGATTACAACCTTCTGAAGTCTCTTTACCAAGGAACAAAGGCAGATTTGCTAAATTCAAAAAACTTATTATAAAAAAATTGCCTTGATATATCATACCAAGACTCACTATCCAGGTTTATCTGTATCTACATTCCAAGGTACTGATTCAGATAAAGTGGCACCCATTCTACTAAGAAATGGCAACAAATGAATCAATAAATGATAAGTATGTACTCACTATGGTAAAATGATCTTGCAAAATCCTTTGATTCTGCTTATTTGCCTATAATTTTATTAAAATATCAGTGAATTAAAAATAAAAATCCAAAGTGGAATGCATCAGAAATCACAGTTGAGTTAGGCAGCGTGCTTGTCAAGAAATGCAGAGCAGGACCTCATGCATTGCTGATAACATTTTTCAAATCCTGCATCACCATCATCCTGTGAAAAAGAAGAGAAGAGTTAAAAACCCTTTGAAAGCAGATAAAATAAACCGTGATCGATATATGGGGTGGAAACTTACATAGTATGGGTCTCTGATAATGCGATCTCCCTCGGGATCAAAGGATCCTAAAAGGAGAAGCTGAGCCTTGGAATTTTTCCCCGCTTTCCTTTCTAGTGTAGACATGTTATCCTCATCCATACCAAAGATAAAGTCAAATTTATCAAAATCTTCTTTGGTGATCTAAAATAGAAACGTATCGCATAATTAAAATCAAGTTTAAGATGAAATTTGATCAGAAATCATGCTGGAAACTTACTTGTCGAGCCCTATTGTTGTAGGGCACATCATGCTTCTTCAGTGTTGATAAAGCCCGAGGATCGGGTTTGTTTCCTACATGCCATGATCCTAGGGCAGCACTATCAACGCTCCATTGACTATCCAAATTCCGCTCTTTAATCAGCTTCGCAAACACTGCCTCAGCAATTGGCGATCGGCAAATATTGCCTAGAAACAATATAGCAATTTTCAATTTAGAAAAGAAGACAAGTTAAAGTGGCCTTACACTCAACATTTTGGATGCATCCGTCTATGTCTGTTTGTCGATTTTCTTTGATATTTTGTCAGATGGTGCAGAAATCATGTGCTGTTGTACATTGAAACACACCTTTGGGACTTGGGTGACAACAAAATTGTCAAAAAGTGCAAACCGGACATAGGCGGACATGACGAAAACGCTAAAACCACCTAAAGACTTTGACCACAATACAGGAGGGAAGGGAACCCTTTTTATTTTTTCTAATACAAGATCATATTGATTTTAAGACTGACATAATAGCCTGAATGACCTGTCGTCGAAATTGAGACATTTTGGCGACATTTTGGCGGGAGAAATAGAGAGACATTCTAATTGCAGACATAGAGACTTTCAAGTGTTAATCCAAATTAACCTGAGAGGACAGATTTAGTAAAAGGGAATGTATTACCGAGGCAAATGCACAAGATCTTCTTTTCGGACATTAGGCTAGTGCCTAGAAGGGTTAATCCAGAAACAGAAGCCAACACCTCACGATGACAACACTTTTAAGGGGCAGAAATATTTGTCACAATTTGAGAAGAGAAGTACTTGGCCAAGTTCTGACGGAAAATTGAATTCTTTTCTTTCGACTATCGACGTTCGTACGTCGTATGAAAAATTCACATCCCGGCGCCATAGCCATGCGGATTATCAATGTTCAAAAACAATGTTGTTTTGACCTCTTAGAACTATAAATTTTTGATACATTCATATTTTTAAACATAGAGGCACAATGAAAGAAACTCCATATTCCAATATTGAGAGGAATTTCCTTAAAACAGCTCTGTCTGAACGCAAGGTAATAACTTATTCTGAACCATAACAACGTTTTTTTCTAGGTTATGTTTTGTTCAAACATTAGATATGTGCAATGATTTTTTGTATTGAAAGCTTGATTCCAATCATAATTAAATGTATTACAGCGGTTAGATGGTAGGACTTTTGATGAGAGAAGGGGTGTTGTCCTCAACTTCGGTAAAGAGTACGGCTGTTGTCATGTAGCCCTGGGTGACACACGGTGAGCCATAGGCAAATATACACTGAATTATTTTCTATCACATTTCTGTAATCTATCTATCTATTATTTATGTATGCTTTTTTCTTACAGTGTTCTTGCCCAGGTCTCAAGTGAAATCCAACAGCCTAAGTCTACTCGTCCGAATGAAGGTCAAGTTTTTGTCAACGTCGAGTTCAGTCCTATGTCTGCAGAACATGTCGAGCCAGGGAAACCATCAGAGGCATGTGTCGAGGTTACAAGAGTGCTTGAAAAATGTATTAGAGAATCTAAATGTGTTGATGTAGAGTCACTCTGTATAATAGCTGAAGAAAAGGTAAAGGTTTATTTGTGATGTTTTATTTTTCAAATTTTATTCTTGCTACTGCAAAGAAATTAAGCAGAGGTCAATTAATTTTTCATAGGTGTGGGCCTTGCGAGTTGACCTTACAGTTTTAAATATGGAAGGCAACATTGTGGAATGTGCATCAATTGCAGCCTTAGCAGCACTAGCTCATTTCAGACGCCCAGATGTCACATCAACGGGTGATAGACTTGTGATTCATGATGCCAGTGAAAAGGAACCAATTCAAACAGCATTACACCACTTTCCTATTTGTTTAACATATGCTATCTTCAATAAAGGGTGTGTGAGAATAGATTTAAAAGTTTGGATGTCTAATCCTAGAACTTGTTCTAACAATCTGCCCTGCCCTGTTCTAGGAAGCAAATTGTTGCAGACCCTACCCTGATAGAAGAGCAAACTGCTGAAGCAAGTCTGAGTGTTGGTATGAATGCTTACAGAGAGCTTTGTGGGTTGCACTTAGGTGGTCAAGCGTTGAGCGACCACCAGTCAATTCTGAAAATAGTGCAAAAAGCAGGAGCCTCTGCTGCTGAAATTGTGCAGCTTATCAAGAAGGCTCTGGCTGAAGATGAAGAAGCTAGGTATGTTTCAGAACAATCAACATAGTTTGTACCTTCAATATTTTGTTTCTTTCAGAAAAAATACTCTGTTGTACTTCTTAAAATATAATTTTGCATGTTAGTTAGATGCTTGACGCACTCCAGTGCCTATGGCCTAAAAAATTTGCAAACAAGTGGGTCTTATGATTGTGTGAATACAGTGGATGAATTATATTTTATGTTTGTTACAGGATTAAAAATGAAGTTGTTGGTCTCTCAGCATGCATTAGAGCTGGAAGGATTACAACTTTATGTGATCAACGGATGAAGATAAAAATTAATTCTCAGTCTATTCAAGAAGTTGCTGAAAACTTAATAGCTCGAAGGCAACAGAACAAACACACTAAATTTGATGAAGATGGAAATGCCATAGAATTTAGTAGGTTTTAAGAGTTTTGTGGTAAATGACATTTGATACTTGCGATTCATTATTCTTTCTCTTTTCTAACCCAGCTCCATCAGACAAAATCATTGTGTCTATTGGTGAAAATTCTGCAGAGCTGCAGGTAAGCTTGGCAAACAAATTCTGGGCACAGAGTTGTCTTCTAACTCATTACTGCATCAGAGAACTTTCATTTACCTTTTATGCAATGCAATTATTTTCAGAATGTGACTGATGAAATTGATGAAGGAATGGATGAAGATGCTGAAGATGAGATGTCAGATGACAATGATAAGGGTAGGTTTGATGAAGAGGAAAATAGAAATGATGATGATCCTGTTATCATTGATGTTCCGTCCAGTTCGAAGAAAAAGGCAAAGAACAGAGAAAGATCTCCCAAGAAAAAAACAGAAATAACTCTTGATGAGTCTGATGATGGCCTGGAAGTTGTAGCAGAACTAACAAAAGAAGAAAAGGAGAGAATGAAGAAAGTGGAAACCCTAGGTAATTTGTAACATCTGCATAAGTGTTTCAGGAGTAATGGTGCCCTTTTATTCTGTGTCTCTAATTATATATTTGAAAATCTTATTTTCAGTGTTAGATGACAGTGAGGAAGAAGAAACATCAACTCTTACAGCAGGAGAAATGGAAACACCATCTAACAAAGCCAAGTGAGTTTATTATTTTGTAGCATCTTTGTGTGTTGCATCTTGTGTCCAATGCTTCTTTAATGTTTTTTGTTTTGTTTTTGTCATTATAATTTATATTCCAGAAACACTCCTGACTCCAACAAAAAGAAAAAAAGGAATAAAAACAAGAATAAGAAAAAGGGAGACTCTAACAAAGGCGACGGATCTGGTGCAAGGCAGTGGTATTCTAAAAATGCTTGGTAATAACTATAATAATTTTAAAAAAATAAAATTTAACAATTCACTTGTTCCTAAAACTTGATTGAGAATGGTTTTGTGGGAAATGATACATGAGAACTGCAGATCGAAATTTTACTTTATTTTTTTATTGTTATGTAGACCTACAAATTTGATGATATTCTTTTCTTAAAAAAATTCAGATGACATGTGAACATATGTATAGGTCTTCTTTCTTGATTGAATAATTAGCTTATTAATAATATCATGCTTTTTAATAATGACACAGAAGCATAATGCCTGTTTGGTGGCTGCATACTGGACACATATTTGTGTCCTCTCAAATACTTCCATGAAAATTTCCGAACTCGACAATACTGAAGGAAAATATATTTTGGTGATAAAATGGAAGTTCAGCAGGTGTCATTCATACACCTGGTCGTTCGTTGATGTCAGATATTGCATACTGACATCTTTGCAAAGCTAACAATGTACGGACTTAATCTCATCAAAACTTAAGCATTAGATTCTCAGATGGTAAAACATACCCGGACACTTAACCACTCACTCTTTTTTTTTTCTTCCAATGCCATGCACAAAGATTTTTCATTAGTTTCTTTTACAAAATTCATTCATGGCTATTTCATGGGTGCTTATTCAAACAATCATGTAACTGATGCCAAAGAAACATAAATTTCAGCAAGTTTTATGCTAACATGGAAAGCATAATACTTACAAAATTCATAGAAACTGAACTCATCTGTTAACATTTTTCCTCTTCAGCTTAGTTCTCAGCTCATCAGCAACATGGTGGCTCCTGTCCGAATAGAAACCCATTACGCCAACACATTGACAAATATCTATATATATTTATATAAAGACATATATATGTGACACAGTGGTCTGGTTGGAATGGTAGCATTATCTCAGTAATGGTCCCTCTTAATTATTTAAATAAGGACTTGACCCTAGCTTGCCCTAGTAAAACTTACAAGAGGCAAAATTTGCATTCTAAAAAAAATGCAAAATTTATGTGAGGCAATCCTGTATGTTGCACTAGATGCATCCAACGACCACTGTGCCAGTTTTATAATTAACTAAATTCATAATTGAAAGAACAGAAAAAACGAAAACAAAACCTAACATAAATTATGCAAAAAGTCTTTTGAAAGGTGTTCTGATTCAGAATTCTTTCAGTCTCTCATACCCCCCGCTGCTGGGAACGAACGGGAGCTATCACAGCAATAGAACTTGAACGCTAAGAGCACCTTTCGCACCAAACCAGATTTTCCCAACAAGCTATTTTGAGAAACTTGTTTGAGTCGTGCAAATACAGCATATTTATATATATTTACTTAGAAACGAAAAACAGCAACATAGCGCAAGTGACATTTTTTTTTCGTATCATTGCACTGAAATTAGTACATCGCTCTGAAATACGTAGCAGAAAATTTGAGCAGGCCAAAAAAAATCGTCGAGGAGGCCAATAAAGCACCGACCGGTGTGGGTGGCCCCGTCAACGCCAACGAGTGCCTAGCCGTGTCAGCAGGTCAGCAGACCCACAGCAAGGGGCCCGCTTCTCTCTCAGCCTCTCCGAGTGTTACTCCAGCTGAAGCCCAACAACGAGGCCCTCCCCGCGCCCCGCGCCGCCCCGCCGCCACCCCGGCCCTCATCACGTGACCCTGGCGTGACGTCACGCTTATGCCATGGTCAGGGCGCCCGCGCCGATGCCGAAGCCGCAGCCCTTGGGCCCGAAGTTGCGCGCGTAGCAGCCGCGGCAGTAGATGTCGTTGTCCGGGCCGTCGTTGAGGTTGGTTGAGTCCAGGGAGCGGCCGCAGTCCCGGCAGTTGAAGCAGCGCTTGTGCCAGATCTGAAACGGCGTCATAGCGCAGGGGAAGAAGTTAGTCGCAGCTGACTCCCCCTCCTAACTGAGAGGGGGGGGGGGGGGGGGGGGGGGGGTACTCACTCCTAAGTATGTGATCCGACATTAACGTCTAATACGCTGAATTACCCTCCGAAATTTTTGAGATTCGGCCCGAAAAAGCCCAAAACGATTCGAAAAATGATTTGAAAATGGAGAAATTTTGCTATTACGCTCCCAATACGCCTCTTTAACGCATACTGTTTTTGCCTTTATTACGGGTAGAGTGACCAAACTATTGCGCGAGTGCATACCCCCTTTGAGCGGCTGACAGCCCTCGCTGACGGTACAGACAGACCGCCGCTGACTACTCACCCTGGTCTTGCTGATCATCTGCTCGGCGGCGTAGACCTCGAAGCCGCAGCGGGGGCAGCCCTTGCCCTCCTGGGCGCGGGCGCCGTGCGTGGGCCGCGCGTCGTTGCTGCAACATTTGCATAGAGATCGCGGGAAACCCCTGGAGAGGGGCGCCGTCGCACGCGGGCGCCCTGGGGGCGGCTGCTCCTCGCTCCACCACTGGCTCCTGGGCCCGGCCCGGCGCGGGGGGTACGTTGCGGAGGTTAGCACTCCGGGCTGGGACCGTCACTCCACAAACTCGAGCGCACAACGATTTTTCTGGTTGTTCATGATTTTCCTTGATTTCTTTTTCCTTTTTTGTTTCTCTGATTTTTCTTGCTTTTGACTGTGTAATTCTTAATTTTTTTTCTAGACTTTCTCTATACTCTTTCAAGATATTTCTAATTTTTCTAGACCTTTTCTAGATTTTTTAAAAACTTAAAAAAAACAGCGATTTTAGAAGGCAACTCCGTTGCCTAAAAAGACACTTTTAGATTTTTTTCCTAGTTTTTTTCTTAAGTAGATTTTTTTTAGAATTTTTTAACTAACGTTTGTTGTGTACTCTGATATTTTTGAGTGAAGGACCCTTCGGTTAGCACACTGGGACGAGGCGGGGGCACCCAGGCTCAGATAAGTGATCGTCAGGAAAGTGCGTCCGTTTTAAACCCAGTTTATAGTCATAGTGTTTGCGAATCACCGGACGCCTGCGAGATTCGGGGTAGGCCAGCCCGCAGCACACCCATGCACTGCCGAGCAGATATTGCCTACCTATCCGGCGCTTTGAGAGACTGGAGCGTGCATGCGTGCTCGGGGGGACCAGTGTAGCCAGGCGCAAAACTCTCCACGAAAACACCCGTGTGCTGCAGACGGGTGTGTCTCACCTCCTACCTACTCGTCGACAAGTGGTCTCATACGTGGAGACTTTGCCCAGAAGACAGGTGGAGGGGAAATACCCAGTGTTGCCAGAAAAGTGGGCAACATTCCCACGAATCGAATATGTGTGAGGCAGACGGGAACCTCCGCCTGCCTACTGCGCAAAAGATGATCCCATGTTAGGAATGTTTGCCTAGTAGGCAGGCGGAGATACCCGTCTGCCTCTCACAGGTGCGCACAGGTGTAAATTTTGCCTACTTTTCTGGCAACACTGGAGACCCGTCTGCTTTACACGGGAATGTATTTTGAGCGGGAAATTGTTTCTACCGACTTTTCAGGCAACAACGGCGCGCGATTAGGTACAACTCGGTAAATATGACGGGTGCGCTTCCTGGACGATCCCCATAGAGCCTTCGATGCAGTGCGGGGCTGCGGCTGGAGGCAGGCGCCGTGCCACCGGGGCCCGGCAGGGTGATTCCGAACTAACAGCGTTTATCAGTGGTGTCTTCTCTCTCTCTCTCTCTCTCTCTCTCTCTCTCTCTCTCTCTCTCTCTCTCTCTCTCTCTCTCTCTCTCTCTCTCTCTCCCCCTCCCTCTCTCCCTCTCTCTCTCTCTCTCTCTCTCTCTCTCTCTCTCTCTCTCTCTCTCTCTCTCTCTCTCTCTCTCTCTCGTGCCCCATGAGAGCGGCGAGAACAGAGAGACGATGCCACAGTGCGGAATCACCTAGCGCGGTGCCCGCGGGACGCTACACGGTAGAAACGATGTCTGATTTTTTTGAGGAAAAAGGGAAAACTTTGAGGACCTTGTATAATTTGAGGAAAACTTACATTTTGAGGAAGTCCGGAAGTCCCCCTCAAAATTTGTGGAGATTTCCCTTATCTTTTGAGGAGCGTTCCTCAAAATCTGAGGGTTTTCCCTCAAGTTACGGAAGTTCCTCTGAGTTTTCCCCTTTTTCCTCAAAAAATTAGACATTGTATTTGCCGTGTACCGCGCCCAGCCGCCCGGCTCAGCCATGGGACCCGGAGGTTAGCTCAAGCTTGGCCTCTGAGAGGTGCGCGGCGGTGAAGGCGTGTTGGTATGCATGGTTAGGACAGGGCGACAGGGCGGAGAGAGACTACGGCCTGCTGTCGGGACCGGGCCCTGGACGTCAGTGGAGGGCGACGAGGAGCTTGTTCACGGTCTCATAGTACGGGACGGCCTTTGTCAAGCCCACGACGCGCTCGCTCAAAATTATCATCAGATTACTGATGATGAAATAATTTTGACCGACCGCGTCGCGTTTCCGAACGCGTGGGGAGCATCGGGCGGGATGATGATGACGCCAAGCGGGAAACAACTCTGAAATTTCAGTAGTACGCCTCGTAATTCAGAAAAATTGAAAGAAAAAAAAAATTCTGAAAAAAGTTCAAAACTTTAAAACAAAAATTCAGAAAAATTCTCAAAAATAAAAAAAAAAAATGGAAAAATTTGAAAAGTTAAAGTAAAAGTTGCACAAAAATCCAGAAAAAAATCATAAATGTTCTCGACACTTATACACCACAATTCAGAGCTGTTTTCCCATAAAGACAATTCCCCCTTGCTCACGCACTTTCCGCTCTTGAAAGTTGATTTTAGCGCACACCTTGAAAGATTTGTTTTAAACCGCACGGGACCCCTGCTGCCGTTTGTTACAGCATATTGTTATATATGGCTTAGCATTGTTTGCAGCGGCCCCGCACTGGTGAGGGGGCCGCCGTCGCTTCGCTGCGCTAGAGACATGCAACTATTCCGCCCTGGACTGGCACGACCGGCAGCGGGGTCCCGTCCCCTCACCCCATACCCTGGCGGGGCGGGGAAGAGCTACTCACAACTGGCAGGTGGACTCGCCGCTGGTCGACACGAGCGTGGGCGCGAAGCCGTAGCCGAAGCCCTTGGGGCCGTACTTCTTGCCGTAGCAGGCGCGGCAGTAGATCTCCTTGTCCGGGCCGTCGCACGCCAGCATCGAGTCCAGCGGCCGGTGGCAGTCGGCGCAGTTGAAGCACTTCTTGTGCCACATCTGAACACGCAGGCGCAAAAAAAAAAAATAAAAAATAAATAAGAATGAAAAAATAACGGGGGCTTAAAAAAAATGCTCAAATTATCCAAATGGTTGTAAGAAACACTGAAGTTATCTAACATGGCCGTGACCGTACTGACCGTGCCCTTGGCGAGCTGCTGCTCGGCGGCGAACACGGCGCCGCCGCAGCGCGGGCAGCCCTGGCCGGGGCTGGCCTTGATCGAGGTGGTGTCCGGGTTGTAGAAGGGCCGCATGGACGAGATCTCGTCGTCCGTCAGCCCGTCCGTCTGCAGGAAGCCGGCGCCGCCGCCGAAGCCGTAGCCGTGCGGCCCGTACTTCTTGCCGTAGCACGTCTTGCAGTACACGTCCTTGTCGGGGCCGTCGCACGCCAGCATCGAGTCCAGCTGCTTGGTGCAGTCGCGGCACTTGAAGCACTTGCGATGCCACTCCTGCGGGGCGCGGGGGCAAGCAAAAGGGTCTTCATGAGGCTGGTGTTGCTGCTGCTGCTAGAGCCTTCTGGTTCCGAAGGTCGCCCTCGTACCTCCGTCCTTGTCGCACCTATGGCGGTGCTCCGCGTGGCGGGGAGGGGGGGGGGATGGTAGGGTCCCTTGAGTGCGACAAGGACAAAGGTGCGAGAGCGATCTTCGGAATCAGGCGGCTGCTGCTATTGTTGTGGAGATTGTACAGTGGTTGTCCTCTCGGTCGGGGTCGGAGTGGGAGTTAGCGTATAGGGCGCACTATGAAAACCTTAGTGTGAGATGATCCTGCTACACTTTTGAGGACAGGCTCAAGTGGTAATACATCTTCTGGTGTAGGACCAACGTATTCTAGAATTTTTGTGTGATTCACTAGTTAGTATCCTGCACTTTTTAGTGTGAGGCGCGACGTGTCCAAGACTTAGGCAAAGTATTCTCACAATCACATGTCGGACGCATCCTGCGTCCTCACACTAAAAAGTGCAGGACACATCGTGCCCTGCACCAGAGAACGTACACTGGTAAAACAACTGTTTAGTTTCTATACATCGTGGTGTATAGTTGGCAATTCTTTACATGACATGATGTATAGCAGGAACTGAACATGACAATATGTTTTACAGCTAAACACTTTGTAAATGTTTAGAGGTGAAACAGATGCATAGAAGTAAGCACTTGGGCGAGGCTTCACATGGAGAAGCATAGGGATACCACGCTGCGCCAAGTGTATAGCCAACTGAACACTTGCAAAGTGTTTAAAAAATAAACATCTGCTGGTGTAAAGTTTGAACTAAACATGATATAGTGTTTAAGTATTAAACATTACCAGTTCAAAATCAGGTAATGTTTAGAGCTAAACATTTGTTTTACCAGTGTAGGACCATTCGATCAACACTGTTAAAAATTCCGTACCCCAATGCCCCAGTTACTACAGGTAAAAACCGTTTTGTTTGGAGACGGGACGACCGTATCTGAAAAATACGGTGTTCTCCGTGACCTATTCCGTAGTTTCAGTTTCTTGAAACTTCGTAAAAAGTTGAAATATATGCCCATGTGAAATATACGGTACCGTACCCGAAAAAAAAGGTCCGGACCTGGCAAAAAATTAACGGGCAAAAACCGTACTAATTACCGTGGAAATTTCTGGCATAGTGAAGCACAGGAAAAAAAAAGGAGGAGACTGTCTCACACTAGGTTTTCCAGATTGGGGGCGGGAGCTGAGTGTGTGGGCAGGGGGAGAGGGGAGAGGGGGGGCGGGGGGGGGGGGTGGATGCCAGCGGCAGAGGGGGGAGGGGGCAGCATCCCTGGCAGCGACAGTAGGCGGTGGCGCCTGGGCTGCCCCCCCCCCCCCTCATGGCCCCACCAGCGGCCGCCGCGGCCCCCGCGGTGGGCAGCGTTGCCAGACGTAGTGCAGACGTCTACGCCGCTGCTCGCGGTGTTGCACGCGCCTGGGTCGGGCCGCCGGGGCACAGGAGCTCAGCCGCGAGGAGGTGGCCCGTCCCGCCCCGCCCCGCCCCGCCCCGCGCCGGTGCCTTGTGTGTACTCACCCTGCCTTTGGCGAGGACCTGCTCGGCGGCGTACACCCTGCCGCCGCAGCGGGGGCAGCCCTCCCCCTTGGGCGCCTGGATCTTGGCCACGTCGTGCAGGGTGTTGGGCTTGTTGGCGAGGTGCTCACTGCGGGAACAAGGACACGGTGATCAGCAAGACCCGAGGGAGTGGGGTGGGGGGGGTGTAGTCCGCCGCAGCTTTAATGTTATAAGTCGCTGTTACTGAACGGTGGAGAGCGACAGGCGCGAAAGATAAAAGTAGCAGGTAGAGAGAAACTGTAGGACACTCCCACTGACGTTGCCCCCGCCCGTCGCGCGTGCATCCCGAAGCTATATGTATATTTTGCAGCTACTTTAAAGCTTAAAGGAAAAGCGTTGGAGCAGTGGATTGATTTCTGAAGCCTGGTCGGACACCCAGGAAAATTAAAAACGTGCAGAAGCTATCGTAAGCGAGCTCAGATACAGTAGTAATACCATGTGTGGGATAGTAATTAGTAATTAGTTCAGTCGTGTCGACCGAAGCTCGTTCATCACAACACCATGACTTAGAGCCGACTCTGGGCTAGTCATACGATGGTTGCTGCCGCTTGTCATCGTACCAGGCGCTGGGGTCACCCCGCCCCGCCCCGCCCCGCCCCGCCCCGCCCCGCCCCGCCCCGCCCCGCCCCGCCCCGGCGCACGGCACGCGCGCGGGTAAGGTTGACACTCACTAGAAGTCAGTGATATCAGAGGTGAGTCCGATGAACAGCCCCCCTCCAAAGCCTACGCCCCGGGGCCCGTACTTCTTGGCGTAGCACACTGGACATGGCACAAGACGACTCGGTTAGGAGCACAGCGAAGCTGGAAGCAGTCCGGCGTGAGGCGTGAGAGGGGGCGGGCCCGGGAGGGCAGGGCAGGGCAGGGCGCCTTCACTCGGCCAGTGCAATCATTTCAAAAAAAATAATAAAAAGAAATCGAAATCGACGATTTTTAAAATAATCGAAAAGGGGGTCCTTTCAATTATTCGTAATCGCGAATTAAAAATAAAATAAAATCGGAAAGTTAAATTGATTTTTAACTGTTTGATTAAAGGAATCGAAATAGACTCGTAAAAATATTAGTCGATTACCAAAATAATCGAATCAAGTTTTCGATCAATCAAAAATTTGCACAGAGCCCTGCCTTCACCCCCCGGCCTCGCGAATTGTGAAGAGAAGCTAAGAAGTGTAAAGAGAGTTAGAGAGGGAAAGGGAGAGAGAGAGTGAGAGAGAGTAAGAGAGAGAGAGAGAGACGTAGATAGAGAAAGCTAGAAAGAGATGTAGGGAGCGAGAGAAACTGAGAGAGAGAAACTGAGAAAAGGCGAGTGAGAGACAAAGAGAAATAATTGAGGAAAAAAAGGAGAAAGAGTATGCGAGAAAGAGAACTTGAGCGAACAAGATTGAGAGCGCGAGACAAAATCACGGTGGACACCGTGGATAAAATGCTGTAAACACGCAAATGCGCACACAGGCCTACGCACGCGAAGGGGCGGCCGACCGATGTATTTCTGTGAACACTAACTTTGTATTTCTTGTATTTCTCATGTATTTTTGTTGTATTTTTGATAAGTATTTTGATGAAATGCTTAGTATCATCGGGTATCTCCTTGTATTTGTCGCGTATTTCTTCTTTTATTTTCTTAGAAATACACGATTATGTCTGTGTACACGATTTTTTCAAGTTGGCCTCCCCTTGAACGCACGCACATACACGGAAACAAACAAACAAACAAACAAACAAACAAACAAACAAACAAACAAACAAACAAACCAATTGAACCCACACAGTGGACCTACCCGGTGCCGTTGGTGTAGATGCTCGCGTCGCTTTGGAGGGCGCCGGCGCCCTGGCCGTAGCCGTAGCCCTTGGGGCCAAACTTCTTGCCGTAGCATGCTGCAAACAAAACGGCACATTCGCATTCAGGTGACACGAGGGGAGGAGCGAGGGAAAGATCACTCATTCAAAATGTGTACAATAATATTTTTTTTCTTTCGATTTTTCAAGGAAAATTTCTGTCTCTTTTAGATTAATTTTGATCTTTTCACCCTTATTTATTTGTTCTCGATTATTCGGATTTTTCTTTATCTTCTTGATTACTAACAATTTTTTAAAAATGTTTTATAAAATGATTTTTTAAGGAGGCCGTACAATGATTTTTTCGAAGTGACTTTCCCGTCGGGTAGTGGGAACACTCTGGGCATGCAGGGCGGGCCGTGCCGGGCCCCTGTGGAGTGGAGGGTAGGCCACCCGGCGGACTGCAGAGTCCTCGCGTTGCCTACCCAGCCGCCCCCAGGCGCCTCCAGCGGGACGACAGGACGTCTCAAGTCCTCCAGGTAGTGTTTCCAATCGATCGGATTCTGGCTGTACCCGACTGTCTTCCGTCTCTCTCCCTCCCACTTGACACGCATGCGAGGGAGAGAGACGGAAGACAGTCGGGTACAGCCAGGATCCGACCGATTGGAAACAGTACCTCCAGGAAAAGTCAAGAAGAGCCCCAAAGTAGTGATGGCATTGACTGCATTCCTAATTTTTTTTTTTTTGTAGTAGCGCATGAACTTCCACGAAAGGCGAAATTTCAATCGGAAGGTGTCTTTTGCATGACACCAGTTTTATTTGTGGTGTAAATTGCACTGCTATTATTTTTTTTTTGCTGTTGATTTCAGTCAGTTTGAATCAGTTTAAATTTGATACACCGATGTGAAAATACTTCTTTTAAGAAAAGGAGAAGAAGAACTGTTCATTTTTGGTGAGTCCTTTTCCCCCGCCCTGTTCGAAAAGCGTATGTGGCGTGTCGGGCTACCTTTGCAGTAGATATCCTTGTCTGGACCCTCGCACACCAGCACAGAGTCCAGTCGCTTCGCACAGTCGCCGCACTTGAAGCACTCCTTGTGAAAACCCTGGAACAGGAGGGGTCGCACCACAGGCATGTCACACCACTCACACTTTGTAGCTAAGGAGGGGTAAGAATAGGGCAGAAACAGTCGATAGGAAAACAACTCCAAATTTGCCAATGTCTTAAATTTTTCTATTATTCCGTAAACTTTTAGAAACTTTTCCGCTTTTCGCTTATTATATTTCTGACACGAATTTTCTTGAATTTCTAAGAATTATCTGAAGTTTTAAATTATTATTGGTACTTTTGTTGTTGTTTTTTGTTAATTTTCTATTTATTTCTAAATTGAGTCTTAAGGTGCAATAAAATTTTATGGTTGTTTCCCCGTCGTCATCGAGCCATTGAGGGAGGGTAGGGGGTACAAACCGCCGCGCTACCCCGTGCCGACAGGGGCTCCGCGCCGCGGGGTAGGGCCTTCAGAGGCATGCGCGGGGGGAAGGGGGGGGGGACGCGTGCGTGCGGCCAGGAAAACTACAGCCCGTCTCCTCTCTGTCAGCACATCCGCAAGGGGGAGGGGGAGTCCACAAACACGCGCGTATACCGTGCGTACGTGCTCTCGTGCGTACGTGCTCTCGTGCACGTGCAGTGCACAGCGCGAGGTACCTTTGCAGTACACCTCGCCGTCGGAGCCGTCGCACACGGTCGTGGAGTCCAGCCAGTGGTTGCAGGTCTTGCAGCGGTAGCAGCTCAAGTGCCAGCCCTGCACGCCAACAGGCTCAGTCCGATGTTGCAAGATGGGCATGGGTCAAAAATATCCGGGAATAATACGCACCGCACTCTTAGTCTCATACGAAGAGTGCTCTTCATATTATGAAGAATTGAGTTCGTAAGGTACAAAGGATTTGGAACCACCATATTAAAAACCCTTTTTCTTCATATTATACAAACAACCCGCGTGCTTATACTAGGCTACAAACACACTCTCTTCAAAATACAAATGAAGCTCTTTTCGTATTCCACAGTATTTGTTTGTATTACAATGGTCTAAAATCCTTTCCTTTGTACGTTATGAAGAGTGGTGGGCATCTCTGTCTGCCTATGTAAACTCTCACTTTTGACTTGTAGGCGAGCACTGATACTCGTCTGCCTCAGAGGGGGTGTGGGAATTTTCGCGCACTACACTGTGAACGCTGCCTATTATCAGAACACAGGACAAATGAAAAGTTGCAGTAGCAAGCATCGTGCAGTTCGCACGTACGGACAACACGGTAAAAATAGTTTCTTGTATTTCAAGATCTTTCTTGGATCTTCTGGAGAATACCAATGGACATCCAAGTCCAAGACAGATCTTTACAAGAAACTATTTTTACCGTGAACCATTTGATGTTTTGTACAACCATTCATGTTCTCGCTGTATACTGACCGGGAGGGGACGTCGCGAACAACTATGCAAACCCACGTATAAACCACTCCTGCATTACAAAGGGTGCACGCGAAAAAAAATGCTGAAATTAGATGTGAAAAATTAGAGCTACGGCTAAAACCTTAAAACCGCACACTGTGGGGCACATGAGTGTCATACTTCTTACTGTAGTGTTTTACACTTGAGTTTGCAGAGTGACTGAAGCGCCTTTTATATAAATAGGACTATGTTTTGAGTTTGATTCCCTTTGGAAACATAAAAGTGTGTGAATTTCCACTCGCACGCTTGATCAGGGAAAGGGGTTAATTTTCCATGAAATCTCCCAAGCGCTTCAGCACCGTGAAAAATAGTCGTGAGGGTTACGGAAAAATCTGCTTCCAAGAGAAATGTCGTAAAGTTACGATTCCGAGTTGTACAGTTACGAGTATTTTTTGACTTCATGTCCCGACTTATTTTTCTTCAACGGTCAAGAAACGTGAATATACGACTGCGGTCGTATCGAAGACTTACGACTCCGTGTCGAAATGGTCAAGTACGAAAGAAAAATCGATAATTTACGAAAAATTTTCTCACAGTGAAGGCGCAAGGTGTACGAGTGGGAAATTCGCGCAGCTACATACTACTTCCGGCTCGGGCGCATATACTCACCCTTCCCCTGGCGAGCATCTGCTCGGCGGCGTAGACGTAGCCGCCGCAGCGGGGGCAGCCCTCCCCCTCGGGCGCCTTGGCGATGGCGCGCGGCTCCATGGGCGCGCGGGCGCCCTCGCCGACGTACCTGGGGAACAGGCACAGCCGTGCGGAGCACACCGTCAGCGAGGCCTGGGGCCAGGGCCACTCAGCGGCATAACCGAAACCGATACCGATTATCAGAGTAATCGGAAAGCCTGCGACCGATTCGATGTTTAATAATTGGCAAATTATCGGAACGTGGATCAGCGAAAACCAATTCATTCTCAATAATCGACCGAGAGAGATTAATCGCATTTTCAATGAATCGAACATTTCTAAATTATCGTCTGCAACTGATTAATTGCTGTTACTAGAGTTAAAAGATCGCGGATGATTACGCTAAAAGCTATTTTAAAAAGAGTGATTTAGGGGTATTTAAGGTAGCAGCGATAAAAATATACTCTGTGAAAAATACTCGTAAGGGTGACGGGAAAATTTTCCAAGATAAAAGTCGTTAAATTACAATTTGAAATTGTAAGTTAACAAGCACATCCTATCGACTTGGAATTGACCGACTAGCAAGAATGAGTTGCCGTAAATTTACGACATATTTTGTAAATAAAATTTACAACAATTGGGGTAAATTTATGAGGATATTTTTCACAGAGTAGAGTTTGAAAGTTTGAAAATACTTTATCTGTTTTAAATTACCCTATTAATTTTAATTAGGTCGATTATTGAGCATCGATTAATCGGCAAAAGAACGATTACTGAGCATCGAATCAGTCCTCAAAAATAATCGTCGATTACTAAAATAATCGAAAATCGATTTTGGTTATTCGAAAAATTGCACAGGCCTACCGTCAGCTGGCATTGCGTCGGCCACGGCCGACATCGAGGAGAGCAGGATGCCACGTGTCTTTTGCATTTTACTACAAACCATTGAATCCAAAGGTCTCCCCGGATATGGGAGAATAAGACACTTTTCAATACTTCATTGGAGCTGGAATTCATCGACTTTACTCTGTGTGCCTGATATGATTTAGCCCCGCTCTATTTAAGCAGGTATGTTTGTTTTGGGGCCTCACTTTCTTTGGAAGATGTCACAAAATTCTTTCTCAAATAGAGCGAGGAAAAAAAATCTTTACTCAGAGATAAATAAAATGCTTCTCAAATTGATGCTCGTACAGGAGCGAAAAGCATGACGTCTTCTGTATTTCCCAGTGTTGAGTCAATTGCCAAGCTAAAATTGGAATTGGTTTCCGGGAAAGCAAATATTTTGATTTCCTGGTTTAAAGGGCAAATTTCCGTAATCTTTTTTACAAAATTAGAATGTGTTACCTCTTTTTTGCCAACTTTAGTCGTGCAGAAAAGCAGAAGTCCATAATCGAAATTTGGCAGTCGATTAAGAAGACCACCATTTTGGCTCGCACAACAGCCATACATTTCTAATGTTGACTTTTTCCTTCAAATTTGTGCCATTTTTATATATCTCTGTCCTCTTTGGACCAAAAATTTGATTATATGTAAAGTCATTTATTTGAGAAAGATATTTTCTGTTTTGACCGATATTGAACTGGTAAAACAAATGTTGAGTTCTATACATCAATTAGTGTTTAGTTCCAAATGTTCAAAAACTATACACCTGCTGGTGTATAGTTGGACCAACTACACATCAATTGACGTTTAATAAGTTCAACTATACACCAGCTGGTGTTGAGTTTTTGAACACTTTGAACTGAATATCAATTGATGGTCAGAACTAAACATTTGTTTTACCAGTGTGGAGAGATGTCTCCCTCAGCTGGTCCATTGATAATTTCATAATTTCCAATTCTACATTGATATTCGTACGCATCTAACATTCTGGAGAGCAATAGGGAAAAGTCCACAACAGTTTGAAGAATTGTAGTGTTTAGGGTTCATTTATAAGAAAAAGTATTTTTGTGCTCTAGTGCTACCTACCTTTCACTCTTCATCAATGTTTATGTGTACGTTTCCTTTTAAACGTTTTGTATTTTTCTATCTGTTAAAAATACTCTGGAAAACCAAATGTGTACCATTACTGATTATTTACAGCACACTTAAAAGTATTCAGGAAACAGTGTGAACTTGGGGATGTATCCAGTAAGTGGCGTGTACTGTACAATTGTAAAAAATTTACTTGTAAATTACGCGTGTTCATGCTAAGGTATTCAGCAAAACTTACTTGAGCAACTCATTGTGTGCATATTCATGCACAAACTACGTCTTTCCTGACAACTTCAAAGTAAGTACTCATGAAAAATGAATTGTACACGCTTTACTTTCCAGAAAAAGTTTCAGTGAAGAGACATTTTTATAACTGATTTTTTTTTCCCTTTGAAATGGGCTTTTTGTTTTCGAGACTCTTTTAATAATTTTGTAAAACCGGAGTCTCTTTCAGTTTCCGTGTAGAACACCGTTTCCCAGTGTAATATTTTTTTTTTCTGTATTTCATCTTTGATTTTTTGGCCCTTCTGTTTTTTTCTGTTGGCATATTTTTTCTTTCTGTTAAAACGTATGTGTTTTCAATACAGTTTCGCTTTGTGTGTGCGGCTGTGAGGGAGCGTCAGATGCGCCTGTCTCAGAGAGGGTTGAAAAGAGAAAGATATCTTAAGCTGCGCTTCCGTATGGCCATCGCTGCCGGCCACTGAAAACTTGTTCAAACATGGGGCCAAGAATCGAAATTTTACACTTCACTTTTTTTTTTCAGATAATTTATACTAACTTTTCCCATGCAAAAAATTAAAAGATGTCATGCAAATCGAAATGGCTTATTTTTGCTTTGGCCATACAGTCTCCAAAGCCATGAGAGAAGGAAAAGAGCGTCATCGAAAAGAGAAAGAAAGGGCGGCAAGGAAGTTAGCTGTCCCTCTAGTACAGTACCCAGCCAAAAAAAAAAAAAAAAAAAAAAAAAAAAAAATCTTTTGGAAACTAACAGAACAGAAACAAAAAATGTAACAGCTGTGATTATCAGAAAAGACATCTCGGGCGCTGAAACGTCCAACAAGAGACACCGGCACGTACAGAGGGCAACTTGAGGGGCTACCTTGAGGTTCTCCCTATCTCACGCTAACTCTCTATATAAAGCGGACAGACAGAGAAGGGAAGACAGACAGACATGCAACGAATGACACCCTCGCCTCGCCGCTGTGGTGCAGTGTGGTGTGGGGCGGGGGAAGGTGCGGGCGGGGCCCGGCAGGGCAGGGAGCCTGCCGAACCTCGCCGGGCAACAGAGCGAGTCGAGTCAAAGGAGCCTTTATTTTTTCCCCGATGGTAGTTTTATTTCTTTGATCAAAAAAAAAAAGATACACATTTGGTAGTAAAAAGTGGCCACACCATACATCCTTTGGATAAAACGCGCTTACAATTATTAGACCAAGTCCACTCCGTATAGACGTTACACATGCCTTTGCAAACAAACAAGACTATTGTGGTCCGAACACCATTCACTCTACAAAATAAAAAAAGAAAAGTCGTGGTGATATAACCGGATGTAAACGGATGAGAGGAATCAGTATTAGGGCTACAAAAAGAAATGCATCATCATGCACCGGGAACGGAAAAGGAAACTACAACGACTTATTTTTTTAATTAAAAATTGGTATTATAAAAAAATAATAAGAGGAACGAAATAGAACCCCCTGCTTGGGCCGCGTTTGGCGCCCATCGCCCGTCGGACAGTAGGGTCCGACGAGAGAGTGTGCCGCCGGCGGCCGTCCGCAGGGGGCTGCTTTAATATTATATCATTATATTTATAATATTTATAGTTATGCAGGCCCGCTGGGCTGGCGCTGGTGAACCCGGCGGACGGGGCGGGCGGGGCGGGGTGGGGCAGGCAGGCGTTCAGGAGTTACTGGCTACAGAGAGAGAGAGAGGACGGTGTAACTACCATGCTCCGCAACACACTAGCTAACAAACAAACAAAAGGACTAAAAGAGGTGGGGGGAGGGGAGGGTTTGTAACTATACCACCCCGTTAAAAAGAAAAGTGGTGCATATGCTTAGGGAACGCAAAGGTGGAAGGGAGACTTGGTGGTGGTCAAGATTCCGCACGGGAATAGAGACCAGGCAGAGCTCCCTCACCGCCAATGAGTCGCCATCCTTCGTACCGTCCATATCCTCCTCACTCTAGGCGGGAGAGAGATACAGAGACAAAGACAGACAGACAGACAGACAGACAGACAGACAGACAGACAGACAGACAGACAGACAGACAGACAGACAGACAGACAGACAGACTTTGCGAGAGAGAAACAGAGAGTGAGCGAGAGAGAGAGGCATGGAAGGCACTAGTACCACCGAGGAGGGGCACCCCGTGGGCAACCTGAGGGGAGGGAGAGTGCCGTGCCATGCCGTGCCGTCGGTGAAGTTCTCCTTCCATCCAGTTTTCTTCAACTTATGGTCAAGCAACACGTTTGTCTGTAGTTTTCTCCTCGTTTCATAAACATAAAAGAATCGTGTGTGGTGGATGACGTCATTCAAAGGGCGGTTACCATTCACGAGTCTGGCGCGGAAAAGCTTTCAGAAGAAAAAATGATGAAAGAAAAACGCGACGATAGACTTTAGTTGTTGCTTTAGATTTTCAGAAGAACAATAAATCCTGGATAATCTGAGCATTTTTCTTACATCTTTCACCTTTGAATGAAGTGCCGCTGCAGACGTAAACCAGACCCCTTCAATGACGTGAATAAGGTTTACACGACTCGATGGAGAAGCAAGTGGGGGCGGGAGTGGTATATGGCGAAGCAAGTCATCTGTGTGCGAGATACGACGAGACAGGGAACCCTCAAGACACCTCCAAGAAGCCCTCAGACGAACCTGCCAGCCGCGGCGACGCCAGGGCCATTCACTGTACGCGAATACTCTTTCCTCAATTTTACATTTAAAAAAAAAATAACTTGCGCCCTAAATTCTTGAGGTATTTTTCTTTCCTCTTTTAACTTTCCGATTTCGCTCTGGACTGACCTCACGGCTTTGGGACGCGCGCTCAACATCTCCCCTCCAAACTGCTCCACGAGAACACACCCCTGGCGCCCTCTGTGAGGGGCGGGCTGCAGTTAACTTACAGGGGGTACAGGTCCCCCACAGGTGCCCCACAGGTGCCCCGCAGGTGCCCCGCAGGTGCCCTGCAGGTGCCCCGCAGGCGTCACTCACTCACCCGCTCAGGTGTTCGCCGGTGTCCATGCTCAGGCAGCCCGCGCCGCCGCCGAAGCCGTAGCCCTTGGGGCCGTACTTGCGGGCGTGGCAGTTCTTGCAGTAGAGCTCGCCCTCGTGCTCAGCGCAGTTAGTGGAGTCCAGCATCTTGTTGCACATTCCTAACAGGCATTGCAAAACAAACATACTTCAGACAATGTTCAGGAAATGACTCACGATTGCTCTGGGAAAATATCGGAAAAGTAACGACATCAAAAAGTAAAATTGCAAAATTGTAATGATACTTGGCATTGACTGTACACTGCCAAACGTCGGTGAACAGCTAGAGGGGCGACCTCTCGGAATTACAGCCGGGGTGCTCACAGAGTACAGTCGGAGTACGCCAAGCCTTGTACCCAAGAAGACGCGAGTTGACGCCGAATGTGCGACGGGGGGAAAAGGGATTTGCTTACCGCATTTGAAGCACATCTTGTGGAACTTGAAGCCGCCGGCGACCTTCTCCTCGGCCGCGTACACGGACTTGCCGCATTTCGGGCATTTGGGGTTTTCAATTGGCTTGAAAGGCATCTTGGCCTAAGTGCGTTCTGGAAGCAGAAAGAAACGCTAGTGTTAAAAAATAAAAAAAATAAAAGAGAGAAAGAAAGAGCGTCATGCTCGAAAGAAGCTCATGGCATGCTCGACTCGAAACAAAAGCGACCAGTGTGCACCCAAAGAACCAGTTGTTGAGACAGCCAAATAGGGGTTGTGGGAAACAAAATTTAGTTGCTCGAAATCTTTTCATTTTTCTTACACTATCGTTGTTTTGACTTGATATTGAAGAACATAAAATAAAAATATAGTCAACATGAATTAAGTATTAGATGAAATCAGTTCGATTAAGGTTCGTGAAGCTAAGATTTTGCCGTTTTAAAATTTGGTCCCATGAGCAAAATGGTTGAGTAGGTGCTGCACGGAGGCTGCCGCGGGCGGACCACGCAACCCCGCGTGCGAGGGGGAGGGAGAGAGAGAGAGCACGCTGACAGAGAGCGCGCCGAAGCGGTGAGAATTGTTGCTTTCTAAATTTAACCCGCGCCACGCCGCCTTAGTCGCTTCCCAGCTTTTGGCGCAGGGCGTTAGAGGAGGAGGAGGAGGAAAGAGAACGCCCCCCTCTCCCCTCAGCGGTGGACCACACCCTCCTCTGTCCGCCATGAAACAGCCTCCCCCCCCCTTCCCCTCTCGGCTGGCAGAGAGCCAGGACCCCAGCCCGCTTATGCAATACGCGAAGCGGGTGGGGAAGGGCCGCATCCAAAAATGGACGCAGTCAGGTAAAGACACGCCGCGCCGTTACGAATTTCCCTGCCGGCCCCCTCCTCCCTGCCCCCCTCCCCCCCCCCATAACACCTTCACCCGCACGAAACAGGTGATGGGGGTGGGGGGCCGTTAGCTCGCAAGCTGACGCACACAAGCGCATTTCACTCTCCTGTAGGCTGATTCCGCACATCGCTCAAGGGTAGACGCGGTCCTCTCTCTCTCACTCACTCTCACTCTCTCTCTCTCTCTCTCTCTCTCTCTCTCTCTCTCTCTCCCACACAATGGTAGTGCCTCATGAGTGAGAAAAGGACGGAGGTATAAGAAAGTCACGAGCGGAATCGGACATCTGGCATCCCTTTTGGCTACTGCTGAAGCGGCTGCACCCTGACAACTACCCCCTCCGTGACACACCGTGCACGCAACGAGCCCGTCCCGCCCCGACCAGTCTGCCGTGCACACAAAACTGTTAACATAAATTTAAAAAAAAAAAAATGAAAAATGAAAAACGCCTACGAACGGCTCCGTAAATTAGTTGACTGATCCGGACCGTTTATACGGTGTCTACCTTACGGGACACACCGTACTTTACCAACCACGTCGTAGAGACTCGCAATCAATACAGCAAAGAAATCCGCCTACACAGTGAAGTACAGTCAGTAGACCGTCACGATCTGAGCGTGCGAGAGAGAGAGAGAGAGAGAGAGAGAGAGAGAGAGAGAGAGAGAGAGAGAGAGAGAGAGAGAGAGAGAGCGATACTGTGCGGAACGTAACACGGGCTTAGGGTATTCTTGACAGTGCTGAGCGCCGGGTAGGCGTAGGCGTCCCCTGAGCGACGGCCTGGCCGGACGCCAAGGCCCGCGTCGCGGCGCGTCAGGGCTCCTGGCTGACTACACCGAGGCCTCCACCCTGCACGACCCCGCGGGCCGTGCAGCGGGGCCGCGGAGCAGAGACCTCCACGCACTGGAAACCCAAGTCGTGTCACACTCCTAAAACGTGTGTGGAAATTCGTATTCATACATTTGAGTTTTCCGAGGAATTCCCCTCGAGCGAGCAGGTCGACGGAAATGCACACACTTATGGGTTTCCAGAGCAGTTAAAAAACTTTTGGTCCACTTCACTACTTGAACTTGAGCTCGGTCTCTGAGGGCGCGGGGCCGGAGCCGGGGCGGCAGAGCGTGCCGGGGCAGGGCTTCCCCGCGGCCAAACGCACTGTTAACGGCAGTCCCGGAAGCAGCAGGCGCGGCGGGGGCGCGCCGGAGCACTTACACCCGCCGGAAGCACGAGACCCACTGGAAGCACTAGACCCACTGGAAGCACTAGAGGCACCCCGCCGAAGCACTTTGGTTGAAGCACACGCTTAGCGGCCGCGGGGCAGAGTATCCACCAGCAGCGCGGCGGGCGGAGCAGGGCGGAGCAGGGCGGAGCAGGGCGGGGCGCAGTCGGCGTCGAGAAGTCGGTACCTTTCTGTTTCGATATTCGTTGGGTAGCGGCCGGTCGCTAGTCGCTCGGTGTGAGCCACTCCACTAGGCTCTAGCGCGTTCGGCACTAGACTACCGCTCAGGGTACAGGTTCGAATGGCGCCGGGGCCCGCGGCGCTCGGCTAGTCATCTGCGGTCTGCACACGGCCCGCCCCCCACCAGGGAGGGGGGGACGCCGGCGCCGCGCCCCCGCCCCCACCTGCCCCCATCTGCCCCCGCCCCCATCTGCCCCCCCCCCGCCCCCCGCCCCCGCCGCCCAACGCCCACGGCACCCCCCCCCTCGTCCACCGCAGCCTCCTCGGGTAGCAACAAGGCGTTCGCATCTCCCCCTTTTTCCCCCAGTTTTCTCGCGCGGCGGCACAGCTTACTTCTCCCCATCCCTCACCCCCCAGACGCCCTCTCGCGCCCCCCCTCCCCCTCCCTCCCTCCCGCCTTCCTGGATACCAAAGCGAGGCCGGCTGTGACGGCCCAATCACGGGGTAGGAATGCCACCGCCGACGTGCGATGCACGCTCTCCCTCACACATATCCACGAACACGAGCGCACGCACACACACACACACAAGTCGCGAGCTTGGTTCTTCGTTCGTCGACCCCGCTGCGCGACTCAGTCGCGGTGCCACCGCCCCGCCCCGCCCCGCCCCGGCCGCCACCTAGAGGGTAGGGAGGAGGCGGGGTGGTGTGTGGTCGAAAACAATGCTTGCAGACCCCATCACTTTATTGCGTTTGAAAACAACAAGCAAAAGGTGCGGGGCACGCACAAGCCAAGCCGGCGCGGCGGCGTGGCGCGTTCAAAGCCAAAGGCCGGACAGTTATGTGGCGGGGCGGGGTGGGGCGCGGCGGGGCGGGGCGGGGCGGGACAAATCGATCTCGCGATACAGACGTTCCATGATTGTTTTCATTCAGGACAACAAGAGCGTGAAGAGGGCACTTCTTGCTATCCGTTCGTTCGTTCGTTCGTTCGTTCGTTCGTTCGTTCGTTCGTTCGTTCGTTCGTTCGTTCGTCCGTCCGTCCGTCCGTCCGTCCGTCCGTCCGTCCGTTACGTCGGTTACGTTCGTCCGTGCGTTACGTCGGATACGTTCGTCCGTGCGTTACGTCGGTTACGTTCGTCCGTGCGTTACGTTGGTTACAGTCGTCCGTCTGTCCGTCACGTTCGTCCGTCCGTCCGTTCCGTTCGTCCGTCCAATCGGTGTACGGGCGCCGTGGTACGCGCGCGGCACGTAAGCAGCGGGGGTCTACCACTTCCATAATCCTCGCACACCCCTCTAGGTGATTATTGATAATCACTTAATCATGTAAAATTTCCATATATTGACAAATGTTGACAAATATGGAGAAATATTTTCAAATAATCTGACAAAAAGTTGCGTGATAACTGGCCAAAAATCAGTAAATATGTTAAAGATAAACTAAAATAATCATTGATAATCACTATAATCGTGACTAATTATAATCCTCGTACGCGATTTTTCAAAGCGGTAGACCCTGCTTGGGCTGACCCGTGACGTGACGACAGGCGGACGGACAGCCCCCGCCGGGGTGCGATTCCGCACGGTATGGTTTCGTATCTCTGTCCTTGTCGCCCTCATGGGGCATAGGGCCATGAGGAGCGAGAGAGACGACACCACAGCCTGCGGGCGGGGAGAGCCCAGAGGACAGGGCGCATTTCTCTAGTACCCTCCGCTCGGCGGGCGGACAGCTTGCCAAAAACACGATACCGCTGTTTTACATTCGCTAGACACGTTCAAGAGGTGTATTTCTAGTCTACGCCGCGATACTCGCATAATACGATGCCATGTCCTGACTGCCTATGAAAAAAAAAAAAAAAAAAAAAAAAATGAGAATAAATTTGTTCCATAAAATGAGACGAGAAGTAAGGTGTAGGCAGGGGGAGGGGTCGGTGACGCGAATCCCTGCACTGTAGAAAAGTTTACGGTGAATTGCCAGGAAAGCTACAGTGAGACACCTGAAGCACTGTAGCATCCGGTGATTTTTCACAATAAGCTGTGACGCCACCTCTCGATGAAAGTTTTCTTACTTTAAGTTATTATTATTGTAGCTGATGTTTGCAGAACCGCACCGTCAGCTACAGTGCTGCAGCAAAGTTTACTGTAGCTGACCGTGAAATTCACCGCACTCTGAAAACTAGAGCGAGTCCATTGTAAAGTGATTAATCAGTGCACATCCATGATCACTGATTAGTGTACCGGGTCTTTCTTTGAATGCGTAACAGTGTTGCGGGTTTGCCTACCTCATTCGCCCGTAAGGCGCCATGGCCCCTGAAGCCTTGGCGAGTATGCAATCCCGCAATACTGTTACGCATTCAAAGAAACACCCGATACAACGTACACGTTTTAATTTTCAGAGTAGACTTTCTTTTCGTGTGAGCACTATTAAACCCCTACAAAGATTCGCAATCCTTTGAAGGCCACAAAGCATTTTCTTGGTACTTGCAAAGCTTTGCTTTGAAATTGCTTAAGCACACTTTGCAATTGCAAAGAAACGGGTTCGCAATTTGCAAAGATTTAAAATACTTTGCGATTTGCGAAGCATTTCTTTGTTTAAGGATTTGACAATGTGCCTCGGGGCTGAGTGATAACCCGTCACTGCGGGGCGGGGCGCCCTCTACAAGCATGACGGTGAGGACGGACTCGAGCAGAATGAGAGTGCGTTTTGATTTACGGGCGGAGGACGGTTTCTGTCTGTGCTCTGCTGTGCTCGACACGGAGCAGGACCCCGGGCGGCAGGGCAGGGCCTCGAAGGAGATGGGGTAGTGACGGGGAGGGACAGGGATAGCTATAGAGCACGACTGCGACCGCGGCGACTGCCAGGTGGGCGAGCGACAGAGACGCGCAGAGGAACTACCAGCCTTGCACATGGAAATAGCCGGGCTGGGCTGGGCCCTGCTGCCGCAGCAAGGTAGATGGAAGGAGGGGGCCTCGATGGGGGAGCTGGACACACCCTGGTGCACGCCCGCAGCACCGAGGCCGCGACCAAGGTACAGGTGCACGCTAAGTGACTGCCCAATTTTTTTTTTTTTTTTGTCGAAACTGTACAAACCATGATTTTATAGTGGTCACTGACTCCGAAAAAAAAAACACTGTACACCCTTTGAAAAACTCGTAAAAAAAAATCAAACAAAATAATTTAAAAAAATCAAGAGAAAAATCAAGAAGAAAGCAGAATAATCAGAAAAAAAAATCAAGGAAAATAACGAAAAACCAGAAAAAATTGAAAACTCTGAGCCTGAGCCGGCGGCCTTGGCAGTGCGTTTTGAAAAAATATCTAAAGTGCGGATGAAAACTGCCTGCCCTGCCCTGTTCCTCCATTTACGAGTCTACGGCCTCCGCTGCACCTGTTGGCACGTCTAGGAGGGGGCCGGGAGGGGTGATTTCCATACGTTAAATTGAGGGGGACGGGAGGGGGGGGGGAGGGGGCACAGTAGTTCTGCTGAGCCTTGCAGCTCCACTGGCCTGCCGTTTGATTCCGAAGATGGCGCTCTCGCGCTTCCGTCCTCGTCGCACCTACGCTACGGTGCGGTGCCCAATAAGGTTCGGGATGACAGGGCGGGTCCCATGAGTGCGACAAGGACAAAGAGCGATCTTCGGAATCAGTAGGCCGCTCTGGGCAGGCCGCTGCACTTGAGCCCCCGCAGGACCCTATAGGCGCTGGGCCAGCTGGCGCCCAGCTGCAGGTGCGCTCCGCCCCGCCCCGCCCCGACCCGCCCCGCGCGCACACACCCACGCACGCGCCCCGCCCGGGGTGTTGAAGGCCGTGACGGCGGCGAAGAGGTCTGATCTGCACCGCTGCACTCTGAGCCTGTCTGCAACACCCTACGGTATAGTCGAGGGGTGATCACTCATACAACATGTGTATAACGATTTTTTGACTTGTGATATTTGTTAGATTTTTTTCTTCTTTTTGTTTTTTCTTTTTGATTTGAAATTAATTTTGATTAGTTAATGAAAATTTCTGTCATATTTTTTGGATAAATTATGATCTTTTACCCTCATTTCTGAAGTTTTTCAATTTCATTTCATTTTTGTTCTTTTGTTTATTGTTTCTTTATTTTTTCGGATTTTTCTGTACTTTTCTTCTTGAGTTTAATTTGATTTTGTTGGTTTTTTTTTGTGCCGTACAATGATTTTTTGAAGTGATTACCCACCCACCCCTCCACCCCCTCGAGAATGGTAGAGTCTTAGAGGGACTCTCTGTAGTCCTCTAGGACTCAACAGTGAAGCAGCCTGATGTACCGGGGGTGCAAAACTCTCCCGGTGGATCCAGTACAACCTTGTACTCCTCCAACATGTGCAATGATGCCGGGGGAGTGCACTGATAAACCCATAAGTGCGACTGCTGAACACTTATTGTCACACCTCCGAGTATAAAACGTACAAGTGCTCTAACATGCGTTTTGCGGTTTTGTGCCATTGGAAGTGTCTATCGAGCCAAATGTCAGTTGTGCCTGGGAGAGCACAACCGTCGAGTTGGAAACTTGCAAGTGTAATACCTGAGTGCAGCCGGCGGTATCAGCGCCTGCTTATTTAAGCAAAAACAAAAACTCCGTGAGGAGATTTTGCCTATAAAGCAGGCGCTCGCGCGCGCACACACTCTCTCTCTCTCCCTCTCTCTAAAATATACCCAGATAAAAACTGTTCTAAAAGTACTCTTTCTCTCACACACACACACACACATACACGCAGAAGTGCAGTTCTGTTCCCTTGCACAACCGTCTAGGTTCGTTGTTCGCGAGGGTCTGTCCTCTGGCGGCTACACGCCAGGCTATTTTCTCCGATCCTGACCTTGGCGAAGGTGGTCGCTGTTGTTGTGGCCGCGCGAGGGTGTGCGTGCAGCGCACCTGAGAGAGCGAGAGAGAGGGAGAGAGAGGGAGAGAGCCGGGGGCCGGGAGAGGGCTCGGCTGTTGAGGAGCAGATGACAGCTGCCGATACGCCTGCATGCCTTTATGATGGATGCTCCTCTCCTCGCTCCTCGTCCACGACGTTCAACAACTGTCTTGACAAAGCGCATCAATAATGTTCTACTGACACAAACACTTTTCATTTAAAAAATTACTTTTTATCAAAACATTTAAATAAAAACAAGGAGAAAAGTAAACGCAAAATGTTTTGGTGGTGAGTAGGTGACTCGTTATTTAATAATTTGGTGTAATGTCTCATTAAATGGAGAAGCGTGACGTTGTGACATTTTCATCTCAGATTGTGATTGTGAGTGCAGAGGAATTTCAGGTGAAATTCAGGTGAAAGTTTGTAGTTCAGATTGGTACAAGTTTCATGTCGCAGGGTATTGTGCATTCTGAGATTGAGAACTCCACTACTAAGCTGGGGTTAGGGACTTACAAAAATGGAAATCGGCGAAATTTGTTAAGTGTTAAAACACTATTCAACTCAAAAAAAACTTTCAAAGTTGGTAAAAACACCAACAGTTCCACTAGTAGACAGGCGCGAATACCAACCGCTCCGCACAGCTGTGTGTTGGGGGTTTTTCCGCCTTCTTTTCTGCTGGCAACACTGATCACACTAATTATTACTCGTTATTACTTCAATATCACCAAATATACCCTTACATCACATCGGTATTACCCAAATAACTTAAAATATATTACCTTGATTTTACATTTCTCTGATATTCCTAATAGTACCAATACTCCTGAAGGCTTAAGGCAGTTGACCGGCGAACACCTACGGACGGCGGCGCGGCGCAGACGGCAGACGCGGCTAGGGCGCCAGGTTGCTGGTGATCCAGGGCATGTAGCTCTCGACGCGCGCGTACACGCCCGGGACGCCCTGCGTGGCGCAGTGCTGCAGGCCGTAGGAGACGACGCCGACCTGGACGAAGCGCGTCTCGCCCCGCACCGCGCCCGGGCGGAACAGGGGCCCGCCGCTGTCGCCGTGGCAGGAGTCGACGCCGACCTCGCCGCCCGCGCACACCTGCCCGGGGCCAACGCGCGCGCCCAGCGGCTGGAACACGCGCCGGCACGCGGCCTCGGACCACAGCGGCACGGAGGCCCGCATCAGGGAGCGCGAGCCGACTGCGGCAGCGCGGGCAACGGGAGAAAAAAAAAATTAGTTGTCAGGACTAATAAATTGAGTAATTTTGGGATAGGCAGGAAATTCGCTGTGGCAGCTAGGAGTTGGCTGCCACAGTCAAGAGTAGTTAGTTGCCACATCTTACAACTAATTGGGTGTTTCGCTGTCAAGACAGACCGGTTGGCTCCTGCAGCGACAACTTCGCTGTGGCAACTAACTCTTGACTGTGGCAACTAACTCTCGACTGTGGCAGCCAACGCTGAGCTGCCACCGCGAATTCGGGGTTTACGTATCCCCAAATTAGGTCATTTTTTAGTTCTGAGGACTAATTTTTTTTCCGTGGGAACGGGACGCGGTGGTATAGTGCTGTGCCAACGCTTCGAAATCGAATCGAATCTGCCCGGATTCGATTCGATCCGTTTCCGAATCGGTTATGATTCGCCATGGCATCGAAGGTTCGAAATTTCGAATCAGCTAAGATTTGCCACTGAATCATCATGTTTTTCAACAAAAAGAGGGCGCGAGCGCGTTTTCACTGCTGTCGAAAAAAAAAATACTTACGGCTGAAGGGAGAATTATCGGTCCTGCCCCAGCCGGCGACGATGGCGCTCGTACCCTCGGAAGTGTCCACGTGCACGGTCCCCTGCTCCGGCAGGCAGATGGGTTTGACGGCCGCTTATGTGGCAAAGAGAAAAAAACATAGGAAAATTTCTAGAGTTTATTGGGCAGCCGCAGGACGTCAAGCTCTTTGGCGCGCAGCCGCGGCAGTCGCTTCCGGCTCCGCTCCTACCCGGCCCACACCCAGAGGGAAACATCTCTGAAATTTCTAAACACCTCTTCATTATAAAAAAAAATTATAATAAATAAAAAAATTGTTAAAAATTCAAGCAAAACTTGCAAAAAAAAAATCAATAAAACTTCACGAAAAGTCACAAAATAAAATTGTAGGTAAACATTGAGAGTTGCATGGAGCGCATGCACAGCCATGCACCCAGCCGTACCCGTGAAGGTGACGGGGCTGGCCAGGCGCAGCAGTGCCACGTCGTTCTGGTGCAGCTCGGGCGAGGTGAGGTCCCCGCAGTACTAAACATTGAGAGTTGCATGGAGCGCATGCACAGCCATGCACCCAGCCGTACCCGTGAAGCTGACGGGGCTGGCCAGGCGCAGCAGCGCCACGTCGTTCTGGTGGAGCTCGGGCGAGGTGAGGTCCCCGCAGTACTAAACATTGAGAGTTGCATGGAGCGCATGCACAGCCATGCACCCAGCCGTACCCGTGAAGCTGACGGGGCTGGCCAGGCGCAGCAGCGCCACGTCGTTCTGGTGCAGCTCGGGCGAGGTGAGGTCCCCGCAGTACTAAACATTGAGAGTTGCATGGAGCGCATGCACAGCCATGCACCCAGCCGTACCCGTGAAGCTGACGGGGCTGGCCAGGCGCAGCAGCGCCACGTCGTTCTGGTGCAGCTCGGGCGAGGTGAGGTCCCCGCAGTACTAAACATTGAGAGTTGCATGGAGCGCATGCACAGCCATGCACCCAGCCGTACCCGTGAAGCTGACGGGGCTGGCCAGGCGCAGCAGCGCCACGTCGTTCTGGTGGAGCTCGGGCGAGGTGAGGTCCCCGCAGTACTAAACATTGAGAGTTGCATGGAGCGCATGCACAGCCATGCACCCAGCCGTACCCGTGAAGCTGACGGGGCTGGCCAGGCGCAGCAGCGCCACGTCGTTCTGGTGGAGCTCGGGCGAGGTGAGGTCCCCGCAGTACTAAACATTGAGAGTTGCATGGAGCGCATGCACAGCCATGCACCCAGCCGTACCCGTGAAGCTGACGGGGCTGGCCAGGCGCAGCAGCGCCACGTCGTTCTGGTGGAGCTCGGGCGAGGTGAGGTCCCCGCAGTACTAAACATTGAGAGTTGCATGGAGCGCATGCACAGCCATGCACCCAGCCGTACCCGTGAAGCTGACGGGGCTGGCCAGGCGCAGCAGCGCCACGTCGTTCTGGTGGAGCTCGGGCGAGGTGAGGTCCCCGCAGTACTAAACATTGAGAGTTGCATGGAGCGCATGCACAGCCATGCACCCAGCCGTACCCGTGAAGCTGACGGGGCTGGCCAGGCGCAGCAGCGCCACGTCGTTCTGGTGGAGCTCGGGCGAGGTGAGGTCCCCGCAGTACTAAACATTGAGAGTTGCATGGAGCGCATGCACAGCCATGCACCCAGCCGTACCCGTGAAGCTGACGGGGCTGGCCAGGCGCAGCAGCGCCACGTCGTTCTGGTAGAGCTCGGGCGAGGTGAGGTCCCCGCAGTACTAATCATTGAGAGTTGCATGGAGCGCATGCACAGCCATGCACCCAGCCGTACCCGTGAAGCTGACGGGGCTGGCCAGGCGCAGCAGCGCCACGTCGTTCTGGTGGAGCTCGGGCGAGGTGAGGTCCCCGCAGTACTAAACATTGAGAGTTGCATGGAGCGCATGCACAGCCATGCACCCAGCCGTACCCGTGAAGCTGACGGGGCTGGCCAGGCGCAGCAGCGCCACGTCGTTCTGGTGGAGCTCGGGCGAGGTGAGGTCCCCGCAGTACTAAACATTGAGAGTTGCATGGAGCGCATGCACAGCCATGCACCCAGCCGTACCCGTGAAGCTGACGGGGCTGGCCAGGCGCAGCAGCGCCACGTCGTTCTGGTGCAGCTCGGGCGAGGTGAGGTCCCCGCAGTACTAAACATTGAGAGTTGCATGGAGCGCATGCACAGCCATGCACCCAGCCGTACCCGTGAAGCTGACGGGGCTGGCCAGGCGCAGCAGCGCCACGTCGTTCTGGTGGAGCTCGGGCGAGGTGAGGTCCCCGCAGTACTAAACATTGAGAGTTGCATGGAGCGCATGCACAGCCATGCACCCAGCCGTACCCGTGAAGCTGACGGGGCTGGCCAGGCGCAGCAGCGCCACGTCGTTCTGGTGGAGCTCGGGCGAGCTGAGGTCCCCGCAGTACTGCGGGTGGCGGACCACGCGCTCCACGCGCACGCTCACGGGGGGCGGCACGCACGCGAGTCTGTACCTTATCCGCATGCACCGGGCCTCATCGCTACCCTGGTCACCCAACAGCACCTCCACTCTGCATTAAAAAGAAAAAAAATTAAAAAGAAATAAAACTTTAAAAAAATGAATTTGCCATGTAAAATTTAGTCTGTACGGATACTGACGGGTCCATGTCTTTGCCGACGCAGTGCGCCGCGGTCAGCACGTATCGGTGGTTGATGAGCGATCCTCCGCATTTATAGGAAAGTAGCCCACCATCTCCTGGTGAAAAAAAATATGAACACTTGTACATGTTGAACTGGGAATTGCAGCATACTTACAGGTGGTGTTTGGCAGTCGCACTTGTTGGTTTGGCTGTGTACGCCGTGCTCACCCTCGAGACAGTAGCCCAGGCGCACCACCCAGGGCATAGATACGATGAGCGACGCGCTGCCGCCCATTAAGCCGCGGATACGGAGAAGGGACGAATAACTCGTGTCTTCCTCTGGGCCCTGCATTACATTGTATTACTTGGTATTGTTTTCCATGTATTACCTTGTAATTAATATATATTACACGGTAGAAACGAGTCCTGGGATTCCCAGGAGAGTTGGAATCCCATTGGATGTCCTGGAAAAAAAACAGCTTTTCCCAGGAGTTTTTCCTGGAAAACCCAGTACATCCCCTGGGAAAGATAATACCTGCTGGAAATGTGCAAATTCCCCTGGGAAACCCAGGACTCGTTTTAGCTGTGTACCTTATTTTACCTCGTGTTACCCTCTATAACTTTGCATTACTTGTATTACATATGGTAGAAGTAATAACGTTTTATAATTTGAATTCCGTTGCACTACAATTTTTTTTCTTATTTTTTTCTTTTAAATTGTTTTAAATTACTGTATTACTCATAATATTCGTATTACCCAGTATTACGAATATTACCTTGTAATACAGTCCTCTGAGGCCGGCTCAGACGAGCTATTTACCCCTCGAACAAGGATCCCGGCCGCGACCTTCCCGGGCGTGCCGCAGCCGGGAGGGTTGATGAGCGCCTCGCCCTCCGCCTGGGGGGGCTGGGACTCCAGGGGAGGGGGCTGCACTGATGAGACCTAGCGGAGGAAAAGTTTGCAACTACAGCGTGGTTGTATACGCCTTTCTTGAAGCGTGCGAGCCCGTGTGCGCTCTTATTCAAGCGTACAAGAGCTCATGCGCTCCCTGCGCCCCTTTTCTTCTATCTAAATGCATGGGGGGGAATTCGAGGGGGGAATCAGTCAAACGAAATGTGTACAATGATTTTTAGATTTTTATTGATTTTTTATTTTTTTTATTTTTTTTATTTTTATTTTTGATTTTGATTTTGATTTTTCTTTTGATTTTTCAAGAGAAGAAAGGAGTTGGCCGTCACTTTTACAAAAAAAAAATTATTTTGTTTCTCAGTGTTTGGGAAGTTTTTTCTCGATTTTTCGGATTTTTCTGTAACTTTCTACTTGATTTTATTTTGATTTTTTTGATTTTTTAAATGATTTTCTTTTGGTCTGTACAATGATTTTTCGAAGTGATCCCCCCTCGGGGAAATTGCCTTGGGGCGAAGTTGTATGCTTCAAGAAGGGGTTAAGGTGTGGTTTTAGTTTTACGAGTGTACATTAGATAGCTTGAACGCGGCGAAGTATTTTGGCTGCTTCCGCAATTGCGAAGCATAAAGCACTCGTACGCAACCCACACGCAACTGACGAACTATTCAGTTTGAAAGGCGGAAAAAGTTTCCAGGCTCGCGAAGCGTTGCAAACTATTTTGTGTGTAACATGAGAAGAAAGTTTGTTTCTCGGGAAAACGAGCCTTTTTCTGAATGCATGTCTTTGGCAGCCGCAGCTAAACACTGTTTCATGCATTCAAACGCTCGTTTCTCGAGAATCCAACGTCTCACAGACATTTAAAAAAAAAAAATCGAAATGTTGTAGGCTTGTAAACGCAGTTTTAGACCCGATTTAGATGTTTAATCAACACTTTCTATCGCTGCGGGCCACAAACGGACGGACGAAAGGACGGACGAACCAGCGGCGGTATTTTGACAGACCTCTGGACTCGGAGGGACCGGGCGAGCGGTGTCGCTGCCGTCCTGGAGCTCGCCATCGAGGAGGGCGGGGCCGCGAGGGACGCCCGGAGTCGTGCCGCCGGAGTCCTCCGGGTGTCCGCGACCGACGTCGGTTTGGAACGCGTTTCCGGGGCCAAAGCTGAACGCCCCGCGCGCTCCGGCGTCGCTGCTGCCCTCCTCGGGGAAGTCATCATCGTCGAGTACTTTAGTGAAAGAAAGAAAGGAAAATACCCTTACCTAGACAAAATTCTGAACGGTGCACCAAACTTCGAGGGTTGTTTTGTCCTGAAGCCCCCCAAACTCACACCGTGCCGATCGGCTCAAATCGTATATAAAAATTCAAAATTTTGAAGATTTGCCCACAAAGTGGTTTCTTTTTCCCTCTCACATCCGAACGGTAAGTCCTAAAAAGCTTGGTGACACGTCAAAATGTTAGTTAAACTGCAGGCTACAAAATGCAATAATACTTTGGACCCTTTTGAGTATTTAAACATGTCCAAACAGGCACCAAAAGTATTTTTTAGACTTTTGAGAAAACTTTTGTTTTCTGTAAAGTCTATTTGCTCCGAAACGTACTCCCAGGCGCGCTGTCTGCGGACACGACGAGCGCGGCCAGCACGGCCGACGCCAGCACCAAGACCGCCGCCGTGGGGGAAGTCCTCGGCGGCATGGTGGCGCGGAGCTGCGGGGCAGCTGTCCTTGTCGCACTGATGGGGCACGGCCATAAGCAGAGAGAGAGAGAGAGATAGAGAGAGAGAGAGAATGAGAGAGAGAGAGAAGGAGAGACGGACTGACTGACACTCTTCTAGCTCCGGCACGATCCGGCCTGCAGGGCGAGGCGTCACTCACTGACATCCGCGAGGCTGCAGACTGACCCCGCACAGCGGTTAGTAGAGGCCTCTCTCTCTCTCTCTCTCTCTCTCTCTCTCTCTCTCTCTCTCTCTCTCTCTCTCTCTCTCTCTCTCTCTCTCTCTCTCTTGCTCCTTATGCGGCCTCGCCCCATAAGAGTGACGAGGACAGAGAGACGAAACCGCCGCCTTGCGGAATCAGCCGGCTGGGGTCGGGTCGGGCCGAGTACACTAGCCATCATCACTTTATCAGCAAATGTTCGCAACAAGAGAAAAAAGAAAGAAAAGAAGGAAAAAAAGAAAAAAAAGGGAGACAGAGAGGGGTGAGACAACATGCTTCTCGTACAATTATTAATGAATGAACGATTGGATAGTATGTTGTGATGCGGTCGGTCTAACACGACCGCCCAAAATGTCTCAGTCCAGACTGAAGTTGGAAGCAGATGATTCTTTTTGTTGCTCGTTCGTTTTACTTTATCGTCGCTGTGGATATTTTCAATTTCATGACATGCAAAATGTTTCAGCTGGGGACTTGCTGGGATGTTGATACAAATTCAAGCTGTGGAGGAAGTTTTCATAATTCTATTTTTTTTTAATATTAAATGAGAATTGTCACGGGTGACATGATGGAGTCAAAATAAAATGTGATTATTGGCAGTATACGCCTTGTTCACTCGTGTTAAATGAACCGGACCCGCGCAGTCATGGCGGAGTAAGAGCAGAGCATAGATGGACGTAAACTTTATTCGATTTAATCCTTCATGTTACCTCAGAACCTCACAGTCAACCCAAAACAAAATAGAAAGAGGAGCACACAGCGGGGGCACGGACTGTATTCTACACGACTAACGCAGTAAACTCCTGAAACTGTGAAGCATTGAACGTCTGCACGTGTGTCTGCAATTACAGTGGAGAGCCGGTGCGCCCACGCAGGCGTCCGATAGTGCGCCAAGTGGTCGGAGGGGTGTCTCTCAACAGACTGAATTTATTATCATCCCTTGCGTCACAAGCCTTAGCGGCGTTATGTGTCACGCTGGGTTGTGTTACCGTTGGCACGACACGTATTTTTCCCCACTTCTTTCTGTCTTTTTTCCCCAAAGGCAAAGTCACCAAAATTCTTAGACCATTCGCCACTTAGAAACACCCGGGATTGTCCCCTTTCCTTTGAGCGTTTCACAGGCGAAAAGGATTATGTATTTTCTGACCTGGACGTGAATACGTTCGGCGGTAGGGTGGGGCGGCGCACGGCGGGCGCTGTCATCAATATCTTTTTAGATTTACAAAATTCTTTTGTAAACTACGATTTACGAAATATGCTGCAAATTTACTACAGCCCTTTCTTGCTCGCCATTGAATTTCAAGTCGATACGTCAGCTTGTATAATTTAACGATTTGTAATTGTTATGTTACAACTCCACTTAATTTGTGGAAAATTTCCCCGTAAACGTACAGCTGTTTTTCGCAGTGTTGCGGGGTGGGGTAGGGAAGGGCCGCGGGGTGAGATTGCCTGTGTAGATAGGAATCCGACCTGGGCAGCAGGCGGCAGCAGGGCCCTGTTGGTTGCCGGTGACGGGGCGGGGCGGGGCGGGGCGGGGCGGGGCGGGGCGGGGCGGGGCGGGGCGGGGCGGGGCGATGCGATGCGGCCGCAGAGATTACCTCCGCGGCGGGAAACTGGGTTAGGTTCCTTGTGACGGCCTTGCCAACGCGGAAGAAAAACTCGCATTAAAAATACGTTTATTTAAGACACACACAAAAAAAAATTGAGACGCATTACAATTAAAATCTCGGTAACCAATGCGAGGCGGACGCAAGCAGTCACGATGGTCATGAGTGGCTGGTCTCCGTCTCACATGCAGGCCGCGTCTCTCTCTCTCTCTCTCTCTCTCTCTCTCTCTCTCTCTCTCTCTCTCTCTCTCTCTCTCTCTCTCTCTCTCTCTCTCTCTCTCTCTCTAAGAGCTTGGCTCGCTCATATTCTAGCCCCCCACCCCAACTCAACGCGCCATTCTTAGGACAGTGCCGGCGGGCGGATTTATTCTTGTGAGTCAACTACCCTTATTGCCATATTTCAGGCGGTCCGCCCGAGAGTGATCTGTGTCTCTGTGTCCACCCCACACCACCCCACCCCACCGCACCCCACCCCGCCCCACCGCACCCCACCGCAACCCGCCCCGCCCCACCGCACCCCGCCCGTCGGATCCAATTATCGTTCACACCTTTTTACTCGGCCCTTCACTGGAAAAACTAATGTGGCATGAGTCACATCAATTGATGTGACCAGTTTATGTCACATTTCAAAACGTTACAAAATTCTCGGTCACGTTTGGTAATGTGACACCCGGTGCCACGTGTTATGTCTTTGTATAGTAATAACATGGAGGATGTCACATTACAAACGTTACCGAAAATATGGTAACATTACGTGATGTTACCTAAACTGGTCACATGTGCACATGTGACATGTGTCATTAGTTTTTCCAGTGTTCCAGAAGAACATCGCCGTAGGGCGTCAACTGCGACAAGTGCGACGGGTTTCAACGGTACCTAACTTATTCGGGTACTGTACTCAACGTAAAGAAGTCAATCAATCGGTCACGGTCAGTGACTTTCTTGACTTCCATCCACAACTTAGCATTGGTTGCCATTCAATTGGAAACACCCAAAATTTGTGCCGGAGACTTTTGATGAAACTGATAACAAGTTAATTGAATTATTTAATCACACAATTCCATTTCTAGAGTGTGGGAGCTGCCGTAGAAAATGATTGTAAGCATTTTATAAGAGTGAGCAGCCAAGCCTACCTCAACAACTTTATTTAAGCGACCCTCATTACAAACGTACAAATGCGGATTCAGTCGTAACAGATGGCCGAGTTCTCTTGGCGGCCCCTGGTCCACTATAAAAAGTTGTCGTAAAATTACGACAAACTCTGTTACAAGTAGCTCGTATAAGAAAGCGCACGAATGTTTTGTAATTTTACGACAAACTACAACATGAATGATTAATGATTCATTATTCTACTGGAAATTTAAGAATACGAACTGGCAGGGGAATACGAGAAACCAATATTTCATATTCTTACAACATTTTAAATCACGAACAATTCTCAATTAAACGAATGATTCGTTAGATACGAATAATTATTCATTTGAATCATGTGTATCTTCAAATTATTATCCGTATACGCTATGCGGATGGTTTGAACAATTATATCCGAGATTATATCCGTATTATGTACAGGAATTAATTCAGGAAGGAGTTTTTCCAGATTCAAGCAGGTTTAGAAGTGAGGAACTTTTTTTATGGCGCCGCCACAATGGCCGTTACCGAGGCGGAACGCTTGCGACAATCTGGATAGGCCAACCCGCCAAGCACTCGTGTGAAGGTGGTGGCCTACCCGGAGAGCACAAGCGCAGGGGGAAGCAGGAGTTGAATTCCTGGTACCCAAAATTTTGTACCGTCACCTCCCGATGAGTTGATTGTGGGGGCAGCTTTACAAGTCATTCATTAATTTACGAGTTATTTGTAGAATCAGTTTTACAATTAATTCGTAAAAGAAATTTTCCCGGAGTAAATTCGTAACTTCACAGTAAAAAAAAAAAAAAAAAAATCCGTGTTCCCGTCGTAGCGTCACACGCCTCAAGGCCTCGCCGCTCTGCTCAGCACCGCTCAGCACCGCCTTTGTTGATTACTCATCGCACCCGCAGAGCTTTGCCAGAAATCTATGAGAGGAGAACGAGCGGGAATGGGCGCGAAACGTTCTGGTGGTGCCAAGCTAGCGGCGGGGGCAGAGCCGGGCAGAGCCGCCCTCGGGAGGCGTGACAAAGAGGGAGGGAGGGAGAGGGAGGGAGGGAGAGGGAGAGAGAGAGAGAGAGAGAGAGAGAGAGAGAGAGAGAGAGAGAGAGAGAGAGAGAGAGAGAGAGAGAATCATCATGCGATCCTGATTGAACCGCGCCGTCGCGCAGCGGTCTGCCAGATGGAGCGGAATAAAGCGGGCTGCACGGTGAGGAAAAACTACAATTAAACAACAGTTTTAAACCTTGTTTTTCCCTTACAAAAGCGATTCGTTCCGAAAACCGACGAGGACAGTTCCAGAATTTGCCTTCTGTCTCGGACAGTGCCCTTTTACTTGCGGACTAGTCCGTGGGGAGTCCTCCTCCGGCCGAGTCCGTACCGGACTGGTCCGCATTTTGACTTCAGTCTGGCATCGGGTGCCGGACAGGTCCGGCGGTGTCCGCGGGCAGGGCGACTGGCCTGCTAAGCCCCTCGCGAACGGACTACGTCCCGGACTGTCCGTCAGTCGCAACACTTCGCGAACGAAAAAGCGAAATAGGTTCATACGAGAACGGAGCGAAGAAAAGAGATCAAGTTTAAGCCAATTATTTCACTGTAAAAATGTTGGAATTTTTCCTATCCTCTTAAGTTGGAAGGTTCCTTTCCAGTGTAACAAACGGATAACTTTTATAAATGTGTAGGAATTTTCTTACTCTGTCTATTGCGCTTCGGTTCCCTCGATGCTTTTTGTATACGCCACAAAAGGCAAAGTTAGTGTAAAATGAAGGAAAAGTTTTAGTTGAAGAAGGGAAACCGGGACCGAAATAAACAGCCGAGATCAAAATATGAAGTCGGAAATCCCTCATGCACGGACCACAGCTGCCGCAGTCAGCCCGGCCGGCGGCAACCTTCTGGGAAATGGCTTAACATGGCTGGGAGCGTGGCTCTGGAATGACCCGGGGACGCTGGGGCCCCTTTCCCCAGTTGTCCCCGTGGTCCAGCGGGCAACGTGATGGGATCGCAGTTCAGAGGTCCCAGGTTCGACTCTCCGTCCGGTAAAGTATATCTTCCTTAGTAAAGTACAAACTAAAGTGTATAAACCACGTGGCAGGGGAGAGGGAGAGAGTACTCCGAGAGTGCTATATAGGGGACCACGTAAAACATTTTTCATTTATGAATCTTAAAAATAAATTAAAAAAAAATTAATTGCAATGTATAAATGTTCAGGTAGATCCTGGTCACTATATTCTCCGAACTGTCCGATGCATGTCCGTGTAAGTGGGATAGGACTGTCCGAAATCTTGCTGATTTTGTAACTTTTTAAAGTTTTCTGGAACGGTCCGATGGATAGAGTTGGAACTGTCCGACGGCTAACTACGGACTGTCCTTCGGACGTAGTTCGGACTCAATCTTTTTCATAAGGGTTTTTTTTTTCGAAGTACAACAAAAAAAAAAACTGTTCGAAAATTGTACCCGGTCTAGGGTAAATTTGTGAGGTACGGTACAGTCAGTGATGTTAGATAAGTGGGCAAATTATAGTACGCGTACACCTGTGTGCGGCAGACGGGTATCTCCGCCAGCCTACTAGGCAAAATGCATACTCATGTGTGGAGAGTTTGCTTAGAATAGGCAGGTGGAGATACCCGTCTCCGTCTGCCGCACACAGGTGTATGCCTTCGATAATTTGCCTACTTATCTAACATCACTGTACGATAACGAAAACCGTAAACCGTTCATTCAAAACCGTTTTGTTGTATGATGTACGGTTTCTCTCACAGTCAGGGTGGCCACACAATCTGGAAAGTCAAATTCCCTGACATTTCCCTGACTTTTCCCTGACAAAATTGTGTTTTTCCCTGACGTGAATGCAAGTATTTAGGGGGTAAAATAATGTAAATCTTTAAAAGAAAAAAATATATCTTTTTTCAATAAAAGACGAAACAAAACGTTACGCAAAGTTCAAAGATAAAAAGGCATAGAATATATGCATACACTGATAAACCATTGACCTCTTCCTACTGAACGCCGATTTTCGGCCACTTTCAATGTCGAGAATAGGCATTCTCACTGGATAACGCCAAACTTTGGGATTAAAAGTGGCCAGAAAACTGACATTCCTCGGAGAATGACAAAATTTGGCATTAAAAGTGGTCAGAAAACTGGAATTCCTCGGAGAAGGCAGAAATTTGGCATTAAAAGTGGCCGTAAATTGGCATTCGAAAAAGAATGCCAACACTGTAGCATTAAAAATGTCCACTGCATTTATAGAGGAAAAACCGAGGTAAAAACAGTTAACACTAACAGTAGATTGTCATGCTCCTGCTGGCTGGACACTCTAAAGCTGCCAGTCTTTCTCCATTAAAATTTTCAATTTTTTTTTTTTTAAACTCCTCCACTCTATATTTTAGTTTCTTCCTATTAATCTCACCGTCAGCAGTTTCTTCCCTATTTTGCCTCTTTCTGTGGTCTGTCTAAGTCCTTCTTGTACATAGACCGGGAGTTATGCCTTTAGAATGTCCACGATATTGCAAACGACACCTCCCACTTCCTGCACACCTCCACACTTTTGCCGCTGAGCAATAAGAGATTCCAGATGGTTTTCTCCAATGGCTTCTTTGTTTATGGAAAACCCTCTTTCAACATCAGCATTTCCGTGACTTATAATCAAAACTTTCTTTAGAAAGTTCCAAAAGAGTTCACTGCAGTTGTAGGACAACACGAATTTTCTATAAAAATGATCAACACGAGTTGTGGACCTATCATACATCTTAAAGGACTCCCGAACTGCTCTCTTTTGACAGAGAGACAAGCTGGCGGGGAAACAATGCGCACCGCGTCAGGCGAATAATTGAATTGGCAAAAGCAGCCGATTGAAAATTTTTCCCTGACATTGAGCCATTTTCCCTGACATTTCCCTGACTTCCCTGACAACTTTTTTTTCCCCTGACATTTCCCTGACTTCCCTGACTTCCCTGACATGTGGCCACCCTGACAGTGTGCCGTCTACGGTTCACAAGACTTCCCTCGTCTCGTCGCCCCTCCATCTCTGTCGCACCTAACGCGGTGCGCCACGCTGGGGACGCGGCAGGGCCGGCAGGGCCCAATCCCAATACCGTAAACGGGGGTAATTTTGACCCACCGGAGTAACTTTGTCCACCCACTAAAACTTTGTTAAAAATGCTAAATGGTAATTGAAACAAATTTTGAGGGATAGGCCAAAGTTACCCCCAACCCTTAAGATATGTTTGAAATGCTAAATAGCATTTTAGACCATTTTTTGGGGGGTGGACAAAGTTACCCCGGTGGGCGAAAATTACCCCCGTTTACGGTATGTGCGACAAGGACGCGGAGGCGCGAGAGCGATCCCATCAGACTCGGCCGGACTCGGCTGCATCTATGCCTTAAGGGCCTGTCTGTGCCTATGCACCTGCGCTCTCTCTCTCTCTCTCTCTCTCTCTCTCTCTCTCTCTCTCTCTCTCTCTCTCTCTCTCTCTCTCTCTCTCTCTCTCTCTCTCTCTCTCTCTCTCTCTCTCTCTCAGACCAACGCACTCCTTTCTCCGGGCCAAATTTAGAGCAGACGTATGCAGGACTATCGGCAGGGCAGCAGGGCTACCAACCTCACCGCGGAGGAGGAGCGGGTCCCGTCCTGCGGCCCGCGGGGCGGGGCGGGGCGGGGCGGGGCGGGGCGGGGCGGGGCGAGGCGGGGCTTCCACATGGCGGTATTTTTAGTGTGGTCTGGCGGCGACCCAGCCGCGCCGGCCGCCGGCCCGCGCCGCACCCCACGGGGCCCAACGGGCGGGCGGGCCGGCGTGAGTCAGACCAACCACCACCAACGGCACCTGACACGTTTTTAAAAAGTGTTCTCCTCGCCGGGGAGAGGATAGGAGAGGGCTGAAGGCGGTCGCGGGCCGCGAGCTGGGGCGGGGCGGGGCGGGGCGGGGCGGGGCGGGGCGGGGCGGGGCGGGGCGGGGCGGGGCGGGGTGGGGTGGGGTGGGGTGGAGTGGGGTGGGGTGGGGTGGGGTGGGGTGGGGAGGGGCGGGCAGAGGCGAGGGACCGACGAGACCCGTTTAAAAACAAATTGTTCCTGAATCCGTCCGCCAGCGGTCCGAATGACCCCCAGAGGCTCCGGGCTGTCCCGTAGAGAGTCCGTACGCCTTCGGGGTCTTCCGTATTTAGTCCGGCCGCGGGGTCGGGCTAGTCCGAATTATGCTCCGGGGCCTTCGGACAGTCCGGTTTCAGTCCGGAGGTCCGGTCTTAGCCCGGAAAGGGTCCGTGGTCAGAGTTCGGTCTCCTTGCGGGCTTTTTTGCTCTTTACCCGCTTCGGTGGACTTGTGAACTTCACGATATGGAAATTTTGCTATACACTGCTATTTTTTAAAAAACTTTCTTAAGGAAATGGGTCACCTCATTACAGTTGATAGCGCTTACAATGTGAGTGTCTTTGTTCACTGCTCGGTCGTACATGGAGGGAGGACACTCTAAATATCCGAGGACTATGGTACTAGAGATCACCGGACTTCTGTGTGCATATCTAATTAAACACATTTGGTATTATCAGTACCAAATTTTGTTTTATTTGGTAAGACATTCTATCTGATCTAGTTATGAGCAGTCCGAAACTAGTTACAAATATTATTCTTAGATATTCAGATTGCAGCAATGTCACATGTATGTCTAGGTACATTAGTGGTGGTAAACATTTAACGAAGGGTAGGGAGGGAAATGAACCCAGCATCAAAACATCTGGTCGGAAATTCCGCGAGCCGTAAACAGTTGAAATGGCAGGAGGGCACCCGGCCACGCCTTCCGGGGCGCGCACTCCTCCTCACCGGGCCATCCCCGATCCGGGGCTGGCCGGGGCTGGCCCGGCGGGAGGGGCGCGCGACTTCGGGATCACCTGGACTCGCTGGGGCACGTTTCCTAGCACGTCCCAGTGGTCCAGTGGTCAGCGTGGCGGGCTCGGAGCAAAGAAGTCCGGGTTCAACTCTCCATCAGGTAAGGTAATTCTTCGTTAGTTCAATATGTAATTACATGTGTCAATTAACTGTCATAAGTAACGTGTAACGAAAGGTAAACGAGAGCAGTACAGGAAAGCAAGAAACCTCTGTTTTCTATTTTGAAAGAGGACTATACTAATGTATAGGGAAATTTCTCCACCACACATAAATAGTACATTCCCTACACACATGTATTGAAAATTTCCTATAGACGTAGATGTTAATTGCGTCACTGACATTTATAGGAAATTTACTATATTTTTTTACAGTGTAAATCGGACTTGCCCCGGGGTGGGCCCGCAGCCAGGAACCCCGCGTTTAGCCCGTAGTTTGGCATTCGGACACACCCGCCAAGTTGCCGATTTGGGAACATTCTGGGTGTAACTCGGAGTAGTCCGCGGAACTTCTCCCGGACTAGACCCCCGCTCGGGCTGGCTGCGGATGAGGCTCATTTTTAACCGGGGAGCCGGCCGCCAGCAGCTCGGACAGCACACCATCTCAGTAATTGTGCTGCAAAACAGAAAAAAAAGAATAAGAAAAAAAACTTTTGCGCTCCCTGATTCTGTGGTCGGGAGACTACGCACCGACACTAGACACTACACACTCCCCCCCCACACACACACACACACACATCGGGTAACGTACACACTAAATGTTAATGTAGATTTTTTGTGCACATTTATGCACTGAACTACTCATGCACAATTATGTACAAATTTGTGCACGTTTATGCATAAATAGTACATAATTAAGCACAAAGATTTCTGCAAATCGTTTTTGGTACAGATTTGTGCAGAATTACGATTAAATTCATGCAAAACTATGTACGAATTTGTGCAGAATTTGGCATGTGTAATTCTGTGCATTTGAATGCACAAAAAAGTACATTTACATTTAGTGTGTACCCCTGCTTCGCATGCACCTCCTTTCCCTATCGTGCAATACCTCTCACACCAGAGCACTTGTCGCGACTTTTCGGCACTAATCAGAGCTCAATAATAGTAAGTTCTGTACACGGTACGGCATTACCAGAATTTAACTTTGATCGCACGGGACTAACGACGGTACAATCACCACGGAATCCCCCCTCTGCCGAGAAGGCATTCACTCTTATATTCTGTGACCCGGCTACTACGTATATTAGGCTGTTTTACGCTCCGAAACTTTACAGATTTCGCCAAACAAAGTCCGGCCACAACAGCCTAAAACGACCCCACAATGAGTAATATATGGAGAATTTTGGCCATTACGCTTCTATTACGCACACTATTACGCCTTTATTACGGATTTAGAGTGACCCGACTAATAAGCGAGTGCATGCCCCCTCGCCCTCTGCAACCTCTCGCATTACCAATCGGGTGCCCCCTCCCCACGCCGCAAAAAGTGCTGCGGCATAAAATCCCTTGACGAAGTATTTCTGCGGAAAAGAGAACACCATTGACCCAAATTTGAGGCCTCTCAAAAAGATAAAAAATTAACGTTACGGCAGACGACAGCTTGAGAGTCTTCAGGGGGCGAGAGAGGAGAGAGATAGACAAACGCGTGACGGGAGGAAGTAGGAGGGGGAGGGATGCAATGAAAAGGAACCGCCTGGTGGTGAAAGAGTGCGGCGTGTGCATGTGTGTGCGTGCGAGACAGAGAGAGAGAGAGAGAGAGAGAGAGAGAGAGAGAGAGAGAGAGAGAGAGAGAGAGAGAGAGAGGGAGAGAGCGGGCGAGAATGAAAAGGCAAACGAGAGTGTGAGAGCGAGCGGGGAGACCCGTCGCCTTTCATTCTGCAGGCATAACAAAAAGCAACCCCAGCCGGCGTATCGTATTTCACTGCAAATACCCCGCAATCAGGCGTGCTCTGCCGCGCGCGCGAGGCGTCGTGAAGTGGACGGGGCAGCCGACCGATTCCGAAGACCGCTCTCGTGCCTACGTCCTTGTCGCACCTATGGCAGTGCCCCATGAGTGCAACAAAGACAGGGGCAGGACAGCGTGATCTTCGGAATGAGACGGCTGCGGCCGCCGCGCCGGTGGGCTGGGCTGGGCCCCTCCCTCCCTGCGCCCGCCCCAAGCCAAGAGCTCTCTTCCTGCGTGCAGGTTCCCCCGAGCAGGGTTTCTCGCTCTCTCTCGCTCTCTCGCTCTCTCTCGCTCTCTCGCTCTCTCGCACGCACACACGCACACGCCGGCGCGATCTCGCTTGTCAGGATGAGTGGCGGGCCAGGCCAGCGCCACCTTGCGACCGCCCCCTCCAACACACTCGACCGCGGTTTTCGAACGGAGCCGCCACAACGTGACGCAGTTTTCAGCGCGGGGTAGAGCCAGAGCCCGTTCAAGAGAGGGTGTAGGGCCCCCCTGCGCGCGGCGTGTGGCCACCACGTGGTCGCACGAGCGGGAGCGCCTCCGAGGGGGCCTCAACTCACCCAAAATGTGTACACATGATTTCAAGATTTCACATGATTTCACATGATTACACCTCTTAAAATTGGAAGAAATAATTCGTAAAGTAAATACAAGCGAATTTTGGGCTTTATGAGCCCAAAATACGCACTCAAATCAATTTTTTTCGGCAATAGATCCACATTTTTTTGGTAATGATTTCGAAGATATCAGCGACTGTGTACACATGATTTCAGGAGTTGAGGCCCCCTCGGGCGCCTCCTCCGTCAGGGGAAGAGGTATCTTCTCCGTCCTCGACAGGCTGCAGACGGATTTGGATAAATTGCGATCAATTCCAGAAAACTTTCACAAATAAAAGCTTTCAAAACACGCGTTACCTTATCAAATACAAAATGGGGCTGTTATTTTTACCTGGGTACCCGGGTAACCCGGGTGCGGGTATCTTCCCGGGTAGGAACCGGGTCGACGGCTTTTCTCGGGTACCCCGGGTACCCAGGGAAACCCGGAGGACACGCGCCTGAACGTATGGGCAATTTGGCACACATGCGTGAGCGTGACTAGTTGCTTACCTACAGGCGCGAGTCCGCCGCTATTACTCGGGTAACCCGGGTACTCTGGGTACCCTGAGTACCCCGGGTTCTGCGTTACCCACGGGTCGGATTTTTAAAACATCACTTCTACTGATTTAATTTCAAGAAGAAAAAAAAACAGTTTCACTGTCAAACGATTTATAAGATAATGTTTTTCACACTTTAGCAAATCGTGTTTTTTTCCCTTAAAAGAAATAAGAAAAAGAAAGACGAGGGTAAACAGCTGAGTCGCACTTCCCCCCTCCCCTCCCCTCCCCCCTCCCGACACCCACGCCCCGTGGACGCGCGGTGACGCCCCTCCGGATTTAGTTCAATGTCAATAAAAAAGACGCGCGGATTCGTTGCCAACCGGCCCGAATATCGCCGCGGGGCGGCTAGGCCGGGGGTGGGGGGTGGGGGGAGAGGGAACGGGGGGCGTTTACTTGGCTCCTCCGCCACGACATGCATGGGGCAAATCCGAGGAAAATTCACGGCCATCATGACGTGTTCAAAGGCGTCTTGCCCGGCCCGGCCTCGCCCGCCTCACCCTCTGGCCCAACCCCCTCGGCCCCCTCCCCTCGGCCACGAGGAATCTTCCGCGACACCAGCAGGCAGTACAGTAGAGGTCAAGCACTGTTTAAAAAAATATAGTTCAAAAATTGTCACCTGACAATATGACGTGTGATGAGATACTTAAAAAAAAGAAGTCTTTCAAAAAATATCTTTCGTTGTTTTCCCCTCTGGATGGCCCAGTTGGTTTACAGTAATAACGACTGAGTATATAGCCGTTGAGTTGTAATCGTCTTCATTTTTGTTTGGGGAAGAACAGTTTGTGTTCGAAACAAGTCCTTTCGTGATATTAAAATATTATTGGTTTCCAGAAAGCAAGCAAAACCAATATTTATTTATTTTAAATCTCAAGTTCAGAAGTCTCCCTAAACTTTCGTATTTTGTCTAGCTCACCGAAAAAAAAAAGTTGCAAGCTTGCTTCGAAAACTAATGTTTTGCTGTAAAATGAACTTTTTTTTTTCATTATTATTTTTTGACCTGTCCGGTGCGGTACGGGCCGGGTGCCAAGAGACAGGCCTGCAGGAACCCCTTCTGACAGTCCCCGCCCCGCGCATTCACCTGTTGCCACGACATGACACGAGATGACTGCGGCATTGGCAGGTAGGTAACCCCTCGGGTAACCCCAGCGTTGCCTAAAGAGAAGAAGGCAAATGTAAGAGGCCCAAACGTGGTGGAGATAAGGGCGGGCCGCATCTGCGCCTACTAGGCAAACATCTCAGCTCAGGTCAGGCGCAGATATGCAGCCCGCTTTACTCTGCCGTGTTTGGGCTCCTGATTGCCTACTTTTCTGGCAACACTGAGTCACGCAAGTTTCTTTTCCATAGCACAATCACTTAATTGCTTGACCCAATTGGATGACGCATAAGTTGAGAAGAGTGGCTAGCTGGGTCCAGCGGTCCACCCTTCGCTTGGACCCGGCCGGCCCTGCCCGGCGCCGCAGGAGACGGGCAAGGTGCATACGGGGTGCACAGCACGTGCACAGCGCCACCCCCGAAAAATCGCACGGCTATTATTCAGACTCTTTGGGATTGAAATGGAAGACAACTAATAGCCACACCCACACAACTGATTTTCGCGAATACCTTAAGCTAATTGTTCACACGGGAACCCGGTTTCGACTCCTGCCCCTCCCCTCTGCTATTTTTGTTCTTTTTTTTTTTTCAGAGTAGTGTTAGTCATCCGGTGTTTTCCCCGCCCACTGGTGAGCACTGCCAAAACGTACAGATTATTCTTGAACGCTTTTACAACCTGTCTCCTCACATCCCCATTGTGCGTAGCGCGTGCAGAGACCGTCCCACCCTGCAGTGCACCAGCACGCCCGCGGGGCGGGGCGGGGCGGGGCGGGGCGGGGCGGGGCGGGGCGGGGCGGGGCGGGGCGGGGCGGGGCGGGGCGGGGTGGGGTGGGGTGGGGTGGGGTGGGGTGGGGTGGGGTGGGGTGAGGCGGGGCGGGGCGGGGCGGGGCGGGGTGAGTCGGGAACGGGTGGGGCAGGGGCAGGGTGGGGTGAGGTAGGGTGGGATAGGGTAGGGTGGGGGGTGAGGCGCGTACCCCAAATACGCCGCTGAGTAACACACGTCGTACACACAGAGATGTGCCTCGAGTGCTTGCCTCATTACGGGCCGGGTAGGGACTGCTTTGCCAGGGGCAGGGCGGAGGCAGGGCGGGGCGGGGGCGGGGAGGGGCGAGGCGGGGCGGGGCGGGGCGAGGCGGGGCGAGGCGGGGCGGAGCGCCCCCGCCGCCGCGAGCCGTGCGCCGCGCGGTGACTCACCCCGAGGAGCACACCAACACGATTGTTGAAGCAGACGACATTAGCAGACGACGCACGTGGAGACGGCGAGCGCGTGCCCCAACGCGCGCGATATACTTAGCGGTCGGCGTCATCGCCCGCGGCGCGCCCGCGCCTCGAAATAGATCCATACCGTAAGAGGGGCCCGCCCCCCCGGCGCGGTGGCGAGGCGTAGCGGCGGCAGACCGTAGAGCGCTAAGCATTATTCCCTTTCCAATTTTTTCTTTTTTTTTTTTAAATGAACAGTGTGTTCCCGCTCACACTGACCAACCACAAGCAAATGACCCTGACCCTGTCCTGGTCCCCGCCCGGCCCCGCCCCGCCACCGCGCAAGAAGACAGCGCCCCCGCCCCGCCCAGCCCCGCCCCATCCACAGGCGGCGCATTGTCCTTAGAATAGAGAGGCGTTGATGTCCCACCGGCCAGCCCTGCCCTGCCCTGCCCTGCCCTGCCCTGCCCTGCCCTGCCCTGCCCATCCCCTCCTGCCCCAGGCCGCTCGCCGGCCGTGTTTACCGCAGCTGCCTTTGTTTACTACAGCTGGCGCAGATGTACAGCTGGCGGCACGGTCGGCCTACGGCTCTGAACAGCACACAGGACCCGGAGGGCCGCGCGGGTATGTCGGGGACCTCGTGCACCCGCGGGGGTAATCTAGGGCCCCTAGGGTAATCCGCACAGTGGCGGTTTTAAGGCCGTCGCTGAAATGGGGGGGGGGGGGGGCGAAGCACTTCAGGTTGCCTACATACAGGAGTTTTGTCGTGCAATTTGCTTAATTTCCAGGCGGCTATCTAAAGTCGATGGGGGAAGGGGGGGCATTACCCCCTGCCCCCCCTCCCTAAAACCGCCACTGAACCCGCAAGTGTACTTCTACGAACCTGGAGAGACCCGCCGGCGCTGGAATCCGTCAGGGTCGGCAGTCGACAGCTTAGTGAACGCACAAAAGTGCAGTTGGTGTACGACATGCAGTACAGCTGGCCAGAGCACACCGGAGCACACCGGAGTACACCGGAGTAGGTATTCGACCATAGGTACGCTCACTCACACACACAAAAAAACAACAACAAACCAACAAACGCGCTGCTTCGTCGAACTGCCACCTGGACCCAGCTGTCCCGGGGCCTGCTCACTCTGGGGATCGGGGGTGTGGTGGGGGTAATGATTTTGTCTCTCTCGCACCACCTGCCTTCTAATGGGTACAGAGAGACAGAGATAGCACAAAAAGCGGACACTCCCGATCTCGAAGTGATAGAACCCTGGGCTGTCCGGCAGGAACCTGCAACTGCAACGGTCGAGGCGCCCGACAACACTGTAAAAATTTGCTGTAAAAAAACCGAACAAAAAAAATTACAGGTTTCGCTGTTAAATCGGTGAACAGATTTTTCCTGTAGTTTGATGAAACATTTTGTGAATTAACAAGAAACATCGCGAAACAAAAGATAAAATTTGTAAACTCACGGAATTCTTTTGTAAAGTTGCTGTATATTTTATTTGTAAAGTTACAGATTTTTTTTGTTGTAAATGAACACGAATAAAAAGTAAATTCACAGTCAGGTCGTTTAACAAAATTAACAGATATTACCTATTAATTTACGACATGTTTCTTTTTTCTTTTTTTTTTTTTTTTTACAGTGAAGGTGAGCAAGTGAGATAGCGCGCTACCAGCTGTCTTTGTCTAGCCGGGGGAAGGCTCGTGGCGGAGCCGCTGTCACGCAATCATTTCCTGACCTGATACTCAGCAAATAACTCACAACTACATAAAACACCCGCTGCGACGGGGCCGCAGGTTCGGGTTCGAATACTACCGCGCGCTGGAATTTTTCTAACTGTACGACGAAGCTCTGCGACTGTGTGCAAGTTAAGCTACAGATTCAGAGAAGCCATGATGTTGGTTTTGTGGTCACGCGCGCCTCTCTTTCAAAGTACAGGATGGCGGGTACAGAGAGGGGCCTATAACCCCTCCTCCCCCCCCCCCTCCCCACCCTCCACACACACCCCACAAAAAAAGGCAAGTGCAGAAAGCACGTGCCCGCCTCTTTCCTGCTCCCCGAAGTGATCCGTGGCAGCAGAGAGAGGGGCGAGCACAGCAGCCCCCCCCCACCCCCCCCCACCCCCACCCTCGGGCCCGCACCCGCACCCGTACCACATATGTGGCGCCTCAGCTCGACAGCTGCCGGCAGAGGTCAGAGCTAAACGGGGTGTACCGCAACTGACCGTGGCAGTAATCTGGTAAAACGAGCAAATTTGGGTCAAATTTAGGGTGGTTTACATTTTGAATGTATTACAACTATTACTGATCTATTACACCTACTACGCAAATTACAGGTACTACATCGCTATTGCGGCTATTACAGTACCATTTCAGTACAATTAAGGCAATTACAGCAATTCCATTCATTACATAATTCGCAAATTACAGGTATTACATCGTTATTGCGGCTATTACAGAACCATTACAGTGCAATAACGGCAATTATATCAATTACTATCATTACATCAATTTTCTCGTGCTTATCTCGTGAACCACTGCACACCGCTATGCCCCATCAGAGACTCAAAAACTCAACAGAAATTTGAAATATTTGCAGAATCCAAAATTTTTGCATATTTGCACAACCTTAAATCTTCACATATTTGCCTCGATATTTGCATATTTAACAAAAAAATTCTAGGTCTACATTTATCACACTTGTGAATCGTGCGTAAGTGAAATTAAGTGCGTCCGAAAGGGAGGGTGGATCACTTATGTACAATGATTTAAAAAAAAAACGAACCTGGTTTTGATTTTGTTGATTTTTTTGTTTTGATTATTCTTCTGATTTTTCAAGGAAAATTTTTCTTTCTTTTCTTTTCTTTTTTTTCTTTTGAAAATTTTTGTCTTTTAGCACCATTTCTGAATTTTTCCAATAATATTTCTTTTCTTTTTTGTTAATTCTTCTTTCTGGATTTTGCGGACTTTTCTGTGTGTTTTTTTATTAATTACGTCCAGAGGTCAAAGCAAGTAGTTTTTGTAGGCGCTTCAGTTTAGCCAGATGAACTGCCGCGGCGGCGGTTCCCGTCGGGCGTATCTGTGCACGAGCACCTCGACGGCGAGCGCGAGCGCGGCCAGGCAGTGGCCGGCGCCGAGCAGGATGAAGGCCGGCAGGAGCTGGCGCAGGCTGAGCGCGCGGATCTTTCCGCTGCTGGGGTCGCGGTTCGACCCGTGGAACGCGTCTGCCAGTATCTTTAAGAACCTCTGCTTGAAGCCGGCGTCTTTGGCGTGCAGGTCTACCGACATAAAGCCCTCTTGGAGCGGAGAGCCTTTCGTGAATAGCCCCGAGGCCTGCATGCTCCACTCGGGCAGCTCGAACATGTGCATCCGCTTCGGCCGCCTCCGGGCGTGCTGCGCCAGCATCGCCAAGTTCATCGCGCTGCTGGTCAGCACGACCGCCGCGTTCCTGCCGTCGCTCACGTGGTGCAGGAGGCTCGAAAGGTGCTCCCGCTCGAAGTATCGCGCCCGGTCGCGCAGCGCGGGCGTGAGCAGCGAGTCCTCGGACTGCTGCAAGGCGGTGGAGACGCGCACGTCCAGCCCGCTCCTCTCCAGGTCCTCCAGCGAGTTGATCTCCCGCGCCGGCGCCGTCAGCTCGCGCAGCAGCAGGCCCTGGTACGCGGCCGCGATCACGACGCTCATGAGCAGCCAGACGGCGGTGAGCGGGCGGTGCGCGGGCCGGCCGGGCGGCGCCTGCGCGAGCAGCGGCGCGGTGGCCTCGAGCGCGGCGGCGGCCAGGGCGGGCACCGGCGCGCGCCCCCGGCACACCCAGGCGCCCGCCATCGCCAGGACCACGGCCAGCAGCCCCACAGCCGTGGCCACCCACATGTGCCCCGAGAACTCGGCCGTCACGGCCCGCAGCGGCTGGGGGACGTGAGCGAGGCCGGACGGCACCACGACCATCGTGCCCTTGATGGCGACGTCGCCGAAGGTGAGGTGCGGGAACGGGGTTACCGGTATGGACTCCAACTCCAGGTACGCGCTCAAGTTGCATGAGTTCGCGAGCACGTGCAGCCGCTCGTCTTTGTTGAAATTTTTCCTGAAAGGAACGCGCAGACGGCGGGCTAAGTCTTCGCCGAACCCGGAGTGATCGTCGAGAGCTTTCCAGTTTACATCGTGGTCCAGCGACGCTATATAGAGGGCGAGAGAGTTGCGGCTGTCCGCCGGCGTGTGCGTCGCGTTCCAGTGCGTGCACAGGACGGGGAGGGGCCGCACTCGCAGGCGGGGCCAGGGCCAGGGCGCGCTCGCCCCGCACCGGTCCAGCTCCTTCGCAGACCAGCTCGCGGAACAGAGGCTCGGCGAGGGTGTGAGGAGGTGCGTGGTGCCGGCCGAGCTGGTGACCACCATGTAGATGATGCTGAAGCAGAGGCCGGTGCGCAAGTCGGGCGACGTGATGCCGACCAGGTCCCCCGGGGACGACACCCACGTCCGCAACACCACCACGCCGATCGACATTGTGCGAAACTCGCCGACGATGAGGCGGTTCAGTTCGCCGACGTTCGCCGACGTGACCACGGTGAGCGGCATGAGCTCCAGGCGATCAGCGCCGGCCGAACCTTCCGGGAGTACGTCGCGCGGGCTCACCAGAAACGTGGTCTGCTCCGCTCGGGCCAGGTCCACGACGAGGGAATGTGCCAGGCGCGTGTCGCCGTAGAGCTGGATGTAGGCCTTCTTGTCGGCGGGCAGGATCGAGGAGATGAGGTCAGTCAGGCACTGGTCCCCGGTGTCCTCGCGCGGCGGTGGCGGGAAGGCCAGGGTGGTCGCCGCACCGGCGCCGAGCAGCCCGAGGAGGGCCATGTGGGCGCGCAGGAGCTGCATGGTCACGAGGACTGGCAGGCGAGGGTCGGCGCCGAACTGCTCGAGCAGCTCGTGCAGTCGGCCGCAACGTCGGCCGTCCCATTGTGCTAAAATTTCGACCCGCTAACTCGCCCGCTTGAGGGGACAACGCGTCCCGAAAAGGGCTTCGTTTTGAATGGGTGTTTACGGCGTCGACATAAAAGCGATGAATGGTGGCGGTACGCGATGGGCGCTGCCTAGGCGAGGACGTGTCCCAAGGTGCGCTCCGCAGCAGCAAAACGAATAACGGAACGTAATTTTAAAATCGATGGAACACATTTTACAAAAAACTAATTTCACATACGTCACATACGCTGTATTTTGATATTAATAAATATCACTTTTAGTGATCACAAAATTTGCTGTCACGTCGACGGATTTAAAAAGTCAAGAAGAAAAAAAGTAAGAAAAAATAAAGAAAAACCAGAAATTTGGAAAAATCGGAACACATGAATTTGCAGTGAAGGACCCCTCGGTTATTCGCCACTGTCCGGCAACCTGGAGTTCGATATTTTAGCGAGTTGGGCGGGCGCCCCTTTGTATAGCGCCACAGCGCCGAGGAGCAAATACGTTCGATTTAATTTTTCGCACTTGTGTTTTTTTTTTTTTTTTTTAATCGCATAATTATTATGCGTATTTACATGTCAACCGTACACTTTTGTCGTTGGATGTATTTCAAAGTTTTTTTCGTTTAAAAATAAATAAATACATATTTATCTATTTTAGCACATCTGTGATTGCTGGTCGCCCCTAGGTTTCAATAACAAAATAAACCACTTCCACCTCTCTCCGACCATCATTCACGCATGTATGCAGATGCAGAATCAAGGAAAATAAAAGGAGAAAAAATAGGGGAAAAAAATAAGGTATATAGTAACAATTCACTATCATTAAATGAGTGACAACTACGGATAAAAAAATGTCACGGACGAAGGGGGATTCACATCCGTTATACACTGTACCTGATCTATAGACATACATAATTCATTGATGTATTACGGTGTAATGCCCGTTACACACTAACAAAATTTGTATATTTTATCGGTACAAAGTCAAACAATCAGATCTTTTGCACTTATTTGAGCAACATTAGCACAAAACCGTACAAATACAGTTAACGTTGTTGTAATACTGAAAACCTCTAAAATATGTTGTTTAGTGATTGAATCTTGAGTGTAATACTACCGCGGTGTAATGCCGGAGTAATACAGTGTATTACCGAGAAATCTGTTCAAGATTAACCGAGGGGAATTCCCCGAGGGGGTATTCACTCACAAAATCTGTGACCCGACTATTACGCGTTTTACGCTCCGAAATTGAACAGATTGAGCCAAAAACAGGCAAAACTGCCCAAAACGACACGAAAATAAGGAGAATTTTGGCTATTACTAGAGATGCAAATCTAGGAAATTTTTCCTAGACAAACCCTGCCTATACTAGGCAACATTCGGACACCACTCTGTGGCAGGTTGCCCAGTAGGCAGGGTTTGTCTAGGAAAAATTTCCTAGATTTGCAACTCTATCTTACGATCCTAATACGCTTCTATTACGCATACGATCACGCCTTTATTACGGATGCAGTGACCCGACTATTACGCGAGTGCATACCCCCTCGGAATTCCCCCTCGCTTACGGATACGATGACACGAAGTCGTTTCGCTTTTCTGGGTGCGCAGCGCGGGTGGGACTTTTCCTCCAAACGGAGCAAAATTTTCTCGAGGCGGGGGTGGGGGGGGGGGGCAGCACACCCTCCTGTGGGAGGCGGCAGCGGCGGCCAGAGGGGCGGCGGCTGAGGGGGGGGGGGGGGGGAGGGAAGGGGCCCGCTGACCGTGGTGAGTGTGTTTTTGGAGGCGTGAGGCACAGAATGCGAGGAGGGGTGGGGGCTCGGGGGCGGCGTAGGAGCAGGGGCGCAGAGGGACAGAGAGGGGGGAGGGGGGAGGGGGGAGAGAGGCGGACAGAAGAACCTCGAAGCCGTTTCTCTGGTCTACTTATAAAAGCTTGCGGGGTGTTGGCGGCCAGCACTTCGCACTCGCCGCCCAGAGGGAGCAGACCTTACCGCCGCCCGAGCCCGACCGCCACATACACACACACAATGTCTCTGGAACGTGCCGTCCGCGCCAAGGTAAGCGAGCAGCAAGCACAAAAGAAAACACGTAATTTTTAGTTTTGGAACACTAAACGTAAATTTTTTTGTTTTGTTTTTTTAAATATATATTATTTTATTTTATTTGAAACGCGGATTTCGGACTTTTCGCGAATGATTTTACTGTGCACCGCGCAAGCTGAAAATATCGCCGGTACTCACCGTGACCTCTCTCTCTCTCTCTCTCTCTCCTCTCCCTCCAGATCGCCGCCAAGCGCGACCCCGCGCTGGAGAAGGAGGCCCAGGAGTGGATCGAGTCCATCCTCGGCCGCAAGCTCGAGGACCCCTTCGAAGACGCCATCCGGGACGGCCAGGTGCTGTGCGAGCTCATGAACAAGCTCAAGCCCGGCGCCATCCCCAAGATCAACTCCTCCGGCGGCCAGTTCAAGATGATGGAGAACATCAACAAGTGAGTGGCTTATGGTTCGCCTCCCTGCAGCTGCGCAGCCCGCAAGGAGGAGAACACTTATGTCAAAAGGACTGCAAAGTGACGTCATCTCGACCATTTTTGTCAAAATGTACTTCTCCCAGAGCCCCAGGTAGAACACCATCGTCGAAACACCGTAATTGATGCCATTTTGGGGTCAAAATGCTACCAAGACGAAGACGCTGTATATTTTCACGGTGAACATCAAAATGACTTCAGTTTTGCATAATTTCGACAAGGGTGTTCCGCCTGGGCGACTTAGACATCATGACGACTGCCAAGGACTCCACTTTAAGCCAATTGTGATATTATCGTTATGGGGCTCGCACGCTCTGCGAGACACTTAAGCTCACCATCTCTGTCTACCTGCAGCTTCCAGAAAGCCCTAAAGGAGTACGGGGTTTCCGACGTGGACGTCTTCCAGACCGTCGACCTGTGGGAGAAGAACAAGGACTTCGCCTCCGTCGTCAACTGCCTGTTCGCCCTCGGCCGTGAGGTAAGTGAAACGTGCTCCGCCGCGCCCGTTACCCGGGCTGGGCTTACCTAACCTAACCTAATCTCCTCCTCCCTCCCGCAGACCTACAGGCACCCCGAGTGGACCGGCCCCAAGCTGGGCCCCAAGCCCGCCGACGAGGCCAAGCGCGACTTCAGCGAGGAGCAGCTCAAGGCAGGGCAGACCATCATCGGCCTGCAGGCCGGACAGAACAAGGGCGCCTCGCAGGCCGGACAGAACATGGGCGCGGGCCGCAAGATCATCCTCGGCAAGTAAGGAGGGCAACAAGAACAAGAAGAGAAGAAATGCGCTTCTTGCCATCAATCATTCATCTTCATCATCATTGACGACTATTGATAATTGTGACTTTAACTTATTTTGCTGAGTGAGACTGAGTGACGCGGTTAATGAGGGGGTGATTTGTACAAATTTTTAAATGAAAGGAATAAAAAAGAGGCGGTGAGAACTGAGCGAGAATGGAGTATAGTGTACCCGGACTGGCGGCCGCCCGCAGCGCCCTTTAGCGAGTGGGGTCACTCCGGGTCGCCGTGGCGGCGAGTGGGACCGGAGGCGGGGTGCTCCGAATCTCGCCGAGTGACGGGGAAAGTCACTCGGCGGTGCATTCCGGCGCGGAGTGTGGTGTGGATGCTTGAGCTGTTGTAAGCTGTAATCATCACAAATATCCATTTTATAACGTTTTATCTTTATTTTGTATATAAAAAAAAATGAGAGAAAAATGTTTAAAAAAAATATATATGTAGGCAACAAGAAATGATCGTTTGTTAGAAATTGATATTTTGTAAAGGTAGAGGTTTGCATAGCAAGGCAATGTATAGAGGTATATAAGGAAGAGACGCTAGCAGCAGCAGCTGCGAAACTGTTTTGTACAATAAACTGATTGTTTTTTGTAAGCATGACACGCACTTTTCTTTCTTTCAATAAGAGAAATCACACCCCGACAAAGAGGACACTATACACTCAAGCGGCTGCGAATTGAATAAGCGAGGAACACAAAGAGGTGATCTCTTCAGAGTAAAAAAAAAAATTAAACAGAAACACAGCTAAAATAACAGATTTTGTTTAAAAAAGCGTTTGAACCAACCAATATAGAAACGCAGAAGTCTAACAGCCCAAGACGAAAACCGCGCATGAATATTTATTTTTTTCTTCCTCTCACAGAGCAAGTTGGTATGCATTTTTTTTTTTCTATTTAAGTTTCCTCGCGGTTGACAGAACGCCCGCCCCCCACGCAACCCCCAAAGAAAAAAAAAATTACCGGCGCGCGAGGCGCGCCTCGTTAACTGAAGCGATCCAAGGATCCGCTCTCTCCCCATTTCTTGGCAAACTCGTTGGTCCTGGTCACCCTGACCCGACCGGGCCCCACCCCGGGCCCCGCCCCGGGCCCCGCCCCGGGCCCCACCCTGGGCCCCGCCCCACCCGAACCTTCTGCCGACGAACTACAGCTGCGCGCCCCTCCCGACGGCGACCTTGGAGCCCCCGGCCCTCCCCTCACTCATACCACAACCATAAAAGTTTACGATGAATTTCACTACTGTAAACTACGCGGTGAAACCCGCTGCAGCACTGTTTGTTTATGCCTCACGGTCAGGGTCGGGAACGTTACTTTTAAATAGTAACGCGCTATCGTTGTCGTTATCCCGATCCAAAGTAACGCGTTAACGTTATCGTTACTGGCCTTTCCAAAACTAACGCGCTATCGTTACCGTTACTTTGTAACGGCGTTATCGTTACTTTCAGTTTAAGTGGCCTCTAAAACTGTAAAAAAAGCTAGAAAGTACATAATTATGAGGAGAACAAGTAAGACGCGTTTTCATAGTGGTATGTAGAATTTTACTGTAATCTATGAATTAAGTAGGGCGGGCCGGCTCTGAGAGCTAAGAGGAGACTTGTCTTCTAGGCGCTTGTTAAGAAGCTCCCGATCAAAAGTAGCGGTAACGGCGTTTATCGTTACAGAGGTTGAGTAACGCGTTTCGTTACCCGTTACCAGCCGACCAAAATGTAACGCGTTATCGTTATCGTTACCTAACGATAACGTCAACGCACTAACGCCGTTACTTTTGAAAGTAACGTTCCCAACCCTGCTCACGGTGCATGTTTCACAGCGTAAGGCTACAGTGAAAGTCACAGTGAGCCGCCACGACGGTGACATGCACCCTGATTCAGTGAAGCGGACAGTTAGTAGTGACATTCACCGTGGCGTAAGGTGAAAATTCACACCACGCAACAGTGCTATAGCGGGGATTATAATCACTGTAGCTCACAGGAAAATTCAGGGATGAGCAGGGCTCCATTAAGCGGCCAAAACACGCAGAATTCCAGCATTATATGTCCTTACGTGTCATCCGCTCTCTCACGCTCAATACATAGGGTGGCTCATGAGTTCGACGAGGAATACATGCCGACAACGCTGGGCGCAGATCGGCGTAGATCAGGTCGCTCGCGCGTAGTTGAGACGTCATGTACATGAGCCGAGGGGGAATGCACATTGAAAAATCTTGTACAGACTACTCGGTATTACACGGTATTACAGCTGTATTACGCAAAACATTTGATCAATGAAGGGCATATTTTTGTGTATTTCGGTATTACATTACGGGTATTACACCGTAATACATGGATCAGGTGTACAGTGTATTACGGAAGTGAATTCCCCCTCGACATGAGCAAAATTTGCCGGCCGTCGGGTCCCATACCCACATCCACCGCACACGGCCCCGCCCGCTCTAAATCATCTTGATTATTATACCGGCGGGCAACGAGGTGGGAAGTGCTGGTCCACCAGGAGCACCTGGCACCTGGCTCGGGGGGAGGGGCGTATGGGGAGCTGCAATCCGTCTCTACCCCTGCGCGGGAGGTTTGCCATGAGAAAGGCCCACCGCAGGTACCGCGGAGAGACTGCAGTTTGTTTGGCGGAGCATCCTAGGAGGAGGAGGGGGGGGGGATTCTCTCTACCGGACCACGCCCACCTGCTGCGGTGGTGGCAAAGCGGAGCGAAACGAGAAAATACACCCACATATATGAAACTATGGCTGGGCATCAACAACCAAAGCATGGGTTTAGTTAGGGGTTTAAAACCGAGATCAGCAGTTACCAGGATTTTTTTTCCCGGAGCTTTGTTCGAAATGTTTTACGGGTGACAAAGACAACTTTGCCCAGCCTCTCTCTTTGTGTCCCCACGGGTCTCGGCCCGGCCCGGGACGTACCGTGTGTCTCTTTGAATGCGTATCAGTGTTGTAGGATTCCATACTCGCCAGGGCTTCAGCAGGGGCCATGGTGGGCGAATGGGGTAGGCAAACCCGCAACACAGTAACGCATTCAAAGAAACACCCGGTACACTTCCACCCCGCCCGCCCCTCTTCGCCCCGCCCCGCCCCGCCCCGCCCCGCCCCGGCCCTCCCATTCAGCAGAGAGCCCTGCCCTGCCCTGCCCTGCCCAGCCGTAGTACTCCTGTCACTTGACCGCCAGCTCCCGCGTGCCTGGCGCGCCTCGCCTCGCCCCGTCGCCTTCCGGATATTTGATCGGTCGGACACGACCCCCCGCCCCGCCCCGCCCCGCCCCGCCCCGCCCCGCCCCGCCCCGGGTATGGAACAATGCAAAGCCAGCGGCCAGCAGCGCACAGAAAAGGGGGGGGGGTGCTCACAGTCAGACAGCATCACGCCCTCCGTTGAGGAGGACAGGGTGCTTCGGACGGGGATGAATGAGAACCCCCCCCCCCCACCCCCACCCCTCTTCCGCGTACGCACGCACACGCGCTGGCCCGCACGGTACGGGGTCATCAATGGTTCTCATAAATGAGCTCGATTCCGCGCGAAAGTAGCCTGCTCGCCGGACCGCGGGGAGGACCCCGTGCGACCCAGCTCGCCACACACCAGGCCACTCCGCCACTCTCAGAGAATCAGTAGTAAAGTAGCAAAACGCACGACACGCGAGGGAAGTCGAGCGAGGCTGAGCTGCCGACTTATTCCGAAGAGCGCGCTCTCCTCGCCCTGTTTCTATCTCTCTCTCTCGCACTCAATGGCTTCGCCGTATAGGTGTAAGGGAGACAGAGCGAGGGGAGCGCGCACTTCGGAATAAGTCGGCTGGCCGCGCCGCGCGCCGGCCGACGGGTCAGAAATAGGCGTCGGATATTTGGCCTCAGCCCTGCCCTCCCCGCCCCGCCCCTGCCCGCGATCGCAACTCGTTTCCACTGTGAGTGCCGCGGCGCTGAGCTCGCTGCTCGGAGAGTCCTGGATAAATGTCGCGGCACCTGATAGCCGGCGCCACTTTTCCTTCAGCCCAAGTTAATCACCGTATACCTTCCCGGCGGCCCGCCCCAGACAGCAAAAAATCCGGGCAACAGCCAGGCAAGTACCGGGCAAATCCCGGGCAACTTTGGGCAACCTCCAGGCAACCCCCGGGCAACCCCCGGGCAACCCCCGGGCAACATGCGGGCAACCTGCGGGCAACCCCCGGGCAATTCCGGGCAACTTCCGGGCAATCCCCGGGCAACTTCCGGGCAACTCCCGGGCAACTCCCAGGCAACTCCCAGGCAACACCCGGGCAAGCCCCCCCCCCTTCCCCGCCACAGTGGGATGTTGATCTGGAGAGAAAATGAAGACGCCTCATCGCTGCACCTGGTCGATATGTGTCGGTGTGTGAGGGCAAACGTTGGGCAACCTGATGGGCAGGTGTCAGGCATGTCCCGGGCACGCGGCGGGCATGTCCCGGGCATGCGGCGGGCAAGCCCGTCATCAATTCCGAAGCCAGAAGCGCAGCAGGGAGCCGTCGAGTCGAGGCAGGAGAAAGCTTTTTCTAGCGCCTGACGAAGCCGTGATAGGCAACCCACCACGCCGGGCTGTGAGGTGGGTGGACTATCTTGCCCCCGAAAAGCGCCAGGCGAAGCGGCTGCGCACCGCACAGTGGGGCAATTCTGTCTCAAGTCACCTGGACCCCCGATTTTGATGTCTCGGATTTTGATGAAACTCGCTGAGTGTGTTCCCTGGGTGCCCTGGACCTCCTCTGCCAAGTTTCAGATTTTTCGGACCCATAGAAAATTTTTAAAAGATACCCCAATTTTGAGTTTTTGAAAAAGGAAAAAAATATATATATATATCTATACATTTGCAAATGCTTTTGAATGGCTTATTTACTTTGTTTGATCATGTTTTAGTGGGAAAAAAATAAAAACATACTATATGTGACCTTTTGAGGAAGTTATGCGTAAAACTAATATGGTATCTTTATTGCGTCTGAATTTTTTACCCCCAATTTTTTTTTCCAAGGTTTCATAGTGGTTCATGGTATCTCTGATATTCAAACTCAACGGCAACAGGTAAACTCAGACAAAATGTAATTTTTTAATTATCCGAAGTTTACCAAAATCAACTCGTATTCAAATGTTTTAGCAGGAGTGTTGTACTTTTGATATTTTCTCATGCAGGTTAATGTTTAGAGTGTGTTTTAGAGCTAATTAAAAAACATAAACCTCCTAACTAAGTCACAACACTGTCAAACAAAGGGGTTATCATGATTTTAAGTATGTTTCAGGTACACACCACCCTTTGGGAACTATGCTGAGGTCCCATCTTGGTTCACCACTCAAACTGACAGCAATCCAAAGGTGCTGTTCATGAAAATTGCAAGTCTTCTTCCTGCCAACATGATGCTTTAGACACACAAAAAAATATATTAATAATATCAATAACAGAGAACTTTTAATTTGATATTTTTATTAATGTTGTCTGGTATCTATTAAGGCTTCCCCGAATGACTACCTTAAATTTACTGGAACGAGGTTCTGAGGCGACCGAGGGCATAACATTAATATTTTAAACTGAGTCTATGAATAGTTTCTGAGGCAGTAACCCCCTACCAGTCATGTTGTCTTTTTTCTACAAAATAATGCTTTAGAAGTTAAAACGTAGGATTACAGAATACTCTTCAAACTCAAGTGTGAGACGGTACGACACTTTTTTCTGCAGTACCACTGTGTCTCACACATTCAAAAACTATTTTCTGTCGTTGAATAGCAATCACGTTTTGGAGAAACAGCATCAACTTTGGTTGAAAATCCCGGTTAAAACGAGCTACCATGTGACGGGGTTCTTATCCGGTTCTGATCGCAAACAACAACGTTCCTATAAAATTTCGAAACCATTAATTTACGATTATTTTATGATTTCTTGTTCCAAACCCCATCACATGGCAGCTCGTTTTAACCGAGATTTTCAACCCAAAACTGATGCTGTTCTCTAAAACGTGATTCCTATTCAACGACAGAAAATAGTTTTTGAATGTGTGAGACACAGTGGTACTGCAGTAAAAAGTGTCGTACCGTCTCACACTTGAGTTTGAAGAGTATGTGTTGATACTAGTACAAAACCTTATTGTGGTAGGCATAGCCCCCGCTTTCATGCTTGTTATCAGAATCAGTTGTACGGCCTATGTGAACTCAAATAGCTTGCAGCCTCCTCCCAACAGCATCAAGGAAGTTACTTTTCCTAATAATACAGTCTGATTGATATTATTATTTTTTTTAATTATTGTGTGTAAAGCATCATGTTCGCAGGAATAAGACTTGCAATTTTCATGAACAGCACCTTTGGATTGCTGTCAGTTTGAGTGGTGAACCAAGACGGGACCTCAGCATAGTTCCCAAAGGGTGGTGTGTACCTGAAACATACTTAAAATCATGATAACCCCTTTGTTTGGCAGTATTGAGACTTAGTTAGGAGATTTATGTTTTTTAATTAGCTCTAAAACACACTCTAAACATTAACCTGCATGAGAAAATATCAAAAGTACAACACTCCTGCTAAAACATTTGAATACGAGTTGATTTGGGTAAACTTCGGATAATTAAAAAATTACATTATTTTATTTTTTTTGGTCTGAGTTTACCTGTTGCCGTTGAGTTTGAATATCAGAGATACCATGAACCACTATGAAACCTTGGAAAAAAAAATACGATTTCACGAAATCCTGGTAGACAACGGAGTTTCTATAACTAAAATAAAATATTGTGAGTGTATAATAAGACTGTAAGAAAACCGACTGGTTTTGTTTAGTTTACGATAGTCAAGATAGTGGCTGTGGCTAGATAATTCTAAGTTCGAATTGATAAGGCGGGTTTCAAGTAATGAATATTCTCCGACAGTTCGGCCGACATTTCATCGACAGGAGCAGGAGAGAAGAGAGCTCTCCTTCTGACGGCAAAAAATGGGCGGCGAGGTCACGGCCGAAGGGAAACGTCAACAATAACGTTCCCTCCACCGGGCGCACGGAAGGGGCGAACCGGGGCCCTACCTAATACCGCTGGTACGCCCAGGACCAGCGGGCAAGCGCGCCGCGGCCGCGACGGGGGTGCGCTCTATTGGGAAAACGCGGAGTTAAGGCGTTGTTTACACAAAATGGTACACGTAAATGTACATCATTTCAAGAATTCTGCTTACCAGATCGAAGTCAAACTTACCAAACCGTTTTCCGCAGGTATAAAACTACTATTTACGCATTCAGTTCGCCTTGTCAACGTTTCGATAACTTTAAAAAATGATTTAAAGTCGCGAGGTGGGCACATCAGCCACCGGCAATGGCGGACATGCTTGGCCTGCTTTCGCGTTGTTGACACAACATGCCAACCAAATAAAATGAAAAAAATCACTGCTCTCATAACGTTACGATTGGAACTCATTCTTTGAGGCACACATTTAGTTGGCAGAACCGGGGCAAGTTTCAGTAAAACTGAAGTAGTTTTAAAGAAGGCAGTACGGTGGTCACGTGCGAATTTCAGTGGTGTTATCTCATTCTTGCGCTCGAAACTAAAGGCTGGCTTTGTTTGAACGCAGACTTTAGAGGTTTCTCTTTCGCTCCGTGTTGGCTCGTCTCGGCCTACCCCCTCCACGAAAAAATATCCCCTTCCCCTGTTCATTTTGCCTGACGAGTCGAGCATTACAATAGAAACTCGAATTTCAATTCAAATTTACAAAATTTCTGCAACACAGATTTCAACTAGACTTCAGAATCGAATGTACTAGATTACATTCTAAATGTATGCTTAATATTATCGAATTCCCTTCAGCAGATTTTTTTCTGTCGTAAGGGGCCATATGAAACAAAACACGCACGTTTTCCAGCGATTTTAGAAGGCAACTCCGTTGCCTAAAAAATTGGGGGTAAAAAATTCAGACGCAATAAAGATACCATATTAGTTTTACGCATAACTTCCTCAAAAGGTCACATATAGTATGTTTTTATTTTTTTCCCACTAAAACATGATCAAACAAAGTAAATAAGCCATTCAAAAGCATTTGCAAATGTATAGATATATATATATTTTTTTTCCTTTTTCAAAAACTCAAAATTGGGGTATCTTTTAAAAATTTTCTATGGGTCCGAAAAATCTGAAACTTGGCAGAGGAGGTCCAGGGCACCCAGGGAACACACTCAGCGAGTTTCATCAAAATCCGAGACATCAAAATCGGGGGTCCAGGTGACTTGAGACAGAATTGCCCCACTGTGCGGTGCGCAGCCGCTTCGCCTGGCGCTTTTCGGGGGCAAGATAGTCCACCCACCTCACAGCCCGGCGTGGTGGGTTGCCTATCACGGCTTCGTCAGGCGCTAGAAAAAGCTTTCTCCTGCCTCGACTCGACGGCTCCCTGCTGCGCTTCTGGCTTCGGAATTGATGACGGGCTTGCCCGCCGCATGCCCGGGACATGCCCGCCGCGTGCCCGGGACATGCCTGACACCTGCCCATCAGGTTGCCCAACGTTTGCCCTCACACACCGACACATACCGACCAGGTGCAGCGATGAGGCGTCTTCATTTTCTCTCCAGATCAACATCCCACTGTGGCGGGGAAGGCCTTGCCCGGGTGTTGCCTGGGAGTTGCCTGGGAGTTGCCCGGGAGTTGCCCGGAAGTTGCCCGGGGATTGCCCGGAAGTTGCCCGGAATTGCCCGGGGGTTGCCCGCAGGTTGCCCGCATGTTGCCCGGGGGTTGCCCGGGGGTTGCCCGGGGGTTGCCTGGAGGTTGCCCAAAGTTGCCCGGGATTTGCCCGGTACTTGCCTGGCTGTTGCCCGGATTTTTTGCTGTCTGGGGCGGGCCCAGCCGAGCTCGGCCGAGCTCCTACCACCGTATACAGGTCCGTTCGCTTCGAAGAATCATTGTGCCCCAAAAACGTATCATTTTAAAAATCTAAAAAAATATCAAGTGTAAAGATACTGAAAAATCAGAGAAATCGAGAAAAATTCAACAAAACACTGAAATAAAGATTGAAAGAAGTCAGAAATAGGGGGGGCGGGGGGTATATCGAAATTTATCAAAAAGTGAAATTTTCCTTGTGTAATCAAACGTAAAATCAAAACCATAAATTATTATTTTTTGAAAGTCAAAAAAATAATATATATACTGTACACATTTTTTATGAGTGATTCCCCCTCGCGCCGGCCTGCTGCCAGCGGAGGAGCTGAGTTGGCGCTCCTTCCCCAGATACAGGACTCGAGCTCCCCTCCCCGCCCCTGCTCACAGACTGAGGAGCGCCTGACGGGTAGGCAGTCGGCCGCGCGCCACGCACGCCTGCGGGCGCGTTGCCTACCTCCCAGGCGCCCGGAGCTTGCCCTGTGGAGTAGGTTGTTGCAGTCCAGCGAAAACTCACGGCTTTCACGTCCCGTAGGAGCAGAGCGCATCGGCTGGCGGGGGGGCGGGGGAAGGCCTGCAGGCTGATTCCGAAGATCGCTCTCGCGCCTCCGTCCTCGTCGCACTCATGGGGCACTACCACCCCCAACATGGGGCACCGCGTCATAGGTGCGACAAGGACGGAGGTACGAGAGCGATCTTCGGAATCAGCCTGCTGGCCGGGTGGAACGGGGGCAAGGCTGCAGGCGGCGCGCCAGGAGGGCGGGGTGGGGTGGGGTGGGGTGGGGCGGGGTGGGGTGGGGTGGGATGGGATGGGGCGGGGCGGGGCGGCCGCCGGCCTCCGTGTGCAGCGGTGACAGCCGACGGCAACACGCTTCCCAGACAGACGGACGACGGGATGCAGAGTGGTTCCGAAGAGCGTTTCACAAGCTCTCTCTCTCTCTCTCTCTCTCTCTCTCTCTCTCTCTCTCTCTCTCTCTCTCTCTCTCTCTCTCTCTCCCCTTGTCACATTCGCGAGTAGCCCCACTACTAGCTGTGTGTGTCTGTGTGTGGAAGAGAGAAACAAAGAGAGAGAGAGGGGGGAGGGTTGGGGGGGCCTCACTAAAACAACGCTCTTCGGAAGCAGTCTCCTGGCGAACCTGGCCGCCCCTGCCCTGCCCTGCAGCACCATTATCATGCAGAGCTGCTGGGGGCGGCCAGGGCGGCACACGACACATTCCACTCGGCCAGCCCGCCCTGTCCCTGTCGCCTTCTGACATCCGCCGTAAACTAGACTGAAGCACCGCAGCGCTCCCCCTCGCCCTCACACATATCAGTGGCAATTTCTGCAATTTTAAACCTTTAGTTTTGCAGTTAGAAGTTGTGCGGTTACTGCACAGTATTATGCAGTCAGATAAAAAAGTGTGTGATACGTTAAATTACTTTGAACTTATGACATTCTCATAAGGAACAGCGCTCAGATGAGAACAGTGGGAGTGCAGAGGAGTCTGGGGCAATCTTTCAAGACAAACTTGAGCTGTGTCAGATCATTAAGACCAGTGACAAACTTTAATTGACAGGAGCCGAGCATGCACAATTTTTTAGAAACATAGTTGACAGCTGTAGGATTTCCATTTGGAGTTAGTGCACAGTTAACATTAAAATATAAAATGAAATTAAAAGTAAATTAAATTGAAGGTTTAAAAAACTTGCATTCCTACAAGCCAAACCTTGACAACAAACTACAACTAAAACAATTACCACAAATAATTTTTATAAATAATTAAAATTAATGAGTTACCTCCTTAATATGATGTGTGGGGTTCTTAATCATGTTGTCAGAATGATCATACTGTTGGTAAAACTTAACAGAGCAGTCTGGTGACTGAATACTTACAAATTATCCTCATGACAGCTTTTTAACTTTTTCATACACTTATGGCCCAAAGATATCTGTGTTTGATCTTAACTGTTCACATAAACACAACCACAATCTAAACAAAAATACATTAAACATAAACCATTATTATTAATATTTTCCAGGTACAATGAATGAGGTAGTTTAAGACCTAGATACTAAAGAAACACAACCATTAGCTGACTAGGGGCCTTAAAATATATCATGCAATCCTCTGAGAGAAAAACAAACTCAAACTTGTATACTGTATTAGGGAAATAAAACAATACTTTCCCAGAGAGAAGCATGATACATTTTTAGAAGTCCCAAAACTTGTAAAATTAAAATATATAAAAAAAAAAAAAAAAAAAAATTGAAGAGAAAAAAAGAGAAGAACTACAATACTGATACCGGGTAACAAACCTTAGTTTATTTCAAATTATCTCGGATGAGCAAGCATTCCGAAGCATTATGTTTTGTTCTTCAGGTCCTCAAATTCACTTCCACTATCTTCATCTGACAACAAAACCATGTCATTGTCATCTTCAGAAGTTGTTTCAGAGTCCCATTCACTCTCCTCCTCTTCCTCGCTTGTTTCATTCTTTCTTTTCCTCCCACCCCTACCCTTCTTTCCTTTCACTCCTTCCTTTTGTTTTGCAGATTTAGGTGGGTTCTTTTTAGTCTTAGTAGATGATACTTTCCTTTGAGATTTCTGATTTTTTATGTTTGCCATCAATTTGGGGAAGAGCAAAGGGAGTGGTGCATTTTCAGCTTCTATACGAGACGCTTTTACTGCATCAGCATTCACAAGAGACTGACTGCATGTCGGTTCATCAGCTCCCTCCTCTTTGAAATCATATCGATGTTTCAGATGCTCTCTAATCAACAAGCCTTTAATAAGTCTACGCCAATTTCCGTACACACGTTTTTCATGTTTTTCTTCACGACGTTTAGCAGATTCATCAATTTCCTGTAAGATACATCAAGGTTGAAAAACTAAATTCCCTAAATAACATGTATCTGTTTGGTTCTACTGGAGAATTTTACCTTGTTCCAAGCATCCATTAAAACATCAACAAATTCTTCACAAACAACAAAACCATCATAGGTAGGGTGGCATCCTCCAGAGTGGTAATCAAAGCCCACAACAGCAGGGGCGCAATCAATGCGCAGCTTCTTTGCAACTCTACTCAAGAAGGGAACTGCAAAACAACATGATCACATCACAGCAATTTGGTAACCATTAAAAAACACATGCTCATTTGTATTTATGTACCCTGTAAATGAACAGTTCCCTTGGGCAGCATAGATGGTTTGAAAAGTTCTACATTTCCATACGCATTCCTCGGTACTTTTCCATCTTTAGCTGGAGGTGGAACATAATCCTCTACTTGCCATGGGCCAAACACTTCCAGGGGTAAATCAGTAATTACTTTTCCAGACAGCTGAAATAAAAGATTTGAGTTATAAAAATAATTCTAAAAAAATTTAACATTTGCACAATGTACATAGACATGTTATGAAGATTACCCTGTCCCATTTTGGCCTGGCTTTCACAATTTTGTAAGGCTGTTCTCCAAGACGCACCACTTTTGCTTCCTTCATCCAAATTTCTCGAGAATGCAAAGTATAGACATTCTGCCTAGCATAAACAGGTTCACTCCGAACAAAACCCAGACTTGGAGAGTCTGGAGGGTAAATAGCTTCAAATTTGAGAAGGTGGCGTTTTAAAACATAGAGTGGATGATTCTTGCACCTGTTCAAAAATTACAAAAGAAAGATTTAGGTCATAAGTCCAATGACACTTCATAGAAAATTGTCATCTGTTAACTTACTCTGCAACTGTTTTGGGCATTGGTCTGTCTAGTTCAACAAGATTCATTTCACTATCCTCAGCAGCTTCTTGACGAGAAGGTTTAGGTCGAAAGGGTTTCATAGTTTTTTCCCACCAGTCAGTTGAGACCCTCTGCTTTACAGTAACTTGAGAATATTTTGGAGAATAACGTTTGGTAACATCTTTCAGTGTTCCATCGGAATTAAATGCTATTACATAGCAAACTGGTTGAGTTACCTTCAGCTGAATAGCAGGAAGAAGAAAAAAGTCAAAATAAACAAAAGTTTAAAAGTATAAAATAATCATTGAAAGCAATCTGTGGGGGGAAAAAATACTATTACCAATATTTGTTTAGATGAATCAACCTTTTTGGATGGAACATCAATGCAAATCCACCTCTCTTCATCTTTGAGATAGACCTCCACCCAGTAATCAGATCCTGAGACCATCAACTGATTTCCTCCTTTGTCATCATCTGAAGATAAAATCTTCCTCTCAGATCCTTTGGAAAGAAATGAACACACGAGAAATCAATACATATGTCAATCAGAAAGGTAGCTTTCCTTTTGTAAAGGACACTATATTTATTGAGCTCATATAAAAGACTGAATCCTTACAAACCTTTTGATGGCCTTCCTCTAGTTGGCTGCTTTTTATTTGGAGGAGATTTGTTGGTTTTAGAAATTTGTTTGGACTTTGGTTTTTCTTCAAAATCACTGTCACTGTCCGACTTCCGAGACCTGCGGGAACCACTTGGTTTCTGAGATGTTGATTGTTTGCTTGTACATGCTACAGAATAGCGGTATACTGGTTTGGAGTCTTGTTCACAATCTGAACCCTGCGATGACGCATCTTTGCACTTGGAGGATTTTGGATTCACAGGCATGGTAGTAGTTGATCTCCTATTTCGAGGCAAACGTTTTGCAGCAGCTTCTTTTAAACGCTGAGATGAATCCTCATCAAGCTTTAATTTCTTAGGGCTCAGAATAGGTTTAGGATCATCAGGATCAGATTCACTATCAGAATCTGATTTTTCCTTGTAAGATTTTTCTGCTGCTTTTCTTCTATTTCCTCGAGTTTTGACAGGTGATGCAGTTGATGTAGGTTCTGACTTTCTTTTTCTTGTACTTTCTTTTTTAGGAACATCTGTGTTTTCTGGTTTGGTAGAGATCGGTGCAGATTTCCGGAAATATTTTGAACTTTTACCATCCTTAGGTAAGGGCTTGGACTTCCTTGTTAACTGTGCAGTCTTACTTGTCCTCTTAGTATCAGATGCAGAATGATCTTCTGAGGCTTCCTCTTCCTCTTTCTTTCCTTTATTAGAAGGCTTCCCTCTTTTAGCCTTTGCATTTATTGAAAGAAGTTCAGAGCTTGATGGTTTTAAGGGCATGGGTTGAAAGGACACAATAAGTCTACAATCCATGCCAACAGCACGCAAGATGGTAACAAACATAAATATAAGTTCCCTTGTTGATTTAGCATATTTGCGAGAGAAGTGTTGTGCAAGAACAGCTCCCAATGGACGAGAGTGACTACTCTCATGAGTTTCAGGGAAGCCCTCTGAACACTCAAAGTCTTTTCCAAACCACTTTAAAAGTTGTTCAACATACTTTCGACCTGGCTTCTTTGGAAGATCACTTAGATCAGAGGGGACAAGAGAAAGAGCAATAGCTTTCACACCATCATTGTTGATGACATTATTGATAAATATTCCATGAGCCATCCACAGAAGCAGACTTGCCTTGTGGCAAAGTAATTGCAGCTCCCGGCGCACTCGGTTAAAAGCTCGGTTCATTTCAGCTTGCAAACAGGCCTGTTGATCACGATGCTTCTTACGTTTCCAACTAAATTCTGGTGCATTCACAGTGATTTGAACACCTTCCTTAGGAATCACATGCTGTTTAGGCTCAGCCTGATCAACCTCTTCCCAATCCTCACTCTCAGAGTCAGAGGGCACAGGAGATTTCATGTCCATTTTTAAGCCCTCTCCAAGCGCAAGCAATTGTGCTATATCCATATTGTCCAGGGACTCTGGAGGCTCTGTCTTTACATATGAGTTCTCAATTTTAGGGTCTTCCTTTGGCTTTTCTGATTTTGAGCTTTTTGATGGTGCACCCCTTTTACCCCTCTTGTCATCCTTCATTTTGTTGCTTGACTGCCCAGAGGGTTGATTTTTAATAGAGACAGTAGACTTGGAGTTTGTGGTGCCTTCACTCTTTGAGGGGCTTCCAGAAGATTTGCTCATGGGTGCCTTCCTCGCTCTTGTTGTTCTTTCTGGTTTCTTGGCAGTATTTTCCACACTGTTTCCTTGTGGAGATACATTTTCATTCTTACCTGGTTTCTCCTTCTTCAGAGACAGCTTTCCATTGCAGGATTTATTGCTCTTAAGTGCATTAGTTTTAAATGATTCTTTGAGATTTACTGAAGTAGAGGCATCTTCTTTTGAGCTTAGGCTTTCTTTTTCAGCAGTGCTGTTACAGGGTTTTGGTTCTGGATCTAGACCGACCTCCTCTAAATCATCATCATCTGAGTCAGAATCACTAAGCCTTGACACCCCTTTCAAAATATTACTCTCTATCGCTGAGAAATCTGGTTCAGGTGATGGTCCATTCCTGAGAGTAAGTCCACCTGCATTAACTTTCAAATTAGCAGCAGGGCGGACAAATTCTTCTGAACTACTGTCTGATTCTGAAAGATCCACTTCATTAGTTGTGTGAGGGCTCTCTTCAGCTAATGGAGGATCTGGATCTGGTTTGCTTTCAGCTGACTTTTGAAGTTTGGAACTGTTTGTTGTTCTTGACTTCTTTTTTATTAAAACATCTGCTGTGGCATCTTCCAGTGCAGGAGGAGATGCAGTCCTCCTTCTGCTACTTCTAGTACTTCTGAGTTGGAGTTTTGACATCTAAACAATAAAGAAGACCAAGAAATTAATTTTTTATTATCTCAGTAAGAAATATAGACTGAGACCGCACATGTGACAGACTCTAAAATAGACATTTAGAAGGGCACAGGTGCTACCCAGTGAAACATTACTATCGGAACAATAATACATGTCATTGACATGTTTGAAAGAATTCTCTTTGATATTATAAAGACATGAGGTAATGGCAAATCACAAAAGTGAACAATACGTCATGTTATGTGAACTAGTTTGACGGCAAAAGTTACAAGATTTTCTTTTTAAAAATTACAGTAAATATCAGAGTTGTTGCCATACACTCATACAATATCTATAACAAAAGACAAGCAGAAAAGTATCTTAGTAATTATAGTGATAACCTTGAGTCAGATTTGATGCGCCCATAAACTTGATGCTTGGGATTATAAAGTTTGAAGAGTCAAATTAATGACTGAAGTGTATGTCATCACACAATGCTTCCGTTAAAAAACATAGGCACGACATGCCGAGCCACTGACAGGGAAAACTCAATAACAACAAAGTGGGCAGCCGCCGAAACAAAGCATCAATTATGGTCTTTCTATCTATCTCGTGGTCCCTGCCTTCTCGCGCCGCGGCTTCTGAAAAGAAAATGCCGAACGCCGAACCACGCCGAACGGAACCGAAGTTCTCGAGCGGTGAATTTTCCATACTTTCCTGTTTTCCTTCTGATTCCCTTTCCCCGCTCCCCTCTCCCCCCTTTCCCAATATCCCACCCTTTCTTCCCATCCCTCGCCCCTTCCCCCGCCCCTCTCACCTTCAAACTCGACGAAAATCGATACCAAACTGCGTTGTCCGATTTCTAGATCTCTCGCTCTAGGTGCATCTTGTATGTGCAATAGTAGTTGCAAATGATGTGTTAAAGTGCAACAACAACAAACCCTTTGTGTTTGTTTCCGTTCTCTCCCCTATCTTCCGTTGTCATGAAATTGTCTGGAACTTTTTATGTCGTTTGAAGAGTCATCTCCTTCTATCTTAAGAGGCGAGCAAATATTTCTGGTTTCCGACGTATAAATGGCGAGACCATCACCTGTCAACATGAACAGCATAAGCAAAAACAGGCCCAGCATGCGGGTTTGGGTCAAACCCTCTGCAACATTCCCTCCGTTCGCCCAGCCAATGGTCGTAAGCTACTTCAGTCTGGACCAAGATCGCCGGTTCACACCTGATACCTCACAGCTGAGGTACATGTACCTGCCTCGGGAGGCAGAGGGCTTGGGCTGGGATTTAAACCATGGCTTGGCCAAAGTGCAGCGCTCAGATCATGCCAAAAGCATTGAGCGAATTGACAATTTGCTTCGTGGAATACTTGCCAGTGGTCTATCCGTCTCACAGTAAGTTGGCGTAAGGCTCCTGGGAAGCCTTGTTGTGTTATATAAATAGTTAACCATCTATAGTGCTTTCATGATTGTTTTTTTTTCTTCTTCAACATTTCTGTGACTTTTCACCACATATTTTGCTTTACAGAGAAGTTGCATCTTTCATGTGCTTACGAGGCTTACTAACGAGGATCATGACAACTCCCTATGAACAAAATCAAGGTTGGGAAATTTTAGTCAGTCGATTTAGAGGTGTTCTCTTCATGTGTGCTCAAGAGACGCCTGAACAGAGACGTGAACGAATGGGTGCCACTGAGAACCAAAAGCGTTTCTCATCTTGGGGCTTTAAGTTTGAACAGTATATCACAACTGGTGAGCCTCATAAATACTGTACTTGATTATCACTCAGAAACAGAAGTATCTTAATAGTTCTATTTTTCTGTTCGATTGTTCAGATCAACCAGGCTGTCCTCCTGAAACCGAAGCTCCGGTTAAAGAAGGTGAAGAATTTTGCTGCTTGTTTCGCACAAAACTTAGTGATCGAAGGCTCTTGTATGGAGCAGAAATGGATGCAGTGACATGTGATGTACCTCTTGAAGACTGCCTAGAAGATCTGATGCTATCAGAATTTGTTGAATTAAAAACCAGTAGAAAGCTGACCTGTGTTCGTCAAGAGCGTAACTTCAAAAGGTAAAATCTGTATCAATTATTATTTTTTCCTTTATCAATTAACATTATATATTACTAATGTGGTACTTTGTATACAGATTTAAATTGTTAAATTGGTGGGCACAGAATTTCCTTGTTAATGTTGCTCATATAATTTGTGGATTCAGAGATGATCGTGGTATTGTAGAAAAACTTGAATTTTATAAAGTGGAAGAAATTCCCAAAATGGCCAAGGTATTTATTTATTGAAGTGAATGTCCTCTTCATTCTCTGTTGACCAAGTTTGAATCCAATGTCTCATGCATCACACTCTATCTGTTAAATTTCAGGATTTATGGGTACCTGCAGTTTGTATGACATTTCTGGACCAATTCTTAAATTTTGTTGGGAGAACTGTGTGGGATTGTCCTCACAGCAATGATCCAAACACAGTTTGGCGGTTTCGTTGGGAACCTGGAGTACACTATGTTACTGGAGATGTGATTCCAGGTTCATCACAATTGTCATTTTTGCCTGATTGGTTCTTGTCTTCTGTGGTTGCAAAAGAAAACCACCCTCTCCAATCTTGCATCCGGGTATTTTCAAGTAAACACGGCAAACAAAATCATGATGATCAGCGTTCTCACACTGCTGCAATATTTGCCATGACAAAAGACATTTCTGTTCAACGAGCAAGTGGGAAACGGCCACCAAGTCCAAGATCTATCATGTTGCTTCAGAAAGGTATCAAGCCATCTGACAATAAGGGTGAAAATTCATCAGAGCAATCAACTGTTTCATCTCCATCATCCTCAAATACAAACCAAACTATGACTTCACCAAAGAATCAATCAAACTCGTCTACTGAAAACGAGCAAGCATCACTTTCTCAACCGCCAAGGCCAAATCAACCTCAGAACGCGAATGGCCCTCACAAACCTAGAAGACACAGACGCAGAGTAAGACATCATACAAATCAAATTTATCGGAATTCTCCACATCAGAGGCATGGTGGAAATAGTGATTATCCTTCATTTCAATCATCAAGTCGTCACAGAAACCATACTCCTTTACAGCCAAGACCTGAAAAGAAGACTGAAGCTGACAGTGTCACTGTTGCTGCACCTAAACCAACTGCAAGTGGCACAACTTCTTTGCAGGCTGCTCAAACATCTGCTGCACAGTTGGATGTTTTATCAGAATCAAATTCATTCTCTGCAGATGATCTGCCACCCACTGGTCTCTCTCATCCAGAGGATATTGTGTATCCCTCTTCATATGATTCCCTGGAGAACAGTCCATTCCTCATTCCTCAAGCACCTGAAGAACAATCTCCATCAAGTTCTGCAGATCATTACTCGTCTCAACCATTTTTAGAATCTTCACCATCTAATGAATCCTATGCGCAACAATCTCTCATATCTACACCACTCTCTTCGCCGTCCCTGTTGCCTGACTGTTACTCTTCCCAGGACTATTCTGTTTGTGATGAGTTGCCTCAAGCTACCTACTTGGTGTCATCTGATGTTGAGTACTTGGATCAGGAAGCTTACATGCAAGCAGACGATCCGAATATTGAAAGATCATACTTATCATCACCTAGTGCAGTAGAATACATAAATCAGCCATCATTTTTGCCTGTTACTTCATCAGATGAACTTGGAGTAACTGAAGTATTCCTGGAGACGACTGGAGAGCTGCCACCGTCCTCCCTTCTTTCCCCTGTGACATCAATCGCCCAAGCGTTCCTTGGATCCAATTCTGACATTTCTACTGAAGATATTCGAACCGCTGAGGGCTCTTTGACAACGATAAATCAGCTGTCAGCTTCTCCTTATTTGCCACCTTCATCCTCTGCTAATCATTTGACCTTACAAATGTAAATAATAATTTGTTGCAGTATTCAAACCAGGGACATGTTTTCATATGTGTTTGTTGATGCCAGATATGGCTATCTAGTCTTGTTAAATATTAAGTGTCTACTAGTAAAAAGTGACTTGTAAATTTTTTGTATTCAATTGAATATTGAATTCTTTTTCCAAGGGACACTTCTCATGTACTGTACCTGAACATTCACATAGTTTCCCTCCCTTCATTTTTGAACTTAAAAAGTTTTTGATAAATGATATGGAATCAAATATGTTAACTTGTTCTAGTGTCTGACACGAGTGGTTTAACTTTTATTTTGTACTAAGAAATTTTTTTATGATTTGTATGCCTTGTATATCAATATGATTGAAGTGTAAGTTGCTGAAATGCATGCATGCATGCATACATATTAATTATCTAATAATGATACTCAGAGTATCAGTCGACATTACCTTGTGACATGTGATTATGTGTTCAGACATATTGACTGAGAGGCTTGCCATTTTTATTTTTTTTCTTCTTAGAAAAGTAGATGTTTTGAAAACGTCATACAACAGCATGTGATTTTCAGGCAAGTTTATCCTTCTGTCGGATTATTTAATTTTTCCTGCACCTGATTGAAAACTTTTCTCATCACATACTTAATCTCACATGTTAATGCTTTTATAGTAAAAGATGGATAAAAAAAACAAGGCTCTGTAATATGTCTTGTCTGGTTAATTTTTATTATTATTTTGTCTGGCAATTGAATTCGTCTCTATGTACTGTACTGTTACTTGTGTAGCTATTATGTTTTCATTCATTGGTTTGTCTTTTCGAAATTTCTAATCTGTTTGTTTCACAAAATACAAAACAAATAGACCTTTTACCTATTTTGTCTTATCAGACATTGATTAAAGTACAAATGTTATCTTAAATGTTTTAAAATAATACTAGTAATCCTTATGTTTTAGATATTGAAATTGAACTTCCTGCTGTCTATTGGTGCAGACAATATTGATGTTTATTTGCCTGTAATTATATAGTTTTATTGTCTTTATGCTGATTGTTGACAAATAATCAGCATATTTATTCCAACTGGGTCAGATGGAACTTCAAGTAATCTTACAGTCTTTTCTTGGCTCTTTTTTTGGGACATCACATGTTGGTTTGTTCTATAGGTTTTAGCCATTGGTTGTCAACAGATTAAAACTGTAAACAATCAGCGAATTGTGTTGGAGCACATTTTAAGGATAATCCGATGCATTTTGTACAAATATTAATTTGATAGAAATTTAGAAATTTTATATGCGTATGTTGTACCTATCTATACCTGTAAAAATAATTTGGAAGACTAGCACATAATAGTGTATTTTGATATTGAGTTATATATTTTTTGTTTAAATTTTTTTGTTAAAATTAAGTGTGAGATCTTGATCTTTATGGCTATGGTTGCATCATTTTTCTCACAGATAAAGTTGTGACTTATATATTCTAGAAAACTTATCAACTTTTATCCGTATCACCATTGTATGCACTTCAAATCGTTGTTTTGTACAATTCTTTTCTTAAGTTGCTGACATAAGTTTACAAAGCTATGAAGTGTAGAGCAGTCTTGTAAGTTGCCAAAAGCCACTCTTTGCTGTGATTGTAAGTCGAATCAATTAAACCACCAAGTTATTCAAGGCGGGAAGGTGCAATAGTACAAGTGTTGTGACAGCTTCTTGAATTTGAATTAATTGGTGTTGCTTGATTTCTACTTTCTCCCTCCCCTGTTTTTAAATATTTCTTATGTGTTTATAGATCTCAATGTTAAGTGTTTTAAAATTGTATTCTGTGATAAAAATCTTGCTATTTTCATTCTTATTAACTCTAAGTAATTGTATTTCTGCTGAAGGTGATCAATAGCATTTAAATCCATTCCAACAAAGTTCATCTCCTAATGGTCTTATGGAGGGATGATACACCATTAGATTGGTGATGTGCTGCTCAAGATTGAGCATGACTCTTCCACAATTCTCCTGTACATGAAAGTTTCCTGAAGTACAGATGTCATGATTCGGATTGGCATGGGAGACATGAGTTTAGTTGTACATACATGAACATGTGTTCCCTACAAGGAACTGTTAGTCCCCTTACCAGAGTATTTTAACTATGTATCTGTCTCAAAATCGCTGTATCTGTGTTCAGCAAGAATGGCTGCTTTTTTAAAAAAACGATTTAAAAATTTTTTAAAAAATAATTATGTGTGGGTCCCAACAAGAGTAGTTCCTTGATTTCTGTTTATTATTCTATCTAATGAACCAGAGTCATGTAATGATTGGCTTAGTCTTTTCCTTGCATAAAACCTATGTTCAAAACTTAGTCTGCTCTGTTAATTCAGCTTCAAAGCTGAGTGAATGAAAATAAATACATGAACTATTACTCTTCAAATATCTTTTTTGTGTGTGAACAACTTAAATGTCAAGATATTTTCTGTTTAACCAGAAATTAAGTATAGTGGAAAAGAAAGCAAACTTCTTTAACTTATTTATTTTTATTTTCATACTCTGATACAGCTAAAAACTGCTAAGTGTTTATAGATTTTAATTAACTTATTGGCACAACTCTGTACCAGGTGTAACAGAAAACATGCAGCCGTATGCGGGTCTGCCTACCTCCGTAGGTAATGTGCCATAGCCCTATTGACTAGGCAGACTTGCAACAATATTACATGACTTGTTACAGGGGGTACCTAGGAATCTATCAGAGGGAATCTTAAATATATTGGCACACCAATGAGTTGTAAAAATGAGAAAAATGGAACAATAGAAAATACAGCAAATGCACTAAACATAGGTGTCATAAAAGAAATCACCATGGAGTAGAAAATTCCTTCATTCTTAGGCAGTGTCTTTATTGAAGGGAGAATGATTAGGTATTTGTCTTACAAAAAAATAAAATAATGATCACCCATTCACACGTGCATTGATGCACACAATTGCACATTCAAACACTAGTTCTAGCATACATACATACATATTAACAAATTACACTAATACACATATTTATTTACATACAGTTTATTAAACAATTAAAAAGATAATTACAGCCCCTCTTAACTAGTCAACTTATCAAGTGAAATGTGATTAATAGATAAAACCTAAAGTAATTCATTTAAAACACATCAACTTAATATTTTTCATATTTAGACAGGAATAACTCAATAACTTCATAAAATACTTTTTAGTAGTCCATTTTCTTGTCAACAATCTTTTAAAAATAGCACCTGTGCTGTGTTGCTAACTAAGTAAAATAAATAGCCTAAGTAAAAGCATAAATATAGTTTTAGATTACTGCATTTGAGACAAATACCTTGTAGATTTTGTTTTCTTCTGGTTAGTCAGGTACACTACTTCATAAATCTCTGGAAGCTTTCAATGGGTCACTTTGCAATTTCATAGAGGGTCCATTGTGACCTCAGTCCTCAAAAAGTAAAAGGCAGTTGTTGGAACTATTTGAAGGTCCTACTAGGTTCACAGTAAAGTTCTGGAGTAGAACTCTTATGAAAGATTTAGATCTTGCATGACTTGTTTCCACTTTTCTTCAATTGGTGCAAATACTGCTATGATGACAAGAGCAGCAGTCACCAACAGTATGACTACTATATGAATGCCAAGAAGGAAACGCCTAAGCGATGAATGCTGAAAATTAATAACAACAAATGTCACAGAGATGGAACGTTGTATTATTTTTTTTTTTCAGTGACTTGGATGAAGGGTTGTTCCTTACCGGTGCATCCATACTTCTGTCCATACTTGTAATAGGCATCCTACTTGAATTTAGATCTTTCATTGGGAAAGAGTTCACACGGTTTCGATTTTCTCTTTCGCTCATGCAACCCACAACCTGAACACAAAATGATGCATTTAAAAAATTTTAATGATAGGATGGAAAAAAACTTAACAAAAATAAATAGATAATTCCTGTATTGGGAATAGCAACTTACTGAGAGGATAAGGTGAATGAAAACATAGAATGCCACAAAACCAACTAAAATCCAGTCCATCCACTCAGGAAGCTGAGCTTTGCTCTGAGGTACAGCAAAGAATATAGTGACAACTGCAAAAAGAGAAAAAGAAAATTGTGCATTCCTTATACAATCCATATTAAGAATTTACTTTGATAAACAAAAAAGGAGAAGTAGACAAATACTCACTAGCAAGGATGTGGGCTGAATTCCCAACAAGCCAGTGCAACCAGTTGAACAGTGGTCTCCTAGGAGCGGAGGGAGCAGGTCTCATGGCTGCTCCAAGAGGTTGGACGAAACACAGCACAGTTGTAACAACACCAAGAATTGCGTGGGGGTTACGACTGTCAGCAGTCCAAGAACCCAATTCCACAAAAATGAGGACAAAGCCAGCTAATGTGAGGAGCCAGACTAGGACCATGAAAAAGCGGTGCCACTGAATAGAAAAAGAAAAAATATATTATTAAGTACTTAAAATAAGTGTTAATTAAAAATAGAAACTACAGAAAAATAAGGTTTTAAACTCACCACAAACCATTGGTCCTTGCCACAAAGCCTGTTTCCAACCCAGGTTTGTTTGTAGTATCGAGCAAGTACAATACCAATAGAGGCAGCTCCAATCCACGCAGCTAACATGAAAGCACCATGAAGCCGCAAGAACAGCTTACTTGCCTCGGAAAATCCACTCACGTCAGCTAAATTTCGCTGCTCAGCAGAGGCAGATGCAAGTTTGTCATGATATCCAACATTATTGTCTGCAGTGAGTAAAATAATAAAATAAATCTGCTAAAGCACTCGGGAAGTCAAGATGTTAGATACTACTCTCAAAGTTTATTTTACCATTTAACAGACTGCCTGCAGCGAGCAAGAGATTATAGTTTCTTGAAGCTAGGTTGAACTCTTTGCCTTCAACAGTTGTGACTTCATCTCTAGTGAACTTACAGTAGATTGTACCATCACTGTATGTTCCATTAATCAATGTTATGCCATCCTGATCCTGAAGGAAAAAAGAGAAATTACATGAAGTGCCCGCAAGTGTCAAACCAAGCAAATCCCAACATCGTACATACATCCAGGCGTTTGTTCTTCTTAACTCCAGGAATATTCCAAGACATGAATGCTTGCACCCTGCCGCCAGCCGTCTGGCACTCCACCACACTGTCGCCACCCTGCAACACACAAATCACATGAATGGGAGAATCACAGCCATCACACACTCGAAATTTTATTTTTATTTGTTAAACGCTTAAAATAAAATTTAAAATACATGTAAAAAGTACAATGTAAAATAACAAAAAATTAAATAAAATTTAAAACAGAGACACGAACCATCTTTGCGTCGTCGGAGAGCCCGACCGCCACGTACAGGGCGTTGAGGGCCTTCATCTCGAACTCGTAGCGCGTGCCGCGCACGGCCACGGCCACGGCTGCGTTGCAGTTCCTCTTGGCGATGCAGCCGGCCGGAGCGCCAAAGCAGCTGCGCACCGAGCCGCAGCCGTCGTACAGCGGGTCCTGCTGGGCGGGCGCCTGAGGACAACACCCCCGCTCTAGAATCTAGAATACCCTCACAAAATCTAACTCAGCTTCTTCACCCCAAAAATGCCAAATGGCTTTAAAAATGACAGTGGCCGTCCGCATGTCTATCCGAGCACCCGATTCCTACACCCTGGTTATACCCGGTTACCCAAGTGGGGTGTCCTAGGCGCGCGAGGCACCTGCTGCACCCTAGGGGTACTCAGTCCTCCACTCAAAAACAAAAACAAAAAAACAGAGTACACCCTAAAAAGAATGTCAGTCAAATATCAGAAAAGATCAAATAAAAATCATAAAATATTAAAGACCCCCCCCCCCCCAAAAAAAAAAAAAAAAAAAAATTGTTAAAAAATATTTATTAACAAAATATTAAAAATAAAAATCGGTGTACGCTTGAATTAATAGTGAAAGACCCCTCGCCTGCACCCGCCAGCGGCCAGAGGTCTTTGGAGACCTACAGTTCATACGCTAGTGGGCCCCACCCGAGGGGCCATTAACTACAGGACTTCGTGTACACCGAATACTTGATATGGTTGAATAGTGATGAATATCGGTGAAATATTCGTAAATTCGAGTTAAGTTTGTCTAAACTTGGGTGAAATATTAGTAAGTGAGGCTAAAATATTGTTAGATTTGTGTGAAATACTGTTGAATATGGGTGAATAAGGTTGAATATCGGCCCCACCCCATCCCGGCCCGCTCGTGCGTCGCAGTCTCTCTCCCGCCCCGCCCCGCTCGGCTCACCTCGGGCTCCGGCTCGGGCGAGAAGGGCGTGGGCGTGGTGGTGGTGGGGCGGCGCGAGGTGCGCGCCGGGGTGGCGCCGGGGCCGCCCGCCGCGCCGGGGGCCGCGTTGACGCCGTCCGGGAGAGAGGCGGAGCGCCGCACGACCTGCACCGTCGGCGACTGCACGCCCACCCAGAACGTGGAGAAGTCCTGCACGAACGTGGCGCTGCGGGGAACGAGCACGCCGTGTAATTAGCTACGCACCGGGCCGGGCCGGGCCGGGCCGCACCGCACCGCGGAGCACGCCAGGGGCTTACTTGAACACGACGGGGCCCTCGAAGTCCTCGGGCGCCTCCCACTCGAACTCCAGGTTCTTCTTGCGCTCGTTATTGACGTGCGTCGCGCCGCTCTGTGGAGAGAGAGAGAAGAGTGAGTGAGTGAGTGAGTGAGTGAGTGAGTGAGTGAGTGAGTGAGTGAGTGAGTGAGTGAGTGAGTGAGTGAGTGAGTGAGTGAGTGAGTGAGAACTGCAGCGCTCGGGAGAATACTGCCGTGGTACGCCGGCACGCCCGCGACTGTGTACGACGGAATACTTCAGTGGCACGCGAGAGTACACCTCCGCAGGCAAGAGGGGATTACTTCAAAAATTGACGGTACAGAGCGAAAAAAAAAGAAGAAAAAAATTAGAGAGTAACAGAAAGTTCCGAAAAATCGAGAGCATTTGAACAAGAACACTGAAAACAAATTAAGAAAGAGTCAGAAAGAGTGAAGGGGAAAAAATCAAAATTGATCAGAAAGTGACAAATTTAGAGTGACAGAAGTTTTCACTATTCTTTAAAAAAAATAAAAAGTAAAAAACTTATGACACAAATTTTAAGAGTAATCCCCACCTCCATCGCCCCCGTGTACAGTGTTGCCAGAAAGTTCGAAAGAGAAAACACACCTTTACACCTGTGCGTAACGGGACTTTATCTCCGCCTGCCTACTAGGCAACACCTGCGCACGAGTGCTGAGGAGTTGCCTAGTAGGCAGGCGGAGATACCGCCACCTGCACCTGCACAGACGTATTGGGCGTTTTTTTTTCTTTCCTTTTTTACTCGTTCTTTACCCCCTTTTGTATGTATTATGATGATGTCAAGTAAAAGAACGAGTATTGATCTAGGTTAGGTGTAATTTAGAAGTTCACCTTCCTCAGAGAACAGAGACCATTTAAACATGTGAAATGGTGGTAGTATCCAAATTCTCACCGTACATGACAAAAAATACGGCGGGTTTTCTTTTATTAGTCGATCATTTTAGAGATCACTAAACAAAAATCATGCCTGGTTTTTCTTCTAAGTCCGCGATCGCGGAATTCCCGAATGTATTTCCGCCCACACCGTCATTAATTGAAAAAGTGCTTTGCACAGAAATGACAATTGCCCTATGGATTTCTTCGTTTTACTCATGAAATTAAGTGTAACGCGTTTCTTTCAAAGATCACTTAATAGAAATTATGTCTGAATTTTTCTAAGTCCGTAGCTTTCGCGGGCTCTCTTATGGCGCGTGTGGCGCGATCTAGCAGGTCCTCCGTGAACTAGCCCTGACTCCTTGACGCCCCCCAGCGGCAAATTCAATTGTTTGTTCCCTAGGTGACAAGAAAAGTTGTGCTCTTGCATTTTCCTTTCAACTTTGCTTTGCACTAATCTTCTTTCCTAGTTTCCAAACTAGTTTGAAGCTGCTTGCTCATTGTCCAATTTTATTTTCCCCAGGATGTAACATAGGTAACGAACTTGAAAATAACCATGAACTTCCAACCCTTTTCCGTTCAGGATGTAACGTAACGTAATGTGAAAATAACCATGAACTTCCAACCCTTTTCCTTTCAGGATGTAACGTAACGTAACGTGAAAATAACCATGAACCTCCTACTCATTTTCCTTTCAGGATGTAACGTAATGTGAAAATAACCATGAACTTCCAACCCTTTTCCTTTCAGGATGTAACGTAACGTAACGTAACGTAACGTGAAAATAACCATGAACCTCCAACCCATTTTCCTTTCAGGACGTAACGTAACGTGTTTTAAGAGCATACCCAAATCATTAAAAATCAAATATAAAACGACGAAAAGAGCTTCGAACTTTTTTTTAAAAATCAGGCATCATTTCCAAACAGTGATCTTGAAAAGCAATGTTTTCTCGGAAATTTCAGAAATATCTATGGGTTTTCATTTCCGGAAATAACTTTGACATGTCCATGAACTCAAATGTTAACTCAGTTCTTTCCAGTACATAATAAAATGTAACATATAGTGATGTTGAAAACACACTTCAACCATTCACCATTCATATGTCCTCTGTTTTCTCCAATGAATGAATTACTATTCTGCAGCAAACATGATACTTGCATTATTATAAACATTCATTCAGTGTAAAGAACGAGTCAATTTTAATACTACAGAATGTTGTATTAATTGGCTACTTGTTTTTCTTTCAAACTTTCGTGGCAACACTTGAGAGTGCACCCCCGTGGCGCGCTGGAGTCGGGACGAGTCGGGAGCACCGCACCCCTACTCACCCTGGCGGCCCTGCCGCAGGCGAGCGCGCCGGCCTCCTCGGGCATGCTGCTGAAGTGGCCCAGGGCGTTGGTGCCGTCGCCGGCGGCGGCGCTGAGCGGCCGCGCCACCAGGATGAAGCCCGTGAAGGCGACGCCCTGCGGCGAGGTCAGCATGACGCGCACGCGGCCCTCCTCGGTGCGGGCGCGCGCCGGCTGCACGGCGAAGGGCGCGCGCCCGTCCTGCGCGGACGACGGGTGGCCCGGCACCAGGTCGCCGCAGTTGCCCACCTTGGCGCCGTTGGGGAAGCCGTCGGCGAGCATGGCCAGGAGCAGCAGCAGCGGCAGCAGCGCCAGGCCGCGCCGCCAGGACACCTGCGGGACAGAGAGGGAGAGGGTGGTCAGAGTGCGCCTGGCGGACACCTGCTGGACTCTGTCCTCGTCACACTCATGGGGAACAGGCATGATGTGAGAGAGAGAGAGAGAGAGAGAGAGAGAGAGAGAGAGAGAGAGAGAGAGAGAGAGAGAGAGAGAGAGAGAGAGAGAGAGAGAGAGAGAGAGAGAGAGAGAGAGAGAGAGAGAGAGAGAGAGAGAGAGAGAGAGAGAGAGAGAGAGAGCAAGAGCAAGCACTACAGTAAACGCTGTGTTCGGAGCCAGCCGGCAGAGCGAGCGCCTGGCGGGGTAGGCAACATGCAGCAGGGTCGGACACCCGTGCGCGGCGGGGCTGCCCACCCTCAAGGCGTCCTCCCTGCTCCCTGGACGGGAGGGAGAGGGAGAGAGAAAGCCGGCGACCCAAAACTAATGACGGAAGGACCGAGGGGAGCATGGCTGCAGCTATGGCCGATGGCTATGACTATAGCTGAACTTATTTTCACCTTTATTCGATTCACATTTGAAATTGAGTAAATTGAGACATAGCTATAGTCTAAAGCGAAAAACTAGCCGAACACCGGCCGGCTGCGGTCATCCTGGGCCGTAGGCAACCCGGCGGGCGGCACACGCCCCCCCCCCCCCCCCCGCCCCCCTCAAAGGCAGGCGAGTGCCGCCACCGTCCTCTATCCACGTCCGTGGAGCGGGGGCCCGAATACTAGATGGTCCACTGACCTCCCCGTCGTCCCAGCGGCTGGATGCTGCGCCAGGGCTGGCCCGGACCGCGGCATCATACGCATGTGGAGCAGGAAGTATCCGTTCCACCTGGCGAGCCGAGCCGGGCCGAGCCGAGCCGAGCCGAGCGTCCTTTCACTTGGACTGACCGCGATCGCGCGGTGCTGCTGCCGAACAGCGGTCAGTAGTGTCCTCTCGCTCGCTCCTCATGGCCGTGCCCCACGAGAGCGACAAGGACGGGGAGACGAAAACACTGTGCGGAATCAGCCTACTGTTGTGCCCCGCGTGGACCCGTCGTACTCGTAGCCAGTCGGGGCCACGGGTAAGGCTGAGCGGGGCAGGGTAGAGCGGGGCAGGGTAGGGCAGGGCGGGGCGTGGCGTGGCGGACTGCATACGCAGAGGACACACGGGAGGGCCCTGCCAGCCACGCAAGGGCACAGACGGGCCCGCCCGGCCCGGCCCGCGTATACAATGTGTGTCCCAGAAGATGATTCCCACGACGCCACGCCCCGCCCCGCCCCGCGGAACACCCGGAAGGGAAGGCCGCCGAGCTGGGCCGGGCCGGGCCGGGCCTTGCGAGGCGTTCCAGCCCACGCTAATGCTCGGTCCCACCTCCCGTCGTTCCGCTCATTTCCTTTAGCCCAGGGGCGTAAAATAAAACTTCGAATGCGTCTGAAGATTTGAACGCGCCACTTTCATTTTTTTAATGGTGCCCCTCCCTGCTGAACACTGATAGCGCCGCTGCATTTCGAGCATGCCTGTTACTTTGAACGCCCACCTGCAGCAAATCACTGATATATCACCAGTCAGCTTTGCCTTTGCCACGTGCGCTGGCGCGAAACGGACATTAGGCCTAGACGCAGTTTAACCAGCGGCAAATAAATATAGACATTAAGTTTAATTTTTCAACTCGACATCCTAATAGGGAGGTTGCTGTTGGCGTTTCGCCACGCTCACGTATTTTTTTATATATTTTTATTTTTACTTTTTTGCTCGCCTTGAGCAGAATTTGAAAGTGTCGGCCAGCCGGGACGGGCCGGGCGAGCGGGGCGGCCCAAGTCCACTCCAGCGTGGCGCGGCGGGGCGGGGCGGGGCGGGGCGGGGCCAGCCAGGTCGGCGGTCTGTTGTGCCTCCGCGGCCCACACCGCCCCGCCCCAGACGAGTGCGTGAACGGGGCGACCGTGGCGCGGGGCGGGGCGGAGCAGGGCGGCCTGGCCCACTAGGGCCCTGAAGGCCTATATCCAGTAGGCCAGCTGGGAGAGGAGAGAAACACGCGGGGAGAAGGGGGAGAGGGGGAGAGGAGAGAGAGCGAGAGAGGAGAGAGAGAGCGAGAGAGGAGAGAGAGAGCGAGAGAGGAGAGAGAGAGCGAGAGAGGAGAGAGAGCGAGAGAGGAGAGAGAGCGAGAGAGCGAGAAAGAGAGCGAGAGATCGAGAAAGAGAGCGAGAGATCGAGAAAGAGAGCGAGAGAGCGAAAAAGAGAGCGAGAGAGCGAAAAAGAGAGCGAGAGAGCGAGAAAGAGAGCGAGAGAGGAGAGAGAGCGAGAGAGGAGAGAGAGCGAGAGAGGAGAGAGAGCGAGAGAGGAGAGAGAGCGAGAGAGGAGAGAGAGCGAGAGAGGAGAGAGAGCGAGAGAGGAGAGAGAGCGAGAGAGGAGAGAGAGCGAGAGAGGAGGGAGAGCGAGAGAGAGCGAGAGAGAGAGCGAGAGAGGAGGGAGAGCGAGAGGGAGAGCGAGAGGGAGAGCGAGAGAGAGCTGAGGGAGAGCGAGAGGGAGAGGAGGGAGAGCGAGAGGGAGAGAGGAGGGAGAGCGAGAGGGAGAGAGGAGGGAGAGCGAGAGGGAGAGAGGAGGGAGGGCGAGAGGGAGAGCGAGAGGGAGAGAAGAGGGAGAGCGAGAGGGAGAGAGGAGGGAGAGCGAGAGGGAGAGAGGAGGGAGAGAGGAGGGAGAGCGAGAGGGAGAGAGGAGGGAGAGAGGAGGGAGAGAGGAGGGAGAGAGGAGGGAGAGAGGAGGGAGAGAGGAGGGAGAGAGGAGGGAGAGAGGAGGGAGAGCGAGAGGGAGAGCGGGAGGGAGAGCGAGAGAGCGAGAGGGAGTTTAAGGATTTATTGGGGGAGAGAGGCTGAGGAAAAAGAAAAGAAACAGCTGGAGGAAAGAGAAAGGAGAGACGTGGAGGAGAGAAAAAAAGGGGAATGGAGAAAAACAAGAGGGATGGGCACTATGAAAAAAAAAAAATACTCGTTAAGTTACGACTTTTTACATAAATTCCGATTACGACGTGGAGTCATAAATTTACGACAGCAGTTGTAAATCTACGAGAGCACCTTCTTGCTGTTAGAGTGAACTAAGTCGGCACATGGTGTCAATTTACAATTACAATTTGAAGTCGTAACTTTACGACATTTGTCATGGGAAATTTTTCCATAACCCTCACAATTTTTTTTTTTACAGCGGGGAAGAAAGAGGAAAAAAGGTGGAGAGGAGAGGGATAAAAAAGATGTAGAGGAAAGAGAGATACAGAAAAGAGGAATTAGAAGATCTAGAGGAGAGAGAGAACTCCATCAGGTGGCGCCACTCCACTTCCAATGCAAGTCCGTGCATCGCGGGGCGTCTTCTCTTCACGTCACCCACCAGGGCCCCGCCCGACCCCGCCCCGTACCCGCGCGACTAGACCGCGACTCGCTGTCAAATAGACCGCTCTTGCGTAGCGAGTCCAGTCCTCGTCGCCTCTTCCAGGCCGCAGAGGTAGACAACGCTGTTATGTAGTTCATTTAAAAACCGGTTCCCCCGCTCCACCCCGCCTGGCGCCAGGCCAAGCTCAACTCGAAAATGTCGAAATTTTCCCGTGGCGGCTGCGTATGCTTTAGAGAGCAAAATGACCCTCACAGACAGGCCCGTCGTCCCATGTGGTTTAGGTTTAGCTGGGCGAGGTGTCCGTTGTGTGTAATTTGCGGTGCGGTCCACGTTTGGTTCGCAAGGTCAAAAATACGGAATCTCCTCAACAAGCATGAGCTCCATTTCATGCAAAATCACTGCACTCGGTTTGCGCATATCCCCCCCCCCTCCCAAGTTGAGCTCTGCACGTGTCCGTGAGGCCTCCACGGCTGAGCGCAAGCCGTCGCAGTGGGGCGTGCCGACCAGCGGCCTGGTTGTCGCTGTCCATAGGTCAGCTGCAAACAGTCGGCCAAAAGGAACGACCCCATCCCGCCCCACCCCACCCCACCCCACCCCAGCGACGCGAAACACTTCTCAAACCTGCTGTCAGACCGGCAGTCATGCCAAAGGCGGGTAACAAACTGTTAAAAGTTCTGCCATAAGTATTTGCTTATTCGCACCGTCACAAAGAATTCACACTCTCCGTAAACTGCAAAGCATTTGCTTCGAAATTGACAAAGAAAACAAACACTTTGTAGGCTGCAAAGAATTTCTTTGCAGTCTGCGAAGCACGAGCTTTGTAGCCCCATGAAGTATCCTTTTTTTGTTTGTAAGTTTATGAAGAGTGGGAATACTTGGCGCAGATCTTTAACAGTGCAGCCCATAGCCCTCTCCTGGCCGGTGCGCTGCCTGATGTGGGTCACAGTGTATGTGTGGAGACTCAGGCCGGCTCAGGACCCCAGCAGAGCCGCCGAGTCAAGCCGATACGGGGCCGCGCACACTTTGCAGCACCCTCGCACGAGAATGTCAAAGCACCCTGATGGGAATCATGAAAGGTCTTTATAGGTAAAACCGGGAGCAGGGGCAACATGACGTCGTCCAGCGATAGGAAGCGCGCCTTTCACGGAAATGGCGAAGGTAGTGGTGGTGGTGGTGGCGGTGTTCGACCGAGCGTGCGAGAGCGGGTGGGCGGGCGGCCGCCGCTCCCCCCAGGACCTCGAGGACCTCTCCACCCTGCACGAGTGCACGCCCCGCGGCCCCGGACACCGCCAAGGCCCGGCCTGTGAATAGGGCGCAGCTCCGGTCTCTGGCGCCGGGGCGGGGCGGGGCGGGGGAGGCGAAACACGGCTGCCTGCCAACACAACAAGCTGGTTGCCATGCGGGTGTACGATGACGGCCCGTGTTGCTCTGGTGTGAGAGTAGACTATCCAGTATTGCCTACTAGGCAACATCCATGCACGAAAGCAGGGGAGTTGCCCAGTATGCAGGCGGATATATCGCCACCTGCACACAAGTGTATTGAGCGGTGTTTTTTTTTCCCCCCAACTTTTTCTGGCAACACTGATATACTCATTTAAAAAATGTGGAAAGTTTTAAACCAATTGGTGTTTAGCTCGGTGTTAAGTCCCAAACGTTACAAATAATAACGACACATCGAGTCGTCAAACTGAGGTGAACATCAATTAGTGTGCTACTTTTCCACACTTTGCAAAACTTTCATAAACAGCACATAACTTGGTGAGCGTGAGCATTTTCTCGATGTGTTCCACTGATTCCATAGGACTGGTGCGTGGGTTCAAGCGTGCGAAAATTACTGCATTTGTCACATTATATTTACAATAGAACTTAAGTAATGTCTGCTTAAACTCGAAGGGTGGGTTGGTAGCGGCGGGGTGTAAGGGATCACTCTAAAAAAATACAAAATTCTGTATCATTTTTACGCAGTTATTAGCGTATCACTTGTGATACAGGAAAATGATACAGATTTTTGTATTTTGTGTTAAAGTTATGTACAAATCATCCAAAATTCCGTTAAAGTGATATAGTATTTTCTGTATCACATACAAAAGTTCGTACAACAAGTTTTACGTTATTTAATGCTGAACATTAAACAGAACAGCGAGGGGTAGATAACCCCTGTGCTCATGTGTACACTCCAGCTGTGTGGTTAACCCCAAGGGGCGGCCAAATCATGTATTTCTGTGTACACTTGCCTTGTATTTCTTGTTTTTTAAATATATTTTTCGGTATTTTTCTCGTATTTTTGATGAGTATATCCTTGTATTTTAGTGCATTTTCTAAAAATACAGAGGTATTTCTGTGTACACGTTTTTTTTTTTCGAGCTGGCCGCCCCTCGGTTAGCCCCTCGGGTGGTATGGTTATGGTAGGGCAGGATGGTAGGGTGGGGTGACACGGCGGGGTGGTACGGCGAGTTAGCCCTCGTATCTCGAGCTCCTAGACCTATAGGCTCCTAGGCGGGGCGGGGCGGGGCACGATTCCTCGACGCAAATACACACCAGTGGATGTGATCATGTGATCACATCACCCATGCGAACCATGTGCGCTGCGCACGCTGGCCAAGCTCCATTGGCCATGCGGCTGCTGTGGCTGGCGCCCGGAGCCCGGCCCGGAGCCCGGAGGCGGAACCTGAACAACGCGGCGCGGTCCAGAGAGGATTCCGGAGTCCGGAGGCGCGGCGAGCGGTGAGCGCGGCGCTCCCTCACCGCGTCGCCAGCCCCGCCCCGCCCCGCCCCGCCCCGCCCCGCCGCGCCGCCAAGGCCAGACAATGTACAAGATGAGGCGGAACGTGCCGCGCCGAGCCGAGCGGTGACGAAGCGCACGCCAGCATGTGATCAGTTTACAAAAATACGAGCAATCCGCGCACAAACACAATCTCTCTCTCTTTCTCTCACACAGACACAGTCACGCATACATATATATCCGCACACACAGCCAGTCACACACATTGTGTAACTCCCGCGCGCATACTGCTCCACAGGGATAGATTGCGGCTCCGGGGAGGGAGGGGGGGGGGAGGGGAGTGGGGAGCTCATATGCCATACCCATGCGACTTGTGTGAGAGCTCTGTACGCATCTGGCCGCGGAGCGCCTTCAAATCATATTGAGAGCTCGAAGGAGAAACAACTCGACATTTTCGTGTACATATGTTGTGAATTGTTGTAAGTCGGCGATTTTTTTTTTTAATTTAAATTTTTAAGCGAATAGTTTGCTTCAACTCGCCCTACACTTGTCAGTTGATGAATTTTTGCAAATGAGTAAATTTGCAAAGGTTTTCGAACATAAAAAAAAATGGAACTTAAAAAATAAATTATATATAATTATATTTTTATCTGAATGTTTTAAAATTACGAGGCGCGTAAGCAGAGTCGTCACCGGACCGGCGGCACGGAAGAAGCGTCGGGTCGGAGTGCTTGTGGGTCGCGGGAGTGTGACGAGAAAAGTGACGGCGGGCCGGCGGCGGAACACTGTCGCGCTGCGCGGGGCGGGGCGGGGCAGCGGTCCTGCCGGGCCGGGTGATAAACTCGACCAGACCGGGCAAAACGGCTCACTTCCGGAAGGTGTCCCTGAACAACTATACGCCGTCGTCGCTGGCGGCAACCTATCGCCTAAGGCGGACGGCATGTTCCGGTGGCCGGGTGGGGTGGGGCGGGGCGGGGCGGGGCGGGGCGGGGCGGGGCGGGGCGGGGCGGGGCGGGGCGGGGCGGAGCCATCACCAGCACCACCAGGCCCCCGGCCCCCAGGGTTGTAGCAACCAAGGGGCGGCCAACTCATGTATTTCTGTGTACACTTGCCTTGTGTTTCTTGTTTTTCTAATGTATTTTTCGGTATTTTTCTCGTATTTTTGTTGAGTATTTCTATGTATTTCTGTATATTGTAGAGTATTTCCTTGTATTTATAGTGTACTTCTAGAAATACACAGGTATTTCTGATTACAAGTTTTTTTCGAGTTGGCCGCCCCTCGGTAGCAACAGGTGCTGCCCCATCTGAAGACGATCCTGTCCCACCGCACCCGCGGCAAGCCCGCATGTAAGGCTGATTGTGCTGAGGAATTGTTCTATTGGTCGAGTAGTCTGAAAGTAATGGTCGATCTGTGAGAGGTCAGTGACCGCATCGAAGAAAGAGGAAAAAACAAAAAAAAGGATTGTTTAAAGTGGAAATTAGTGACCCGACCAAATTAAAACCGCAGCAGCGAAGTCCTGGCGGCCGCGCTGTGCTTCCTAGCAGTGCCCCTCACCTCCCCACCTGCCTCGTTTGGCCCACAGACTTTCATTCAGCCACGCGGAGGATAGCATCGGCAACCATTGGCGCGGTATGCGGTTCAAAAGGAGGAGGGAGGGGAGGGGGTAAGGGGAAGGGAGGGGAGGGAGGGGGAGGGAGGGGGAGGGAGGGGGAGGGGACGAGGGGAGCGCCACCGCAGCGCGGCGCTGCAGCCGCCCAGCCTGGCCCCGTCCCCGCCCCGCCTCGCGCAATCCCGTTAGATGTACTCCGCCCGACCATCTGCGAGCGCCGCAGTCGAGAGAGGAGCGAGCAAGAAGAGAGCAAGAGAGACTGAGAGAGCAAGAGAGATGGAGAGAGCAAGAGAGATGGAGAGAGCAAGAGAGATGGAGAGAGCAAGAGAGATGGAGAGAGCAAGAGAGATGGAGAGAGCAAGAGAGATGGAGAGAGCAAGAGAGATGGGGAGAGCAAGAGATATGGAGAGAGCAAGAGATATGGAGAGAGCAAGAGAGATGGAGAGAGCAAGAGAGATGGAGAGAGCAAGAGAGATGGCAGGGTGGCCACACAATCTGGAAAGTTAAATTCCCTGACATTTCCCTGACTTTTCCCTGACAAAATTGTGTTTTTCCCTGACGTGAATGCAAGAATAGGTGGTAGAAAACTGTAAACCGACGTAAATTACAGGGAAAAATATATATTTTTTTAATAAAAGACGAAACAAAACGATACGCAAAGTTAAAAGATAAAAAGACATAGAAAATATGCATACACTGATAAACCATTGACCTCCTCCTACTGAACGCCGATTTTCGGCCACTTTTAATACCGAGAATTGGCATTCTCACTGGATAAGGCCAAACTTTGGAATTAAAAGTGGCCAGAAAATTGGCATTTCTCGGAGAATGCCAAAATTTGGCATTAAAAGTTGTCAGAAAACTGGCATTCCTCGGAGAAAGCCAAAACTTGGCATTAAAAGTGGCCGTAAATTGGCATTCGAAAAAGAATGCCAACACTGTGGCATTAAAAATGGCCATTGCGTTTATAGCGAGGGGCCTCAACTCCTGAAATCATGTGTACACAATCGCTGATATCTTCGAAATCATTGTCAAAAACAGTGGATCTATTGCCGAAAAAAAATGATTTCAGTGCGTATATTAGGATCATAATGCTCAAAATACGCTTGTATTTACTTTACGAATTATTTCTTTCAATTATAAGAGGTGTAATCATGTGAAATCTTGAAATCATGTGTACAAATTTTGGGTGAGTTGAGGCCCCCTCGGTTTATAGTGGAAAAACAGTTTACAATCACAATAGATTGTCAATCTCCTGCTGGACACTTTCAAGCTACTTGTCTTTCTCCATTAAAATTTTCAGTTTTTTTTTTCTTTTTTAACTCCTCCACTGTGTCTTTTAGTCTCTTACTTTTAATCTCACCGTCAGCAGTTTCTTCCCTATTTTGCTTCTTTTTGTCTAAGCCATCCTTGTACATAGACCGGGAGTTACGCACCTTAAGTATCATAGCCTTTGGAATGTCCACGATATTGCACACGACACCTCCCATCTCCTGCACACCTCCATACACTTGCCGCTGAGCAATAAAATATTCATTTAGTTGTTTTTTTACAATGGCTTCTTTGTTTATGGAAAACCCTCTTTCAACATCGGCATTTCCGTGACTTATAATCAGAACCCTCTTTAGAGATTTCCAAAAGAGTTCACTGCAGTTGTAGGACAACACGAATTTTCTACAACAAAAAAAATGATCAACACGACTTATGGACCTATCATACATCTTAAAGGACTCCCGAACAGCTTTATTTTGACAGAGAGACAAGCTGGCGGGGAAACGATGCGTACCGCGTCGAGCGAAAAATTGAATTGGCAAAAGCAGCCGATTGAAAATTTTTCCCTGACATTGATCCATTTTCCCTGACATTTCCCTGACTTCCCTGACAACTTTTTTTTTCCCTGACATTTCCCTGACTTCCCTGACTTCCCTGACATGTGGCCACCCTGGATGGAGAGAGCAAGAGAGATGGAGAGAGCAAGAGAGATGGAGAGAGCAAGAGAGATGGAGAGGGAGAGAGGGAGAGAGGGAGAGAGGGAGAGAGAGAGAGAGAGAGAGAGAGAGAGAGAGAGAGAGAGAGAGGGGGAGAGCAAACGAAACAGCGAAAGAGAAAGAGAGAAAGATAGAGAAAGATAGAGAAAGAGAGCGAAAGAGAGCGAGAGACCGAAAGCAGCACGAGAGTAAAGTCCTGGATCTGGGACTTTACACGAGAGCAGGCGTGATAAAGACGTCTTCCTGGCTCGCGCCCGGCCTCGGCAACCGCACCCCACACCCAAATAAATTCAAAGTCTCTCTCTCTGCTTGCATCCAGCTGTTGTCTTCGTCCGCTTCAGCCTTTCAGAAACAACGCGGAAAAATAAACGCCCCTGAGTGTGTCCGCGGGGGCATCGCGTCCCGTCGGTTCCGTCCGGATTTGGAGGGGCGGAGGAGGGCGGGGCGGGGGGGCCGGTTGGCCCGCAGCGGGCCGCAGATGCCAATAACACCCGACCCGATGACCTGACCTGACAGCCCCTGCTCCTCGCCCCAGGCGGACACGACACACACGACAGACCTCCACGCCTCGCTACGGTCAGCAAACAAAAATGAAAAACGGTGTGGCAGGTCGCACGTGAACATGAACATCGTAAAGAGCTTCCCGATTCACGATGTTTACGGAGAGAGAAGGGGTGGAGGCCAGCCAGCGGCCAGCACTGCCCCGTCCGACGGAGGGAATTCCCTCCAAGTGTTTGTTTTTGTAGGTCACGTCGCCTGGCCAGGCCCCGGCTCGACTGGGTGCTGTGGTATGTCAAGTTCCCGCCGCCCATCCGTCGGCAAGTTTTAAAAAAAAAGGGGGGGGGGGAAACACTCTGGAAATCCAAGTGTGAGAATGTCACACGTTGTAGGTGTGCGAGGATTCGTTCGTGCGCTTGGTCGGTCAAACGTGTGAATATCTTAGATATTAACACGTTTAGCCAAGTGTACGAATGAGTCCTACTCGCACATCGAGAAGAGTGCAAAATTCACACACTTGTTTTTCTAGTGCATTGCTAGTTCTATCGGACAGAAACTAGGGGTATGGTAAACTAGGGGTATGGTAAACGATCACACGGCTGTATTACCCGGATTACTCCATGATAGTACGGACAACCACCAATGGTTTTCATTCCAAAAAATATCTCGACCACCCCAAATTTGACCAGAATTTCCGCGGACTATCGAAACAGCAGCGCGGTGATACGTCATCTAGGGTTGCGCGAGGCGCGGGCGGCTAACTCTGTGTCCGCTTTGCGAGTAGTTCTTGAATTTTTGTATTGTTTCGAGCATTTTGAGCGTAATTTAATGTGCCTCTGTGTATTTCGAAGAATTTTGCTGCATTACCCTTCGTGCCTTCTCCAGTATTTCTAAGTACGCATTTCTTTCCAAATGGCCGCCGCCGCCCCTTGGAATCAGGCAAGTCGTTTTCCCGCCCACTCGACAGAAACGGAACAACATTCATGTCTAATGTACGATCGACCCGACCGACCCTCGCCACCCGCACCGCACGCCTCAGGACGGGCACGTCCAGCTTATATATACACAGACACACACACACACGCGCAAACACACACACACATACATACGTAAGGAGGACTTTCTTTCCGGATCGAACCATGCGTGAAGCCCGCATAAGAAAGCAGCCCATGGCGACCCATGGCTAGCGCGGAGCCCCACGCGCCCCGCCCCTTTCTCATGTCAGTCATACTGTTTCAACCCGAACCGTTGCCATAAGCCAGTCGGGCGCCCTGGATTCTCCTTTCATGCTCAGACGAGCAGTGCAGTTTTGCCAGAAAAGTTAGGCAAAAAACCGCGCAACACACCAGAGTGCAGGTGGCGGTATCTCCGCCTGCCTACTAGGCAACTCCCCTGCACTCGTTCCCTGACGCTGCCTAGTAGGCAGGCGGAGATACAGTCCTGTTACGCACAGGTGTATTGCGCGATTATTTGCCCAGCATTCTGGAGCAGTGTATCCCAATATTCCAAAGAACGTGACACACTCCTAAGTACTAACGAATGTGCGACGTCACACATCTTGTCGACCCGACTGAGCCATCATATCATATCGCGCACCAAAGGGAGAGATTCACGGAACCCTGGTGATCATGCAAGCTCCTCGAGGAGGAAACAACTCGGAATTATGATGTACAGGCTTTGTCAGTTTTTGTGAATTTTCCCAAATTTATGATGAATTCTTCGCAATTATTTTTTTTCTGCATTTTTCGAAATTTATATGAATTACGAGGATTGTACAAAAATTTAGAAGTTGTTTCCCCCTTGGAGTCGCAACACAGAGAGAGAAGGGAGTACCTGGAAAATGGACGTTCTACGCACTGCACCGACTAGTTTTATAGAGTCGAGTATAAGGATGGAAATCGACTAGACATGACTGAAAAATGACGATTTGACTGGATATGGAGTTCTTTCTAAAGGGAGTTTTGGACTGGTTTTCCATACTTCTATACTTCGATTGTCAACAGCACGATGAGTGTCATGTGGCACACCTCGAGGCCGAGGCTCAGCGAGGCGTTGGGGGATGATTCCCGAGGGGGCCTCAACTCCTGAAATCATCTACGTGTACACAATCGCTTTTATCTTCGAAATCAGTGTCAAAAAATGTGGATCTATTGCCGAAAAAAATTGATTTGAGTGCGTATTTTGGGCTCATAAATCTCAAAATACGCTTGTATTTACTTTATGAATTATTTCTTTCAATTATAAGAGGTGTAATCATGTGAAATCATGTGGAATCTTGAAATCATGTGTACAAATTTTGTGTGAGTTGAGGCCCCCTCGATGATTCCACACAGTGGTTTCGTCTCTGTCCTTATCACAGTCGTGGGGCTCGGACATTAGGAGCGAGAGAGAGAGAGGACACTACAAAACTCCTGCTGCCCCACCAGAGACGAGACGAGCGTGCAGCGGGCGTCGAAGAGAACAACACAGGAGGCCGTGTCGCTGATGACTTTATGACCCCCGGCCCGGCAGTGTTCGTCTTTCGCACTTCATAAAATATAGCCGTTTTGACACAACTTTTACCCGACAGTGGACGCCTTTTTCGCAGGTCGTATATATTATTTATTCGCTCCGTCCCCAGATTTATTATCGCGATTACTGTCGCTGCTAATTTATATTTACTCCCGGTGGCGGAATGGGCGAGGCAAGGCGGCTAGGTGCAGCGGTGCCCCTCCAGGTCCGTCTCTGTCCTTATCACACTCACGGCCCACATGGCCATGCGGAGCAAGAGAGAGAAGAAACTTCACTGAACGCTGTTCGGAATCAGCATGCAGGGGGACTCTGGCCGGCCGCCGGCCTCCTCTTCCTCCGAGGCGTGGACAAGACCCTCCTCATTATCGCCCGGGAAGGACACGCATCACGAGGCCGCGCACCTCGGTGTGTACCAGTGGCGGCGGCCGCGGCGAGGGCCTCGGACAGGTGGGGCAGGGCGGGGCGGGGCAGGGCGGGGCGGGGCGGGGCAGGGCGGGGCGGGGCGGGGCGGGCTAACAGGCGTACACGCGCCCGCCCGCCGCCCCCCGGCCTGCGGCCTTAGGAGTTGGACAGTTAGGCGGTTGTGAAACCGAAAATGACAGCTTGTGTATCGGCGCCGCAGTCAATGTGCTTTTGGCGGCCTGCCTCGCGCCTGCCGCCCGCCCCATACTGCTTACCCGCAGCCGTCTCATTCCGAAGAGCGCTCTCGCACCTCCGTCCTTGTCGCACTCGCGAGGCCCTGCCAACCCCGGCGTAGGGCACCGCCATGGGTGCGACGAGGACGGAGGTACGAGAGAGCGATCCTCGGAATCAAGACGGCTGCCCTGCCGCCGTGCCAAGGCCCGGGCCGGAGGGGGGCCCGGATTAAACAGTTAGGCCCTGCTGGCTGGCGGTGGTACAAGTGTTGAGGCTCGCGGCTCGCGGGGCGAGCCCGCCCGCCCCACCCGGGGTCCGCGGCGGCCTGGTGAAGGAGGCCGCGGCTGTGCAAGGCTCTGAGACACCACGAGCGCGCCCCCGACCACGAACCAGCTCGTGATTTAGTACAACCACGGAGATGCAACTCGGGCAGTGGAGTAAAACTCCAGAGCGAGTGAAATGCAAACTTTGGGGGTAGAGAAGTACCCCAGCAGTACACTAATCGGGGAGTACAACTAATCGGGAAGTAGAGTACAACTAATCGGGAAGTCGAGTACTACTAATGGGGAAGTCGAGTACTACTAATCGGGAAGCATAGTGCTACTAATCAGATACTGGAGAAACTAATCGGGGAGTGGAGTACAAGTACAACATAGGGAATGAGCTCAGCAATGGGTGTCTCATTCGACTCCAGGAGTACACTTTCAGATTCAGACAGGGCGGAATGACCGTGAGGACGGCCACGGCCGGGAGCACGTACACTTGCCAACATGGAGGCGGTCGCTGGTAATCCAATAAGGTCAAAGAGCAGCTGGAGCAAGTATCCGCACACACACACACACACACACGCGCGCGCACGCGCACTCGGGAATGGACTCCGGGCCGCGGTGCAGCCGTCCGTGGCCTGCCGGGCTGAGTTTGTGAACGCAACTGAGACCGACTGAGACTGCGGGACCCGGGCCCGGGCCGGGCCGGGCCGGGCCGGGACCGGCACGCCGCCGAGCCGAGCCGCAGCGGCCTGTGGCTCGGGCCGCTGGTGAGGGGCGGGGGGGCTGCTTGCGGCGTGCTTCGTTGAGCTGGCTCAGGCCGGCCTGGCTGGCTGGCTGGCGCTGCCTCCGGAACGCGCCTCTGCCCCCCCCCCCCCCCCCCCCCCCCCTGTCTCTCTCGCTCTCTCGCAGGGCGGGTGGCTTAGGCCCCGTGCACCTGCGCGCGCTGCACCTCGCTATGCGACTGCTATGCGCCCCGCCGTGTGGTGCGACAAGGACGGAGCGCCGCCCGGGCCCTACCTCGGAACGCCCCGCCCCGCCCCGCCCCGCCCCGCCATGACGCTGCTGCTTGGCGCTCCGGCTCCGGCCCTCCGGCCCCTCAGCCTCGGCCCTACTCCGCTCTCCGCTCCGGTCGGTGGCCGAGCCCGGAGCCCGGGCTGCCCAGCGCAAAGGGGTCCGCGGGCCAGGACACCTCCTCGCCTCGCGCCCCGCGGAGCACTACTCCGGCGCGGGGTTTTCTGAAAAACGGTTTCGATTTCAGAGTTCGTTTTCGCTCCAAATTTATTGACATGAAGTGGCGGCGCTGTCCGTGACGACGACGACGACGACGACGAGGAGGAGGAGGAGCGAGTCCTCGAGGAGCCGCGTGGCAGGCCGTCGAGGAGCCGGAGCAGGCCACGGATACGGCGAGAAGGGACGGGGACGGGGACGGGGACGGGGACCGGGAACCGCCGGGGACCGCCGGGGACCCCGCTCGAGTCGACCGCAAGGTCAGAAACTTACCTGCCTGTCCGACAGAGTGCGTTCCAGGCAGGAGCCCCACCCCGCCACGCCCACAGGCAGGCAGGCGCTACAGGACTGCGTTCGCGGCGAGCCGGAGGCAGCTGTCTGATTCAGAAGATCGCGCTCTCGCGCTTCCGTCCTTGTCGCACCTATAGCGGTGCCCCATGAGTGCGACAAGGACGGAGGTGCGAGCGCGATATCTTCGGAGGCAGTCGGCGGGGCAGGGCACGGGGGTTCCGCGGGCAGCGCGACGGCGGCCTCCTCACCTCGGACGCCCTCGACTGGTTCGCCAGTCGCTCTGATGGCCGCTACAGGTTTTCCCCCCTGCCTCACTACTCCTACCCCCCGTGCCGGCCTGGGCCTGGGGTCCGGGCCGGGGCTCTCGCGGGGGCAGTCAGCTCCCCGCGGCCCGGGCCCGGCCCATAGTGACGTCTACATGACGCATCAGCCGGGGGATTTCTCCAGGGTGGCATGATCCACCACACATCGCGGCGAAGCGGGGGAGGAACGCTCTCCATCATGATGTAGTACGCCGTGCTCTCCACACGAGGAGGCGTCGCGACGCGGGAGGGAACGCTCTCCACCATGATGTAGTGCACCATGCTCTCCACATGAGGAGGCACTGCGACGCCGGAGGGAATGCTCTCCACTATGATGTAGTACACCATGCTCTCCACATAAGAAGGCGTCGCAGCGCAGCCCTGCAGCAACAGCACCTCAGAGAAATCGGACTGCGAACCTCGAAGTTTAAGAAGTAATTTAGTAGGGGGGGGGGGGGAATCAAGAAAACCGCAAGACAATTATTTAAGGGGAATATGTCAGCAAAAGGAAACTAAAGAAAAAAGTTAAAAGAAAAATCACCTCAAATTCATGATAAGTACAGTTGCGTTTTCCCCGCAGAAAAGACCTCGGTGAATAATTTGACTATAAACTTACTCTCTCCATCCAGAGGTCAAGCAAGCCCGAGCAAGCCCCTCTCCTGGAAGTGACCCGCGGGCGCGATTGTTACTGGCTGGAGAGAATATTCCAAAAATATTCAATCTAACAAAATGATGTTTCACCTATTCCAAATACACAGAATATCGGACGGAATCCGGCGTTTCCCCGCTGTACAATCTGTACACTGTACAAGGCCTGTCCGCGTAATTCGGAACAGCGGCGGGTAAAGTCAGCGTTACATTTCAACTTCAACCCACAAACATTTTTCGCCACCTACCGATATATTGTTTCCCAGGCATAAAATGACCAAAAAAAGAATATCTTGCGTTTGGTAAAATTCTGGGCGCTGGGTAAGGAATTGTGAACTGTTAGTAACAATTGGAATATTTGGAAACGCGGCTGGGGTCCGCCCCCGCATCCCAGCACATCGCAGATGTCGGAAAGGAAAAGACCAGAGGCATAAATGGACCACCTGCCTCACCTTACTTACACGCGGCCTGGCCTCGGCCGGCCTCGGCTGGGATTTGTTTTTCCCAAACGAAACGGAGGCGTAATTTGTTGTCCCAGGTCATCGCCTCGATGAGGGAGGAGGAAGTCCCCGACGCGACGCGCCATACGCGGGCGGGCGAGCGGCGGCGTGCCGGCGTGCCGGCGTGGCGGGGCGAGGCAGGGCGGGGCGGCCACAGCGACATGCCAAGGCCAGGGCGGGGCGGGGCGGGGCGGGGCGGGGCGGGGCACTAACTGAGAGGGGCACGGCGGCGCGGCCGCGGTACGGGGTGAGGTGAGGTGCCTCCAATTAGCGAGGAATGGGCGAGACGAGACGAGGCTAGGCGAGGGCAGCGCAGGGCAGCGCAGGACGGAGACCAGCCTCCTGCACCGTCACTGCATGACTGCGCGGACAGGACAGGCCCGGGGACAGGACAGCCTTCTGCAGGATCCGCTGCCTAGTGCCCTAGTGGACAGGCGAGCGGGGGCAACCCTCCCGACGGGGAAGATCACTCATACAAAATGTGCAGAATGATTTTTTCCGAGTTTTGATTTTTTTTCTCTCCGATTTTAAAAGAAAAACTTCTGGCCCTTTTTTCAAATAAATTTTGATCTTAAACCCACATTTCTGAATTTATTCCAATTATATATCGGTTTTTCGCTAATTTTCTCGCTTTTGGGATTTTTTTTTTTTGGTTGCTTTTTTCTTGATCTTATTCTGATTTTTTTGAGGGCTGGTGTGTGTGTCTGTGTGTGTGGGGAGGCGTTCAATGATTTTTCGAAGTGATTCCCCTCCTCGAGTCCTCCACGCCTTGGGCCCTGGGCCCTGGGGCTCTGCAGGGAGCCGTGCCTGCGGCCCCGCTGCAGTTGGTCGCAGAGCGTCTACGCCTGCAGGGCCTGCAGGGCAGCCGCTACCGCCCGCACCCCGCCCCACACCGCCACAGTCATCGGAGACGCACTTGGTTCGCAGGAAAGCCTCGGCGGGCCTGGCCCTGGTGACGTAGAGTATGGCTCTGACCGGGGGACCGGGGTCTGGCAGAGAGAGAATGAGAGAGAGAGAGAGAGAGAGAGAGAGAGAATGAGAGAGAGAGAGAGAATGAGAGAGAGAGAGAGAGAGAGAGAGAGAGAGAGAGAGAGAGAGAGAGAGAGAGAGAGAGAGAGAGAGAGAGAGAGAGAGAGAGAGAGAGAGAGAAGAGCCCGCATGCTCTGAGCGGGGGCTGAGCTGAGTCAGATGGCAGAATGAGATGACGTCACGGGAAAGCGAGCGATAAGTTTTGACTCGTTCTTTACGAGGGGTAGACCACCTCAACTTTTAGGTGTACGTGACGTATATTCCAACATGTTTCATTAAAATATTTGGAATTTATTATGAAAAAAAAGTGGAATATTTGGAAATAAACCCTTTCAGCATTAGCGAAGTGAAGAACGAGACAAAGAGCAACAGACCAGAAACAGTTGCTATTTATCACCCAAACGTGTCTAAAACACTTAAATGAAATGTGGGTCGTATCATTTGGACATTGTTTACTTTTTTAAAAAGTTTTCATATACCTTTGGGTAATGAAAAGCAACTGTTTCCGGTCTGTTTTTCTTCACCTTGTTCTTCGCCTCGCTAATACTGAAAGGGTCTATTGTTTTGGAATTGATGAAAAAATAGGGGGGGGGGATGGGGGAGAACGTAGAATGACAAAGAACTGGTTCTATGTCAATGGTACGTACGTACTCCAACTATTCCAGATATTTCAAACAGTCCAAGATATCTGACTCAGCGCACAGAATTTTACCAAAGGGTAGGCTCGAAAAATTTTGTGTACACGATTTATTTCTAAGGCTTTTTGAAGCCTGTGGAACAACATATCAAAAGCTGTCCAAAAATGTTTTTTTATTATTGTTATTTTTGAGGCAAGTCGATGTGAACGGTGTTTGGGACAGACAAAAAATACTACTAGGTACAGACAATTTTTCCAAGTTTCGACTTAAAAAATAATAACAAGCAAGATATACTTGGGAGTTATTTTGAAGCCCTGGCAACAACATATCGGAAGCTGGCGAAATTATTTATGGCACCAGTTGAAATTAGGGATGGTGTCTCCCCCCCCCCTTTTTACCTTACCTCGACGGCAGGGGGTTACACACTGGCACTTGGGATAGTGTCCCTCCCTATGCCTCGACAGCACCGCAGTTTGAACCGCCCACTCCCCCACAAAAAAACAAACAAAAAAACAACAACAAAAAAACATTATGTTTTTTTGTTTTGTTTTGAAGCCTGGGTAGCAACTTATCGAAATCAGGAAATTTTGTGTCGTGTGCACTCTAATTGAAAAGGGACAATTTTGTCCCAGAAAATGTTGCGTTTTTGTACACATCATTTTCTTGGGACAAATTGTACCACTAAATTGAGACAATTTGCATCCGAAATATTACAAATTGTCCCAAATTATTACACAAATTTGTCAAAAGGGATTGGTGTGCACAAAAACGCAACATTCCTTGGGACAAAATTGTCCCTTTCCATTTAGTGTGTGTGTGTGTAAACAGTGCATCGCGGTTGGGATCAGTGATGTTAGAAAAGTAGGCAAAAGATCGTACACACGCACCTGTGTGCGGCAGACGGGTATCTCCGCCTGCCTACTAGGCAAACTCACCACTCATGAGAATACATTTTGCCTAGAAGGCGGGCGGAGATACCCGTCTGCCACGCACAGGTGTATGCGTACGATCTTTTGCCTACTTTTCTAACATCACTGTTTCGAGATATTCCGCAGGCCGAGTAGCCTTATTTGTCCAAATTTTTATTTCATAATTGCACGAAATTTGTCGGTTGTCTCGAATAATTTGGAACGCATGGTACTTATACCCATTGCGGCGCTGCGACCCGGCCGAACAGGTCCAACGTCCACCCGACCAGCGCGCGAGTCGAATGGGTTGCCTGCGCAACAGGCGTCCAGAGCGCGTAGTCTGGAGACGTGGCTTGGCGAGCCGGGGCGCCCTGCTGACGCACAGCCACCATGTCCAGCACACGAGTGCACGATGGAAAACGAGAGAGACAGAGAAGGACAGGGGGGGAGGGAGAACAGAGACAGAAAAGAGACAGAAAGATGCCTGCCTTGCCGATCCACCAGCAGGTGGCGCGCGCAGGCAGTCACACAATGGTAGCGGCCCGGCCCGGGCCCTCGCGGCTACCCCCTCCCCCCTTCCCCTTCCACACCTTGCTTTTCCTTGGCGCGCCCCTCACAGCGCACGGCGCGCGGAGTTCTCAGCGAATCGAGGTCAGCTCGACACACTGGAACGCGCTTGACTTACCTTGCCGCGGCCCGCGCGGCACGGCTCAACTGATCGGGGTGGGGTCGGGTGGCGGTGGTCGGTGGTCGGAGCCTCGTTGGCTTCGCTCACGGCGGTCCCCCGGCCCTGGCACATGTGGCACCGTGTGGCTACAACTGCCCGTCGTCAGCCGTCTGGTTCCGCGGGTCGCGCTCGCGCCTATCCGCCCTTGTCGCACACGCGGGGCCCTGCCGGGCCCTGCCACCCCCAACACAGGGCAGCGCCTTTGGTGCGACAAGGACGGAGGTACGAGAGCGATGCCCTCAATCAGACGGCAGAGGGCGGGAGGCGCTCCGGCGGGTAAGAGGGATGAGGGCCTAGGCCTAGGTCCCATAGCTTGGGTTCCGCAGCACCTCGATAGTTGCCTATGTTCCTGAGAAGATGTCGCCCCGAGGGGGCAACCACTCGAGAAATCCTGTGTACAAACCTGCGGAAATCTCGATGAAATCCTCAGAAATCTCGATGAAATCCTCAGAAATCTGGATGAAATCCTTGGAAATATAACTGAGAAATCTCATGAAATCTCATTGAAATCTTGTGAAATCTCATGAAATCTCATTGAAATCTTCTGAAATGTCATGAAATCTGAAAGAAATCGTGTAAAATCTCATAGAAATCTCTCAAAATCTCAAAGAAATCTTGTGAAATCAGTAGAAATCCCGTGTACACTGGGATGGGGAGTGGTTGCCCCCTCGTGTCGCCCTCCAAGAGAGTATTGAGTATAAGGAAGATGGCAAAGGAGACGGGGAAGAGAGAGAGAGAGAGAGAGAGAGAGAGAGAGAGAGAGGGAGAGAGAGAGAGAGAGAGAGGAGACGGGGGAGGTTGGCACGCGACCCCTCCCTCCCCTTCCCTCCGCCGCTCGCGGATGGCGGCTCCGCTTGCTCCGCTCCGAGAGGTGTGGAATGTCGGTGACCTACCTCCGGAATCACTTCACTTCGCGCGGCCTCACCCCGCTCCGCGCGAGACCCTCCCGCACGCCGCGGAGGATGTTCGCTATTTCCTGTCCTCAGCCCCACAGCGGGCGCCCCGCCGAGGGTCCGTCCTCCCATGGTCCCGCCCACACGCCACGACGAGGACGGCGACACCGCCGGCTCGACACGCATGTCGTCGAACACGACGACGACGACGTCGTGTCGTCGACGGCGAGGACGACTGGCTGGCGGCGCTTCGCGAAAGGTCAGGCGTGGCGCGCGGGGCGCGCGCTGCAGGAAGTCAAGTCAGCATCAACAATACATGTGCCATTCATATCGGCTGAGCTGAGCGGCCACGCCGAGCAGCGCGCCATGTCGCCGCCGGGTGTGGTGGGGCGGGGCGGGGCGGGGCGGGGCGGGGCGGGGCGGGGCGCGGGGGGCGTCCAGCTTGCAGCGAGTTGACTTGAGTATTCCCGCCAGATCGCTGCGGCCGCACATTCCTGGACGGCGCGCGGGGCGAGGCGGGGCGGGGACCGTGGCGCTCAACACAGGGCAGAGCTGCCAAAAGCTATGGCTGCAGTCGCAACTGCAGTCCAGCCTGCTAGCCTGTTGGGAAAAAGCAGAAAAAAATATACAACAAAATAATAATGTTAACACATGCAGGCAGGCAGGCAGGCAGGCAGGCCGCCTGGCGGGCTCAGCCGTGGGTAGTTGCGTGTATAGTTGTATCAGCCGGTACGGTCAAGAGAGTGTGGCGGGCCGTGAGAGAGTTACATGTGTCGAGCAAATTAACCCGCCGCCGACAACCACACCCGCTTATCTTTAGTCCAGCGGTTGCGGCTTTTGATTCATTCTCTTTTCTTTCTCTGCTCGGCCTCCGTGGAGCGTATGACACGCTGTGCAGCATGCCCGGGGACGTCCTCGGCGGCAGACGTCACTGGCAGATGACGCGAATAAGGCTTCAGGCGGCTTAAGGTCGCCTTAAGCGCTCAGGGGTAACTTGAGTTTGCAGGGTTCTCGAGAGGAGATACGTCGCGCCGCCCCGCTCAGCCCAGCCGACTTGTTCCGAAGAGCGCTTTCCTATCGCCCTGTCTCTTTCGCACTCGAGGGCTTCGTCGTGTAGGTGCACGAGAGACAGAGCGAGGAGAGCGCTCTTCAGAGGCCGGTCCCTGCCGGTCCCCTGGAGGAGACCTGGAGGCAGGGGGCAGGGTCCGGGCTGGGCTGGGCGCTGGGCCGGGTTCCAGCGGCTCCAGCGCCACGCCGCGCCACGCCGCGCCACGCCGCGCCACGCCGCGCCACGCCGCGCCACGCCACGCCAGCCAGCTCCATTCCAGAGCGCGGTGCGCCTCGCCGCGGCGCCGCTGCAGCTGTGTGCAGCTGGCCCACTGCACCACCTGCAGCTGCACACTGCCCCGGCCAGGCCAGCCTGTTGCATTAGCGTGTAGGGGAGGGGGAGAGAGCTAAGCGGTGTGTGAGCCAGCGGCCCCGACCCGACCCGACCAGCATCACTGGCTACATGCAACGCGGCCGAGCCGAGCCGAGCCGAGCATTCCAGGCTGGACCGAGCCGAGCCGAGCCGGCTGGGGCCCAGCCCAGCCCCGCCCAGCCCAGAGAGAGCCGCTCCGCGCCGAGCCGAGCCGGGGCTGCGGCTGCGGCTGTGGGGCGCAGCTCGCTACGGCCCGGCTGGGTATGGCTGTTCTTGGGCCTCTCGCTGAGCCCCGCCATGGCCCTGCCGCGCCGGCCAGGCAGGCCAGGCTGCGAGCCGCCGTGCCGAGCCGAGCCGAGCGAGTAGTAGTCGTCCCGTCCCGTCCCGTCAGTGGGTTACTTTCAAGCAGCGGGGACGGTCACGCCGCTACGACGCGCGTTTTCGTGCTGCTTTCCTGAGTGTGTGTGTGTGTGCGCCAAGTGTCTGTGAGTGTGTGTGAGTGAAGTGCAGAGTGGTGTGTGTGTGTGTGATGTGCAGTGAAGTGTCCGAGTGATGTGGGGCAGGATGTGTGCGCGGGGGCGCGCGGTGCGGGCGCGCCGCGGCGGCACAGCGGCGGGCAGCAGGCGGCCGCGACCGTCATGAGCATGGTCATGAGCTCCCCCAAGACGGCCCGCCGGCGCCACCTGCGCGCCCAGGCCAGCCTGTCCCTGGTGCCGGCGCTGGGGCCGCTGGGGGGCCCCATGGGCCCCGCCGCCGTCATGGCCCCCGCCGCCCCCTCCACGGCGCTGGGGCGGCCCGTGCCGCGGCCGGCGCGCATCGTGCGCACCACCCTCAAGACTAAGCTGTCCGCGGACGGCTGCGCCCCCCTGGCCCCGGCCCCGGACCGCCACCTGCTCGCCCGGCACCCGGCCCCGGGCGCCCCGGGCCGGCACCAGCCCCCCCAGCCCCAGCACCACCACAGGCCCCTGGGCCCGATGGTCCACCCGGGGCTGCGCGGCCCGCCCGGGCCCGGGCCCCCGCCGGGCCCCCCTCCCGGCCCGCCCCCACGCCAAACCCTGGATAAGCGGAAAGCAACAAGAACTACCCACCTCGGCACCGGGCCGGGCCCGCCCCCGGGCCCGCCCCCCGGCCGCATTTATCAGCAGCTGCCCTCCTCCAGGGAGCCGCCCTCCAGGGAGCAGCCCTCCAGGGACTACCTCAGGCTACCGCAGGGATTCCTACCCCTCCAGGGCTCCAAGTCGCTGGGACGCCTCGACGGGCTGAAAGAGGTATGTAATGTGGAAGGGTCCGCTCCAGGCATTCCAGGGTGACGGGCACGCCGCAGCTGGCACGCACCTGGTACGCAGCTGGCGCGATGCAAGAGCAGATGCCTGCGGGCCGCGCTTGCAGCCAAGTGCTTGTCCTTGAGGACAGGTGTGGGGATGAAATCACAACAAAATGGCTTGGCGGGAAGAATGCTGCTGCCGCGGCTCTTCATGCGGTGATCTCCGCCCCGCCCCACCCCGCCTGAGGCAGCGGTGCGGCAGCTCCGCCCCGCCCCGCCCGGCGTGGAAGCGAGCCAGCCAGGACCATGTCTTCATGACTGTCCGAAACTGGACAAGAATGTCGACAGACTCGCTGGAGAACTTTTTTTTTTTGCTGGACAAACCGACCGACTCACTCGCTCATGCACGTGTGTGCGTGCGGGGAATCTCATGGCTACTGAAAGTCGTGTGGGGCGGGGCGGTACGTATCACGTGACTAGGTGTCCTCTGAGCAGCGTCGCTTTTATGACGCCTCGGGAAAAGTGGATTCGCGCATGGTTGTCAGATTGTGAACACACGAATGCCGTGTGATTGACTGGTCAGATGAGATGCTTTTTATAACGTGTAGCCATGACTCCACAGTCCGATTTGTTTGTGAGATGTCACAATACATTTTGTTTTTCATTTTAATGTTTAAGAAAGAGCTTAAATTTGTGACATGAGCGAGAGCGTACATACGTAGCCGGAAGTTAAAACCTCGTGTGAGAGGAGCACAGGTGGTATTTGACTGACATTCTGTAACATCGAGTGCATCTGTTTAGATGATTCATGTAACCGTTCTTGGAGCGATGGGGTTCAGAATGTTCATGCTGCGTTCTTCTCGTCTATAAGACATTAAGCGCTCTTCTTAAGCTGAGTCAGAGACGCGGTTGGTCGACGGCCACCTGACGAGTGAGCTGGCGGTCGGTTGAGCTTCAGGAAGGACTCGTCTGTACGATAATTGAAACAGTGTGGCGATCCGTTTGGCGCTCCTTTCGGAAATTACCTTGGGGAGCAAAGAGCTCCATTAAATAAAGGTTGTAACCGCGCTGGCATTTCTAAATGCGAGCAGACGCCAAAGACTTTACTGTTATTGCAGGGCGACAGTCATCTACCCTGCTAAAAGTTATGGCTTCAATGGAAAAGTGCTGCCTGGGGTGTTGGTGAGGAGCAGGGCGCATGAACTCTTGCAATCATGTACAATCCCGGCAATCACGCGAAAAAAAAAAAAGAAAAAACTACCGCTATTTAAAAATGGCGCAATATTTGATTCAGAGCACCACAACATTGCTCCGCATGTGGCGGAGCAAACGTCTCACTCTCACTTCCAATTGCTCTTCCATCGGAGCCCGCCCAACGCAGACATCTGACTCTATTTGCATTGAATACTCTGGCCCAGCAGCTACACATTTCAAACCAGGTTTATTGTTGCCCATTGGACCAGTGTGCTGTCCGGCGAATCCCCTGTAGGAAACAGCGCAGAGCAAATTAGGGATTAGGGCGTCCGGAGGAGTGAGTCATTTTAAGTCCCTAGTGTCAGCCCTGCACGTGCAAATGCAAGTTGCGCACCTTCGTTCGCATCTGGGCCTCTCGCTCGCTACTGTCAGGTAGGTATCTGTCTCCCTACCTGCTGCTCAGTCAACACACGTTTCCCCCCCCCTCTCTCTCTCTCTCTCTCTCTCTCTCTCTCTCTCTGACTGTCTCTCTCCACTCAATGGCCCTCTTCTCCTATGAATGGCTTCCCTTTATGCACCCCGAGGAGCAATGTCCCTCTGAGCAGCCTGGCCCCAGGCTGGCTCGCCCATGGGCCTTGCTGGCTGGCTGGCGGCCTGGCTGGCTGCCCCCAGCCCGAGCTGGCAGCCAGCTGGGGGAAGCCTGGCGAACGCCTGTGCACCCCTACGCCGCCCAGCCCGGCGCCCCGCCCCTCCCCCACCCCCTGAGCTGCACTGGGGGTTTTCTTAGATACACCAAAGTAAAAATGAACGGGATTAACTTGGTGAATTTTTCTGGTTTCTTTAGTAAGATTTTCTCTTGGATTTTCTCTGTTTGGGGGCTGGGGGTCTCGTGGACAGCAGCACAATGTGAGACCACGTGCGCCAGTCTTCGTTCAGAGCAAGAATTATTCGCAGGAACTACCCTGCACTGTAAAAAGAGAACAATGCAATAATTTTGAATTTTTATAATGGATTTCGGAGAGAAATTTTCACGTTCTTAGAGCATTTGTTCATCTACTTGCATATGTATGAGTCTCCTGTCATCATGGCTGCAACACACCTGTTGACATGCAGCAGAGCGAGTCATGTAGATCGCATTGCCCCTCTGTCCGCTCTGCAGGAGAGGGCAATTTTTATCCATATCGAGTCCTTGAGCACACCAAGACTAGATGCAAAAACTGCAAGTGAGGTGTTATAAATTTGTTTACCCGGCTTAGATACAAAGATCTATTCGTACCTGTCGTCAAAAAAAACAAAAACAAAAACTTTTCATCCGCTTTCAGTGTGTTCCCTGTGATGCTCATCGCTCAATCACGACTTCTTAGGAAACTATTTTACTGGTACGATTTAGTTTGCAGAACTTAAGCCTGACCTTTGTTTAAAAATAATCAGTTCAGAGGGAAATAAGTGGTAGGATTTCGTCTGAGATAATCGTTTCTTAACTAGGATAGGAGTCATAAATAAGTGACGAGCACTGGGCGCAACTAGGGAGCACGGCGTTAGTTATGTTAATAAAAAATGTCCTTTCCAATTTGACGCGCAGCTGTCCCTGCTCCCCCTGCCCTACCTGGCCCTACCGCACCACCACCAAACCACCCCCGACCAGACACATCCCTCTTTCACTTGCCCCTCTCGACTCTGCGAAGCCCTCCAACTGTCAGTCCTCCGCAACTCCTTTCTTCGAGTTCAACCAGTTAGTTCTTCAGTATCGCACGTGTTTAGTTTTCCACGCTTCCTTCTGTTACGAGTGTAGCCGGTTCAGGCGCTCCGTTTTTAAGGTCAGTGACGCGATACAAGTAGAAAATCTACAACTTCTTTGCAGTCAGGGGATTCGTACCTGATGCAAACGAGCAGAGGCGATCCGTCGACCAGAAGTTAAGTCAAGGTCGTGTAGGGGCATAGACTCATCGAATTGGACTAAGAATCGAAGAATTTCTCTGAATTTTAATATTATTGACATAAATACGAGTACTCAATCGAGTTGATATTTTGCATCGATAGGGTATCGATAAATTATTTGTATCAGGGACTAGCAACCAACATACCATTCTTTCTCCTAGGAAATAAGGATCACGACGTTTCGAGAGGAAACTATTGACACTGGCTTTGGGTCGGTTCCAAAATACTTTCAAAATCGCAAACTGCGACATTAGACCCTGTAGTTGGCATTTCACTCCAGGGCGCGTGCCAGAGCGGGGGAGGAGGGGCCCCACCTGTTAGACTCGAGTGGGCTTGTGTGTGTGTGTGTGTGTGTGTGTGTGTGCGCGCGCGCGCGCGCGCGCGCAGTACATAGTGATGTAACCGCTTCTGCCTGAAAGCACCTACAGTGTTTCAGTCAATGTCTTTCAGTGCGCGCCTTTTGGCCGCGGCGCAAGGCATGTCTGCGCGAGCCGAGCCGGTCTCGTATCAAAACCTTTGGCGCTTCGATAGCAGCCAGTCAGGCAGGCAGGCAGCCAGCCAGCCAACCAGGCAGGCAGGCAGGCAGGCAGGCAGGCAGGCTTTGGTATGTTGTGACACCGGGCCGGGCCGGCCGGGCCGCACTGGGCGAGGACAGGGCAGGCTGCGTCGGCCCCTACCCCTACCCCACCCGCGGGCTGGCGTGGCTTGGCGCGGCCCCTCCAGCCAGGGAGGAGGGGTGGGGGAAAGGGGGCCGCGGGCCGCAGGGTGAAGGGGGAGAGGAGCGAGAGATAGAGAGAGAGAGAGAGAGAGAGAGAGAGAGAGAGAGAGAGAGAGAAAGAGAAAAAAACGAATCAACCGAGGAAAAACACCCATCCCGTCCGTCCTGTCCCGGCCGGCGGCCAGGCCCGTCCGGCTACCGCTGCTGGCGTGGCTCCGGTGTGATTTTGGAGGGGGGAGGGGAAGGGTACAAATCTCCACTGATCTGTTGTTGCCTTCCCGATCGCAATTTTCTTCTTTCCGCGAGAGGCGGAAGGGCATTCAATGACGTCGACCAGCCGTCTGATTCCGAACAGCGCTCTCTCGCGCCTCCGTCCTTGTCGCACCTATGGCGGTGTGCTCTCCGTTGGGGGCGGCAGGGCCCCATGAGTGCGACAAGGACGGGTGAGGCGCGAGATCGCGATGTTCGGAGTGAGACGGCAGCGGCGTCAGCAGCGGCTCACTGCCCTGCGGTGTCCCCTGCGCCCGCCCCGCCCCGCCCCTGGGAGCCCCCGCCCCGCCCCGCCCCGCCCCGGTGCGGTGGGGTAGGCGGTCGGGGAGCACTTCCGTATCCGCACGCGCGGCTACGCGCGGGAACGGGGCCGAAGAGGACTCATTACACGCACTCAGAGGAAGGTGGAGCGGGAGGGGGAGTGGACATCTCTTTGCTGCTGCACTGCCGGACTGCATGCATTGCATACTCTCCCTCCTGCCCGAACAGCGACGCTGCTGTGATTCTGATTCAGGAAACGCGCCCCTTTTTAGTGTGGACGTTCTGTTTTTTTCAAGCAGACTTATGAAGATTTAACGTGGGAGCTGACAAAACTGGTTCAGTAGAAAACCAAGACATCGTTTTCGCCGTGTGTGCGTGCATTCATGTGTGCGTGTACGAGTGAGTGGAAGTCTAATGGACTTTTTTTTTATTCGCATCTTAGGATTTTTCTTTCTACATGGTCGTCAGCTCGATCTCTTTTTATGCAAGTAGAAATATATTGTATGATTTAGTACTCTAGGGGTTATTTGATAAAATTGCACACTTAAGTAGCGAGCAAACTTATGTTTTTACCTGAGGAATAGGTTGGTTTCGTAAAATGACAACATACTTGGTAAATGGTACTTACCAAACTGCACTGGAGCGCTCAGGATGTGTTTCACAGTGTCCTCCCTGCCCATGCCGCCACACACGTCGCTCTCCTCTGAGAGATCCCTCGGTGCTTAGCCGCGGACTCCACACGTGTCGGCCGGTCTCGCTCCGTAAGTGAGCAGACGGCTCTGGCCGGCTCCGGCAGGCTCGCTACTGAAGCACGAATAGACATTTTGGTGCCGAGGTAGCCAGCGCCGGCAGCTCTAGCACTTCGCGCGGTACAGCAGCTCCGGTAGCGTAGCTCCATAGCCAGCTTCAGCAGCGTCGGCAGGTATAGTAGTCAGCTCGAGTAGTTCTGGTAGCTCCAGCCAGCTTCAGCAGCTCGACCAACTTCAGCGGATTTGGCAGCTCCGGCTATCTGCAGACATCTTCAGCATTTGATCCCAAGCCAATTTTCCCAGTCACCCAAATGAAGTCTTTCTCATTAAAAGAAAAGAACAAACGCTATTGACTACCTTTTACCTGTGATAGTTATTGGGATGGTTGTCGGAAGTCGATTTGTCCGTGTCAACTTGTCAACTTTCGACGTGCGGCGTTGCCACATCGTTTGGGTAAAAAGGTTCATTCAGGTTGGTCTGCTGTACCGGATACACGGGTGCGGGGAGGTACTATGAATGGCCCGACATGGACTGTGTGCGCACAGGTCTTATTTCCGGTGCGCACTGTCAGTGTTGCCAGATAAGTAGGCAAATTTTTCTTTACTACACCGGTGTAAAGCAGACGGGAATCCGCACTGGGCAGAGGCAAGTGTCCACATGTGTGACTTACCGGGTAAGTCACACATGTGGACAGTTTGCCTGGAAGGCAAGACAGGCAGGCCGACATAGCCACCAACCAGGGTCGAAACCACGAATTACACAGTTTTGCTTCCGTCTTTCTTTTCTTTTTCCTGTACCCTTTTTGTAAGCCGTACGTGTTACTTGGTGACGCCGACTTCGCACAGGTATGCCTCTCCATTTCTCCCTGTGCTGCTAATCCTTTTAGCTGAATGGCATGCGGCCATCCGTGCGCCGGTCGAGTCGCGCCTCTTGCGGCGGGGCGCGGCGGGGCGGGGCGGGGCGGGGCTTGGTGAGTCCAGCGTGTCGCCGCTCATGTGACAGCACTCATTCTCACATTCGACCCCTTGGGACTTTACCATTCCAGTCGTGTGCTGCTGGCCCGGGTGCCGGCGCGCGGCTGGCCCGGCTCGTACATCGGCATGGCCCGGGCCCAGGTCCCAATCGTCTGGTTCCGAAGATCGCTCTCGTGCCTCCGTCCTTGTCGCACCTGCGTTGGTGCCCGATGGATGCGGATGGCGTGGCCCCATGAGTACGACAAGGACGGAGGCGCGAGAGCGATCTTCGGAATCAGACGGCAGGGCTCGCCCTGCAGCCTGGGGCTGGACGGGCCAGGCCGGGGCACGCTGGACTTGACGTTCATTGTAATTCAATACGAAAGCGAGCCGGGCTGTGCTCGAGCCCGCCCCGCCCCGCCCCGCGTCGCTGCGTGCGTTGACTGGTGTACTTCGGTACCTGGCCTGTAGTGAAGGGGGGGGGGAGGGTGGAGGGCTGTTTGATGAAAGTGAAAGTATATTGTGGCCGCCCGGCCCAGCCCGGCCCAGCCCGGGGAGTGGTGGGGCGTGGCGGCTCGGCTCGACGCGGCGCTTGTCCGCTCACTGACCACTCCGTACCCCGGCGGCCCTGCCCCGGCCACGCGGCGCGTTGCGTCGCGAGCTGAAAGCTCTGCTGAAGGTGAGCGTGTACGGTACGCCTGGAAAGAAAGCTGAAAGAGCGCGGAGCGGAGCCGCCCTGTCCTGCACCGGGCCGGGCCGGGACTCCTGTGACACCGTCACAGGTGACTTCGCCGCCTGAAAGGATCGGGGAGGAAACGATAAGTTTTCAGTCGCACGCTCCATCGACGGCGCCCGCCTGCCTGCCGCTTACCCTCTCGCAACAGCACTTTTGAAGATTTTGTATATTTTAAACGGAATTTAGTCTTTATTCGGTTTAGAAAGTGAATAAATATAAATATGGTCATATGCTGGTCATGTTGACAGTGTCATGGGTCGCCAGGCGAACGCTGCGTCGCTGTTGGAAAAAAAAAATATCACGAATAAAGCTGCATCGCATTGGCCTAAGGCCGCAATCAAACGTGCCAATGCCAACACTGAGAAAAAACTACAATTTAACTACAATTTTTTACCGTTATTTCGAAGTACAATAAAATATTGTACTAAAAGTGTACCCGGTATAGGGTAAATTAGTGATGTACGGCAACCAAAACCGTAAACCGTTAATTCAAAACCGTTGTTTAGTTGTATGAGGTACAGTTTTTCTCACAGTGAACCACCGCGAGTCTAAGTGGCGTAGTATGCTTTTCACTTCGTCAGGGCCGTCTGAAAAGCCACGAAGCAGCTCCCTTATTCAGGAGTAATTCCGAAATGTGTACGTATTTTTCTCCTCTTTTTATTATTAAAAATGTCTAGGATTTTTATGTGATTTCCACAATTTTCCGCATGATTTATCCGACCTTGCTTACATTTACTATCAATTTGTGAGCGCCCTCCTCAGTCTCAAAAGCAAGCGCCTAAGTGACGCTTTGGATTCTGTTGCACAGTCCTTAACGACTGTGAAATGAAGTCAGATCCGATCCGACCGAAACCGCTGGCGGGTAGGCAACCCCACGGCACCGGTGCAAAGCGGCACAGCACGCCTCACTGGCGCTACGCTCTCGGCCACTCGGCTCGCTCGCGCAGAGAATTCGGCCGGCCCCGCCCCCCTCCCCCCACCCCCTTCCACCTCCCGCTCCTGAGGCGCTCCCCCGGCATGGCAACACTCATTAGCTGATGCTGCAACCCATGAGCCGCTGAACCTGTTGCTATCCTCCCTTCCCTCCTACTCCATTTCTCTCTCTCTCTCTCTCTCTCTCTCTCTCTCTGTCTCTCTCTCCCCTTCTCCACCTCCTCTCTCTCTCCCTCTCCCCCCTCCCTCCTGTCCCCCTTCTCTCTGTCTGTCTCTCTCTCTCCAGCTCAAAGTGACGGCTGGTCAGGTTGGCGGCCCTACGTGCTGGAGGAGGATGGTGGTGGGGGAGAGGGGGTCCTGCAGGTCCCAGCCGGAAGTTGCCGCCGCCGTGTCGGTCCGCGTCAGAGCGGTGCGGCGCGGGGCGGGGCAGGGTGTGGTGGTGCGGGGCGGGGTGAGGTGGGGCGGGGTGGGGTGAGGCGGGGTGGGGTGGGGTGGGGCGAGGTGGGGCGCGGCGCGGCTCTTTCACCCGGAACACGCGGAACAGGTTTGTCGTGATTGCGCAGAGAAACCGTCGCCACGCCGCGCCACGCGGTGCCACGCCGCGCCACGCCCTCGCAACACAGCCGCATGGGCTACTGATTCGTTGGCTGACGCCGCCGTCGACTTGAGAGTCTCCACGAAACACAAGCAGTACTCCCCTAAAAATAAAAAATATATCTATAAAAAACACGGTTTAATGAAAAAAAATCATCACAAACAGTTACTGTGTTAGTAATTCAACTAGGTTTAAAAGGTGTAAATGATAAGGGTACTTACGAAGGTTTAATCACAATGTGCGTTCGCGGAGAGAAATGTCTTCTTGTGCGGTCGTAAGCAGTAAGTGGGATGGAATGTGCTTTCGAGAATGTCAGCCAAAACATAAGCAAAACGGAGGCTGCGTTGCTATGATTGCGTAAGGAAGGAACGAAATCAATCTGAGATTCCAACGTTGGCTCTTAATTTGCCGAGTGCCCGCCCGCGCCAGACATGCCGCGCGTTGCCGCAGACAGAATTTTCGCATCCATCATCGGCATTTATCTGTTTGATTATTAATGTGCTTGTTTTAGACAAGATGTTGAGATGCTGAAGCACGCCTCCCCCGCCCCCTCCCAAGCCTCTTCTGCGACGAGGGCGGTGGTTCAACGAACTCGGCGCCGGCGGGGGCGCACAGGTCGGGAGTCAGCGTCTCGGAAGATATTCACTGAATCGGATGAGTCCTCGTTATTTCCTCGTGCCGTCTGGATCACAATAAACTCAACGCACTCTGAGATGGCAAACACCCGATGTCATAACCTGTAGAACACTTGACACCCAAGTGTGCGAATGTCACACTCGTACGTGTGTCCATCCAAACACTCAGGCAAGTGAAGGTGTGAATTATCGCAAATGAATTTCACACGCACTTGAAGGAAGGCACACGCTTACGAATGAAAATTATTCATCACACAGCTACGTTTGTGGTGTCCCCTCCGCGGTTGTGTGAGATTACGAGGACATCAATTCACGCTTTTACCCGTTCAAGTGTGGAGTCGTTCTAAGTAAAGAACCCCGCTCCGATCGCTAACTCGGTAGCGGCGACAGCATTCTGAAAGGATATCTGATCGCGGAGGGCAGGCGGGCGGGGCGGGGCGGGGCTGCAGGCCGGGTAATTCAAAGGCTCCGCGCCCTGTGGCCCGTGGACCGCGACTGGTGCTCCCCAAACGTCAGAGGGGCTCAGCTGTCGTGCGCGTGCTCGCGCGCGCCTGTCCGCGTGTCATATTCGACTGCACTGGGACACCTTTCCGCTGTTATTGGCACGTGTCGTGTTTCATCACCTATTTATAATTCAATAGTCACTGATTTCGCTCCGTCGCAATGTCAATTGTTTCGCGTTAGGGTGTCAGCAGCGATGCAGAAGCTATGCTCTGCTCTCCCTCCCTCCCTCCCTCCCTCTCCCTCCCTCCCTCTCTCCCTCCCTACCCACTCTCTCTCTCTCTCCCTCCCTCCCTCTCTCCCTCCCTCCCTCTCTCCCTCCCTACCCACTCTCTCTCTCTCTCTCTCTCTCTCTCTCTCTCTTTCGCACCGTCCTCTCTTCCCTCCCCGCGGCGTTGCTGCCGGCGCCGGCGCTGCCTGGGGGCTGACCTGCTTCACGGGGGTGGTATTGGGGGCGGTCTGGCTGGAGGCACCCTGCCCATCCCGGCCCGGACCACGAATCATTCTCTGTCCGTCAGACGTGGAGGTAGCCGAGCCGCCCGCCCGCGCCGTGCCGCACCGCCCTCACCCTCTCCCGGACCATAGAGCCATACTCCATCCCGGCCACCGGAGCCATCCTCGCGCTCGCGGGGCACGCCGGCGTGCTTCAACGCCCGCGGGTCAAGCTGCGCGTGTACGGCCGTCGGCTGGGTCGTCCTCCAGCCCAACACGCTCTCCGCGTTCACCACCGCCGTCCTCCTGGTGGTCGGATCCGGATCGCCGTCGTGCTGGTGATGACGAGCGCGAGTGACTGCCCCGACGACCACCTGCTGGAGGCGGTATTCGTGAACCTGCGCGTCACCCTCTACTTCGTGGTCACGCTTCTCGCCCTGAGCGCCCTGTTCCGCCGCCGGCGCTGATGACGCACTGCAAGATGGGCTCGGTGGGGCTGGGCCTGTGCGTCTTCCTGCTCACCGTGGCGATCTTCCTCTTCGTCCTGGTCGTGGTCCACAACACGCTGAAGTGGTACTGAACATGATCGGCTGGCTGCTGGGCGAGGTGCTGCTGGCGCTCATCAGCGTGCTCGTGCACCTGTGCATCACGGCGGCGCTGATGACACACTGCAAGATGGGCTCGGTAGGGCTGGCCCTGTGCGTCTTCCTGCTCACCGTAGCGATCCTCCTCTTCGTCCTGGTCGTGGTCCACAACACGCTGAAGTGGTACTGAACATGATCGGCTGGCTGGGCGAGGTGCTGCTGGCGCTCATCGGCGTGCTCGTGCACCTGTTCATCACGGCGGCGCTGATGACACACTGCAAGATGGGCTCGGTAGGGCTGGGCCTGTGCGTCTTCCTGCTCACCGTGGCGATCCTCCTCTTCGTCCTGGTCGTGGTCCACAACACGCTGAAGTGGTACTGAACATGATCGGCTGGGTGGGCGTGGTGATGCTGGCGCTCGTCGGCGTGCTCTTGCACCTGTGCGTCACGCTGGCGCTCGCCTTCCTAACGGCCCTCTTCGTGCACGTGCTCGACGGGGCCGGCCTGCCCCCGGCGCTGACCACGGCGGCCGCCATCCTCCTCGTGGCCATGTGGGTGGCCGCCGTGGCGGTCGCCGCCTGGAACGTGCTGCTGCTGTCGGAGTGACTCCACGGCCAGGATGATGCAGTGACGTGGCGGGTGGGGATGGAGCCGTCGTGCTCCACGGTGGTGGTGGTCTTGGGGGCGGCGAGCCTGGCTGCCGCAGCCGCGGCGGGCGCGTGCTGGGCGCTGCGCCGCGTATGGCACCGCGACACCCACCCTCGTCGCCTAGAGCCTGCTCGTGTTCGAGTTAGCCCGGGCCCCCGGGCCCCGGCAGGTGAGTACACCACGAGGGTTGGCTTCATCATTCAGTTAATCACTCGGTTCACGATTACCGACTATCAGTACGTCAAAAATGACCGGTGGTTCTCGCAATTTATTTTTTGAAGAAAACAGTTGACCTGTATGTCACTATACTTCCATTTTCTTGAGGCGTCCCGCACACACTGATCCATTCGGGCCGGACACCCCGGCAGCGTCCCGCCCCGCCCCGCCCCGCCCCGCCCGGAGATAGGCCATTGGGGTCTCATTTCCTACATTTGAGCCACACCGCACCGCGTCCTTCCTCGGCTCGGCCAGCCGCTATCAATCGATCAATATTTTCTTTTTCGATCCTCTGGTCGGGTGGATCGCTGATGTAAATGCCATCGTGTCTCGTATAGCCTCTTCATTTCATATTTCCCGACCTCCACGACCCACACTGTCACTGTATCAATCTCCGAACCTTTGGCTAAGTGTGACCAACAGAGAAAAATATGTATCTCAGTTCTGAGGTTGTACCCGGCATATGCGGGGGGAGAAACAACAACAATATCGGCACGATAGTGCGTGGCGAAAAGCAGCAGCCTTAATTTTAGGGAAGCTATTCGCAATCTCAGGTAAATGGCCGTTTGGAGGCTAAAGGGTCAGCGAGCATGGAGAGAGCTACCTGTTGCAGCTAGAAGGGTTCGGGTTGGGGTGAGGGACCCTACAGGTCGTGGGCAGAGGCGAGCGGGGCGCCCAGGCGACGCCAAGCATGGCAGAGTTGTGCTGGTCAGGAGGCAAGGCAAGGTCGGGGTGCGAGTGGCCTATAGCGCCGCCACCACCCTCAGAGGGGTGGGCGCGCGGTCCTCACCGACGGGGGGAGGATTATCGCTCACAATATGTATAAACAAATGATTTTTTGTAGAATGGAACCTTCTTTTGATTTTTTAAGGAAAATTTTACCTTTTGGGAAATTTTGATCCCCCCCCCCCTCTATATCTGACTTTTTGGATTTTTTTTTTGTTCATTAGTTGTCGATTTTTTCGGATTTTTCTGATTCTTTCTTCTTGATTTTTTTTTAAAATCTATTTTATGAATGATTTTTTTTTGGCGTACAAAGATTTTTTGGAGTTGAAACCCACCCTAGGGCCTCGCCTCGCCCAGGCCGTCGCTCAATCGCGTCTCATCCGTCCTTGTCACACTCATGGGGCCCTGCCACACACAGCAGACATGCCATCAGTGTTCCTAAATCCGGACTTGCGCTCTAAAGTCGGACATTTAGCTGTTTTTCACCACTATAGCCTCTAAATTCATAATTCGTTGACGAAATTTAACTTTCATGGGTTTGTAAGAGAGGAAAGACCTTCTAGTTTCTATTTTCTGCAAACATTTTTTTATTCTGAAGAGTATTGCTCCCTCCAAAAATTCCTGAAACTTGGATTATTATCCGGAAAAAAGAGGGCTTTTCTTATTTGTCTTGCGAGAATGTGGGGCTTCAAACGGGGGAAGGTCGGGTCATTTTGACCCCGACATATGGGAAACTGGGTTCTTTTGCCTACACTGTGACACCAAATTTCTGAATTTCTGTCACACGGTTTAGTTGTGCTAAGCGATTTTGCCATGCGCCTTAAAGTCGGACACGTTGTTTCTTGTCGTTATTCCCGCGTTGTGCGATTATTTCTGGTGCCTCTGCCCAAAAGACAGGTTTCGTTTTACGAAAGAGCCGCCAAAGAGGTAGGCCATTCACAGCACAAAGCTCCTGAGCACAAGCTCAAGCAACCCATCGCGCGTCCCGTCAGCTGGAGCTCAAACTCCACCTGCCGAGCGGTGAGTGTGCGACCCGAGCTCCCTCGGCTCGGCGGCGGCGCGACACAACTTCGGCCGGACGGCATTGTTGTTGTTGTTGTCGTCTGTCAGTTCGCTCTGGCCGCGCTGCGCAGCTACAGAAGTAGCAGTGCAAAAAGGTGATGTGAGTCGAGTGAGTCCATTTTCATCTCAGATTGCGTTAGTGTGAGTAGGGAAAGTTTTTCCCCTTGCTCGGCTTTAGACTCGGGCCTTGTTCGGTCCCCCTGCTCGGATCCGATTGCTGGGGCGCATAAAGGAGCGCAGGGCAAGCCGACTTGGGGAATGAAAACAAGCACAACATTTGTTAAGAGTTCTCAAAATAAGTCTATTAAACGTGAAAAAGGGTTCATTGTTGAAACTCAGGCGAAGGTTTCTAGTTCAGATTAGTACAAGTTTCATGTCTGTAGGTATTGTGCTCTCTGAAATTGAAAACTCCACTTGATAAGCTGGGTTATGGAATTAGAATGAGAGCATACAAAACTTGTTAAGTGTTCTAAAAATCATTCTATTTAACTTGAAAACAAGGCCCAACAAAATGAATTTTGTGAAAAGAATGGAACTCGTTCTTTACCATAGTACCATACATAGTAAAGCTTTCATCGAGAGCGGCGCGGCGCACCTTGAGCACAGAGCGGGTGGAATCACCTTTACTTTTCCGATCACTGAAGGCTTTGCGCGAATCTGTGCCGCGAGCAGGGCGGGGCGGGGCGGGGCGGGACCGAGCTGTGAGGGTCGCGAGGGCCCTGGCCGGCCTCGCAGCCCGGAGGCGCGGGGCGGGGCGGGGCGGGGCGGGGCGGGGCGGGGCGGGGCGGGGCGGGGCGGAGGTAGCGCGCCGGTGTCCCATTATCGGTCGTGGGAAATAGGTCTGGGTGGCGGGACGGGACGGGACGGGACGGTGTCTGGCACGGGCCTTCTGCGCCTCTGATAAAAATTGTTTGCTCATTTCTCTTACGGCCCCGGCCCGCCCCGGCCCGCCCCGGCCCCCTGCTCCATTGCTGGGCCGGGCCGGACCGGACCGAGCCGGGTCCAGGCGCGAGGCGAGACAGTCCCACAAATATTTGCGTCCGGATTGAGTGCCGTGTATATTTCGGCTTGTGATGGACCCACCCACCAGACACGGGAGGTAGGGGGGAGGGGGGGGGGAGGAAACACGAGGGCAGCGACCCCGTCTGCGTCTGTCTGTCTGCGTCTCTGTCCCACTGGCCACTGTGCTGGCAGCGTGTAAGTGCCTCTCTTACAGCCACAAGGCTCTGCTGCTGCCCGACCAGCCGTCTGATTCTGAAGATCGCTCTCGCGCCTCCCTCCTTGTCGCACTTATGGGGCCCTGCCATCCTCAACATAGGGGACCGCCATTGGTAAGACAAGGACGGAGGTACGAAAGCGATCTTCGGAATCAGACGGCCGGCTGGATCGGACCAGGGGACCGCACACCGCACGCGCGCCCGCAGTCTCGGTGGCAGGTGCTCGACACCGTTGTGCCCCGCCCCGCCCCGCCCCGCCACACCCTGCCACTGAGTGCGCCCTGCTGCGCGCACTGCTTGCATTCCATGCGTGCACCACGCGCCGGGCGGCGCGGGGTGGGGTGCGGCGGGCCGGGGCGGGGTGGCCCAACTCAACAGGGTGAAGAAGAAGCTCGCGCAAGCTGCAGGCAGAGAGACCATCCTAATGGCAAATTATTACATCTCCCTTTCCGTGAAACACAATAGGCGATTACCCTTCCCCTCCCTTTACCCCTTCCCCCACCGGGCAGGAGATGGCCTTGTGCTTCACTCCCACCTCGCGCCGCGCGCGTCCGAGCCGTCCAGGCGCGCCCCGCCCCGCCCCGCCCCGCCCCGCACGCGCGAGACCGGACCGTGGCGCGCTCTCCGGGCGGCGTGCGGCCGCGCCGGGAACTACACACAGCCGCCGCGCCTCCCCACGCCACGCCGCGAGCTCACTTGCTGCTGCAGCACGAGGCGACGAGGGGGGGGGGGGGGGGGGGGGGGGGAGGGTCACTTATACAAAATGTGGAAAATTATTTTTCTTACTTGACGTCCTTATTGTTTTTTTTCCCTTTCTTTCTTTTAAATTTTTCAAGAAAAATTTCCGTCAATTTTGTTTAAATAAATTTTGATCTTTTACCCCTATTTCTAACTTTTCCTTTTTTTCTGTTTATGGTTCATTAGGTCTCGATTTTTCAGTAATGTACCTATCTTCTATTTTTTTTTTAATTCTTTAAAGTTTTTTTTGGTGGCTGGTCAATGATTTTTCGAAGTGACTTCCCCCTCGCCTATGAAAGCCGAGCGCCACGCGGGATCGCACCGATCAGGGGTACTTTACTGTACATCCGAGAGTCCAGGTTGGTTAATAACCTTTGGTCATTTTTGGCCGGCATCAAGTTGAGTACCTACACCAATTTCCCTGATTTTTCACTGTAAAAAGGAAAATCGATTTTCGAAGGGTCAAAACCCCGTTTGAAATTCGGAAGGCGTCGAAAAACGGCCGGAAACAAAAGCGAAATCTGTTCGAACGCTTTTCGAAGTATCGTAAACAAGCGCTTCGTCTGAATTTCGACGAAAACAACCGTTTATCGACATTGGAAGAAGCTACAATTGCGTCAGATTGGTCAGATTGTGGCGAAATACGGATCAGCTCAGAGTCAAAATTCGAACTCCAGGTGGGTTCGTTTCTCAAACCGAGACGATAGGAGCGAAATCCGGCGATCAGAGAGTTCGTATTTGTTCACCGACGTTTTCCGACGTTACGTGGAGTCGAAAATCGACTCACGTGTTTACAGTGAATTCCTCCATTTTTTTCTTTCTAATTTTTGATTGACCTTTTAAATTATTATTCTTTTCTTGGATTTTGGAAGATTTTGATAGTGGCAGAGAAGGGGGGGAGGGTCAATCAATAACCAAATAAATAGTGAAACGGTGGTAACGGAATAAAAGGATAGAGTTGCACCTAACAGAGAAAACAATTTAAAAAACAAAAAAACGTTTTAGCGTCAGCGCCGCTGACGACCATAAAGTCATCGTCGAGACTTGACACCGGACCGACCCGCGCCCGACTGGTCAGTCGGTACAGTAGTGCGACCAAGGAGAGCACCACAAAAAAAAAGAGGAGAAGGAAAACAAAACTCGTTGTACATTGTACATGAAAGGAACATACTGGCAAGATTCTCGAAAATCTCGCAAAAACTCATAGGAAAAAAAGGGGGAAAACCTCGAGCAAAAAAAAAAAAGTAAATAAATCAAGAAATACTCGCTCAAGAGCACTCGCAGTTACTTCTAGCCAGTACTCACGGCTACTCGCAAACAATCGCTTGAGCTCGCAGATACTCGCGAGGAGCGTGGGGATTAGGATGAGCTAGTCCGCTCCTGCTCCTCGCCTCCCTGCCGACTGACTCCGAAGATTGCCCTCCTCAAACACCTCTGTCCCCGTCGCACTGATGTGCCACCACCAGGGTCGGCACACGGCACCGCTGTGGGTGCGAGCCAGTGATGTTAGAAAAGTAGGCAAAAGATCGTACGCTCGCACCTGTGTGCGGCAGACGGGTATCTCCGCCTGCCTGCTAGGCAAACTCTCCACTCATGAGAATACATGTTGCCTAGTAGGCAGGCGGAGATAGCCGTCTGCCACACACAGGTGCGTGCGTACGATCTTGTGCCTACTTTTCTAACATCACTGGTGCGAGCAGGACGGAGCAGGCTGCGGGCGCGCGCCTGGGGGGTAGGCCGCGCGGCGCCGTGCGCGACATGCGCGCGTGCGGGTGGCCTACCTCCCAGGCGGCCCGCCCCGCGCCCCGCGCCCCGCAGGCCAGGCTCCTGTCTGTTTGCCTGGTCGGGTCGGGTCGGATCGGGTCTGCCCGTGCCCGTTCCTGTGTTGTTTACGTTTTCCTGCTGAACGTTTCTGGACGACCGGCGGCACGTGCTGACGAAAAGCGATGGAGGGGGACATACCGGAGGCAGCAGCGCAAGCTGAGCGAGCTGCCGTCTCCAAGAGGAAACTCATCACGTTCGCAGCGCGGCGGGGTGCAAAACCGCCATTCCCCACCAGTTCTCTATCGCCAGAGAGAAACGTAGGCAATAAGTGGACAAAACACGAGCAAAGCGGCGCCTGCATCTGCTGCGCGACCTAAGCGCGTCTCTGCGCTAAAGCGTTGCCTATACAGTAGGCAGGCGCAGATGCCGCGGTGTTTTGGGCGACGTCTTGCCTACTACTGTTCCCGGCGCGACACTGCACTCGCTGCCCCCGACCCCCGACACGGCGGTCAGCGAGGCGCGAGAGTTAAAGGAGGAACAACTAAGGGTAATCAGGCCGACACGGACCGCGGCCGGACCTACCGCGTGGAAACCCGGGGAAATTTAGGTCAGGTTGAGGGGGATTGAGGTAATTTTCCGATGGAAGCCAAAAATATACTTATCCCAGGTAATCTGGGCTATCTAGAGGGCTATCGGCTGGCACCGAAACCCTGGCGCTCAAGGGCGCCTGTTCAGGAAAATCGATAAAAGTATTCAGAATTAAAAAAAAAAGACGCCGGACGCCGGACGCCGAAGCCCGCTGTAGCCGCGCTCCTATATATACCTTTAGGAAACAACTTTAACTTTTCAACGCTTATCACTGGACAACTTTCACATTGACAACTTTAACGTTTTACTTTTGACGCTGATCACGCTAACTTTACAACTAGTTTACAACGTTTTACGCTAACCACGCTAACTTTACTTCAGTACAAGCTGCTGATACTACGCATCATCTGCTAATAATTAACAAAAATTCAAAGCTTACGTTACATTTAATCCTCTAAAAACTGACGATAATTCGCAGCGCGAGTTCACGCGGGTCAAGTCGCGAGGGGCAACGACGACGGGGAGCAGCAGCCGACTGATTCAGAACATCATGCCTCTGTCCTCGTCGCACTCACGAGGGTGTCTCATCTAGGGTATGGGGTTGCTTCATGAGTGCGACAAGGACAGCGGCCTGGTGTTCTGAATCAGTCGGCACAGCGGGGCGGGGGCGGGGGCGGGAGTCGCGCGCGGAGGAGGAGGAGTCGCGGCGAGACCAAGGCGCGCGGCCGAGGATCTTTGGAGGGGCCGAGGAGGGAGGTGAGGAAGAGGAGGAGGAGGAGGAGGAGGCGGCTGACTCAGCGCGTCCCCCCGCACGGGGTAGGTGGGCACACGCTCGCGAGCTGTGCCCGGCGCGCGGCTGAGCAATGGTCTGCTTGTCCAGTGTCGCTCGCCGCTCAGCCCCGCTCAGCCGCGCGCGCTCAGCCGGACCGGAGCCGCGAGCTGCAGGCAGAGACTCGAGCCGCCGCGCACGCCAGGCGCCGCGGGCGCGCGCGATCCGTCCTCCATGCTGTCGTGATTGTTGTTGTTCGCGCGCGTGCACACCATGTAGACCGCACCGCGTGAGACACACCCGCGGGCGAACAGCTATAAGGTTGTTCAGGTAGTGCTAGTGGACGCTGTTGTTGTTGTTGTTGTTGGCCGTGCTGGTTAGGAAGGAGGGTCGCTATTAGCGGGTCCTTGATGGACGACGGCGACAGTGCGTCAGGTTGCCCCGTGTGCCCGAGCGTGCCCGTCCCGGGCCGGACCGGCCGCGTCCAGTGCCTGCTCGGGTGGATCGAGGCCGCCGGGCCCCCGGGCCCCCGGGCCGGTGCCGCCGGTGCCTGCCTGCCTGGCAGGTCTGCAGACTGATTCGCAGAAGAGCGTTCTCCTCGCTCCCTCTCTCTCTCGCGCGCGCACCTGTGCGGCGCAAACCGCGAGTGCGAGAGAGACAGAGCGCTCTTCTGGACCAGTCTACTTCGTCCCGCGGGGCTGTTGCGGCTGGTACCGGCTCTGGCCCGCACCCACGGCGCGTCATCGCCCACCAGACAGACTCCACCACCATTATCCTGGTCGGGCCTCTACCGGTCTAGCGCACAGCCAAAGCAGTGCCGCTGCTGCTGCTGCACAAATTGTTACACGACGATGATTCTTTTTTTTTCTGCGAAGAAGCTGTGTGTGAAACCGCGCGCGGGCGGGAGAGAATATGTGTGCGGGGTGAATAATACATTGCGCGCTGCTGCTGCTGCGCGGCTTGGAACAGCTATAGTGGAACCCGGTAGTAGTAGTAGACCTAGCAAGTGTGCGGTGGTGTGTGTGTGTGTGTGTGTGTGTGTGTGTGTGTGTGGTTAGGTTGTGAGGAGGACGTCTCCTCATCGATATTTGACTCGTCTCTCCAGTCGGCACTCCTCGCCTGACTCCCGTGTGCTAATATGCCTCGCCTGTGTGTGTGTGTGTGTGTGTGTGTGTGTGTGTGTGTGTGTGTGTGTGTGCACACGGCCCACGTGTGTGCCGCGCATGATGTCTCATCCGAGTGCCATCCCATCCTGCCGTTGTCGTCCCACTATTGGCAGGCCTCTTCTTACATCACGCCACACTGCGAAATGGCAGGGCGTGGCGGGGCGGTGGCCGCGAGAGCGGAGGATGAGAGGCGAGACATGGAGGGAGGGAGAGAGGGAGGGAGAGAGAGAGAGAGAGGGAGAGAGAGAGAGAGAGAGAGAGAGAGAGAGAGAGAGAGAGAGAGAGAGAGAGAGAGAGAGAGAGAGAGAGAGAGAGAGAGAGAGAGGGTAGAAACGAAGGTGGAGGCTGGGCGAAGGGGGAAACAACTCTGAAATATTTGTACTCCTCGTAATTCAGAAAAATTCAGGAAAATTCAGAGAAATTCAGAAAAAATTGAGAAACTTCAGAAAAAAAAACAGATAAAATTTAAAAGAAAGGTAAAATTCAAGCCAAAACTCACACAAAATCAATAAAAATCTCACAATTTTTTTTGAAAATTTACAAAAAATTAACAAAATTTGTGCACCAAAATTCGTAGTTGTTCCCTCCTCGAGGCTACGGTCCTGCCGCGGCGGCAGCAGCAGCAGCAGCAGCAGCAGCCGTGCGGTGGCGCGCGCCGCGGCGTGGGCCGCAGATCCGGCCGTTTCGCAAGCATTTTCGCGCGGGGGAGGGGAATGAGAACTTCCAGCTTCGGCGGAACCACGGCGTTTTGTCGAAGGTTATATACATATGGCACCGCTCGACCGGCGGGGCGGGGCGGGGCGGGGCGGGGCGAGGCGGGGTGCGCCTGCTGGCCTCCTGCTACCTGCTACAGCCTCTCCGTCCTTGTCGCACTCAATGAACGCCGCCGCGCCCTATATAAGGGGCACCGCTGGGAATGCGACGAGGACAGGGCGGCACGATCTTGTGAATCAGTACATCAGGTACATGTTTTACTGACTGCCGTCCCCTCCTACGGCTTCTGGGGAGGTAGGCAACCCGGGTCCACTTCATGCAGCGGACCCCCCTCCCCCCCCCAAAAAAAAATAAAAAAACTCCCTCGGATTTTATCGTGAGCACAGTCGAACCCTACAGTACTGGAACTTTTCTGCGAATTTTCAGACTGTACACCAGACTATGAATGTCACTGTAAGCGTAAGCCACAGTCATTCACCCGAGATTTATTTACGTATGTGATTTTGCGTGGGCACATGCCAAGGTTTTGAGAAAGTCGTGTTTTTTTCAAAATCAAAGCTAAAATTCTACTACGCTAGTTCGCTACGCAGCAACGGCGACGAGGGCTGCCGCGGAGGCTCGGGCTGTGTTGGACAGCGGCCGGCGCGGCGTGGCGTGGCGTGGCGCGACGCTACGGGGCTTCACACGGTAAAAACTGCGTCCAGGTTTCCGAGCAGCACCAGTAAAACTCCGAAGGAGAAACTTACACGGTGTGTCCCCTTGGTTCTTTCCAAAAACTGGTTGGAGACCTGAAGTGGAATGCCAAGTGTGCATACGCGTATGTCGCGATGAGTGGATTTTTACTCGCTCACCTGCCCGCAGGAGGGTGAAAAGTACTAGCTAACTTGCAAATGTGCGAATGATAATTACTTCGCTTGAATACTCTGACCTGCAAGTGTGTAAATTTATTTTCCTTCCCATCTATGAGTGAGCGGATAAACCTTCAAATGAGCGACAATCGTACGCTTGGATTTCAAGAGTGGACATGGTTTTTACAGTGCAGTACGCAGTACAGCAGGTCGCAGTTTGAAAAAAAAAGAGTGTGCAGCTGCTTAACACCTGTAAGTAAGCGGCTCTCAGTTTAACGCGTACGAGGGTTTTATACTAGCCAGAGCTAAACTCGACGGTTAAACACTTGCAAGTGTTCAACAAGGGAAGATGAGCGTTGTTCGACGCAAAAGCATTTACTAGCGCGAGGCCGCGTTGAGTTGTACAGTTACAATTGCACAGCTGTAGAGTTGAACACTTGCACTTGATAAGCGACAGGGAGCTGCACACTTACAAGTGTTGAACAGTTGCACACCTTGTTTAACAGGTCACGCTCCCCTGCCTTGCTCCGCCCCGCCGCTATATGTGTGGCAAACGCTGTGCTAAGTGCCTCGTCACGCTAGTCACGCCGCGCCCGCTGCAACTTTTGGTTTCACACTCGGCTCTCTGATCGGCGCGGATGGAGTAAAGCTCGACAAAGTTTTTACCGCCTTTTTTTCAAACCGTGGTCCTCTTAAAAAAAAAATGACACGTTACTATCAGCATACTGTAAAAAATCAGTCCTGGGTACGGAGCTTGTCACGGCGTTCCGTACCCCATATTTCGGAATGGGAGTACGGAAATTTACCGTACCTGGCCACCGTACCTACCATTTTTCCATTGGCTAGCATAGGGAAAGGGGTACGGAACGCCGTTAACAGTCCGTACCCAAAACGGAAACCGCCGGAAAAAAATTAGCGGTAACTTTTCCGTACCTTGGCACCGTACCCACATTTTTTGTACATGGGCTCTTATGGAAAGAGGGAACGGAACCTAATGTAAGGAGACACCGTAATCTAAATAAACGGTATATTTCCGTATGGGCGACCGTGATTTTACAGTGCAGCTTGCGCCAAAGTTACTTTAGAGCGAGGATTCTGTTCAAGAAACGTTGTACAAGGACAACTCGGTATTACCCGAAATTACAGGGCATTGCGCCGGAATTACGCCCATTACTAGTAAGTTTTAGAGCATATTCTGCTGCATTTCGCTGTCACAGTGAAAAATTGTCGTGAGTTTACGGGAAGATTTTCTACCAAGTGTTGTAAAATTATGATTGAAAATCGTAAAATTACGAGCATTACCTACGGACGTGAAATTCAAATACGAGCACACAAATTCTAGTTTACAAATTGTATCGTAAATATACAAAGATATTTTTCACAGTGTGTTGTACATTTCAGGAAATTCCATCAGTTTAAATATTTTATTCTCGGTGCGTCCCGCGGCGTCCTGCCCGCTGTCCTGGGCCTAGCGCGCTGCGCATCGTCACAGTCCGCAGCCACCGTCACGTGACGGACGTGCTCGCTTTCAGCCCGACATAATGCATGTCGCTACTGCCGCGCGCACGCACTCACACACCCACCCACTCTCTCTCTCTCTCTCTCTCTCTCTCTGCATCCCTCTCTTGCTGCTCTCACTGTCGCGTGAGTGGGAAAAACTTTGAGATTAGTTGTGCAATAAGTGTCTCATTTGACATATACCTGAAGTTTTCCCCCACACTCTTGTTCGTCACTCGATTCCGAGTCAATACGCAGTGCAGTAGGCTTGTAAATTTACAATAACGGGAACTGTACCATAGTACAATATCATGCTTGAAAAATTATTTCCTGTAACCGGGTGGACGACTCTTTATCACGACAAGTTTTAGATTTCTGTCATATACTTCATGTTTTGGACCATGATTTTTGGAGTGTGCTCTACAAATCTAAGTGTGATACTAAATGTTACTTTAGTTTCGCAGTCAAAACAGCAAAACTCACGAGTTCATCAGTTTAAACTGTGAAACTGTTATGCAGTTTAAACTGACGAACTCGGGAGTTTTGAAGTTGTAACTGCGAAACTGAAGTTTCGCAGTTTAAACTGAAATGTAGTATCACACTTAGATTTGCAGAGTGAAGTGTGAATGACAACAGTCAAACGCTGACAAGTGCGTGTCAAATATCACACAGACACAGGAGGAAGTGAGGTCGGCCGCGCCCGAGGCGAATTCCAGCGCGCGCGGGGCAGACTGTTGGCGTTTCGTATTTGAGGGACACGTTTTGACCTTTTTCCTAAAGCGCGTTTGTTTATCATTCGTTTGGCAGCAAACATGCGTCACCGAGACAGACACACAGAGAGAGAGAGAGAGAGAGAGAGAGAGAGAGAGAGAGAGAGAGAGAGAGAGAGAGAGAGAGCGCTAAGGCCGATGATCTTTTTAATTTACAAACGACATGAGTTTTTATTTTTCATTTGAACTGCTCGTCTACTCTGCAATTAAATGTGTCTCGTTCGTGTTCTGTTTGCAGAACAGTAAAGCGCAGATGCAACAGCTCTCAATGTCAATATAAAATATCTGTGGACTTGCGATGTTTATAAATTACGATGTACGCCTGTAGATAGCCTATATTGGCGTACAGTTCAGACCGGCTGAATATTTACCAGTCCATTCTGCCACGCTTTTCGTTGTATTTACTCACAGTGGCAGTCAGTGTAAAATCAGCTGACTTTGCGTGTCGCGGAGTGCAGTGTGTGAGACAAGTCCACCTGGCGCGGCGCACGGCCCGACCAGGTTGCCCCGCTCTACTAAGCCCCGCCCTGCCACTGCCACGCTCGCCCTGTGGACGACGTTAATTGCCCTGAATTATGCACATTACGCACACGGGAGCCCTTCCGTGATGGGAGCGGGTACTTGTTGTCATAACGCTAGGATGGGGTGAAATTCTGAAAAGTAGGTAAAAAAAAAAAAAAAAAAAAAAAAAAAAAAAAAATCTATTCTCAGGCTATAATGAAAGTCATTCCTTTTCATGAAAATATGAAAAGTTGAATGGTTCAATCTCAGATATGTTTCTCTGAACTGAGCAAAGATATGTTCCAAAAATATTTTCCTTCGAGAGTCATGTCGTACCTCTTAAGGATCACATAAATGTATATTAGACCTTACTATCGATGCTCTCTTTTCTTAAAAAAGGGAAAACATTTTAATTATTAGAAACAAATAATTTTTAATTTTTGAAGAAAATTTTTGCCCACTGGCCATCTTATAGATATATTCTATGATGTGTTTTACGTGGAAGTGCAGGGGCAGCGGCAAGCACGTCAAGTCCCTTGGGGGTCAAACGCCCTAGGTTGCGTACAAAATGGACTCACATCGCGCGCCAAACACTAGCACCCAGTGGGGAATGAAACATTTCGGATTAAACCAGGATTAATTCAAGATAAGTTTCAGTTTGACTATCTGAGTTATTCGTACCAGAAACCTTTCTTAAACGTCTCGCTGAAATTAATCTCGATCGGATGGATCGCAAATTATTCCTTAGTCGGTGCTCGCGAAACGTTCTGCTGCGATCGATTTCGAAATGATTGCGAAACGTTTTAAATTTAGTTACCATAGTACACGGTAAAAATAGTTTCTTGTATTTCAAGATCTTTCTTGGATCTTATGGAGAATTGTAATGGACATCCAAGACAGACCTTGAAATACAAGAAACTATTTTAACCGTGTAGGACGTATAATGTTTTAATCGTTTCGGACCACATCCAAAAGGAATTCGGGAAACATTTTATGAGCTCTCCCGAACCTACGTAAGTTGTACTTCCGACATGAAAATGAAGTTAAGATGAACAGGATATTTGTTAAGTCCAGTTTGAAAATGTGTCGTTTGGACGTGTTCAAACAACATAACACATCAAAAACATATTGAAAATTTACAATAATGAATCAATGTTAATTGGGAGGAACCAGTGGTGGGCGTTATTTCATCTTGAGCATGTTGGTCCTGCGAAGACCGAACATCCTTCGTAAGAGATTATCTTTATATAATCTTTAGAAAACGTTTCCGGAACATATTACGAGGAGTGCTCTGGCCACAAGGGTTGTAGTGGAATGGGGAACGCAACGTAGCAGATTTCTACCAGAGCACCTCCGTAGGTGAGTGGGTAGCGCAGTGGCCTTGTAACTCAAAGGCTGAGGGTTCGAATCCGACTGGAGTCGGGCATTGGTAAGTGTAAAATTCTGTAAAATTGAAACTACTATAATGTCAACACCTTGGACTGAGGAGGAAAGCCAAAACGCAAGGAAAACTTCACCAGATGTTCAAAATTAAATTTGAACGCTTTTGATGGAACATATTAAATACGTTTCTAAGACTATCCCTCGAAACGTTTTCAAGACTATTTTATATACGTTCTCAAGACTATCTTTTGAAACGTTTTTAGACCGAACTATGTGCACTCAAAAGACAAATCTGATACGTTTCAGTGGTTCGTTCTCGGGACTAATATTAGTTCGTGCGAAGCGTTTTCAAGACATTTTCAGAATTAAAAAATCCTTACTGGGCAATCTATTTCGCAAGACTTAGAATTAGCGCCAGGTCGAGAAAGTTGCCCGCTAATGTTAAGCAGAGGTGCGTGGACAAAGAGAGAAAGAATGGAAACAGTAAAAAAAATTCTTTTGTACTATTTTTGATTAAAATTTGTTGTGAATCGGCACGACAGGATCGGCTGCGGCCATAAGGGGCCATCGTCAAGCAGATTAAAAAACTCACGGGCGTGAGCAATAGGCCCCCCTAACGGGGGCCTAAAAACTGTCGTTAATTCTAGGTTCTGCGAGATATATTGCAAAGATTGCGTGCAGGCAAGCCTCCCCGTTGGTTCGCCGCGCATTGTACAATGGGAAGTCCTCGTGCAACCCCATACGGCCTGCGCCACCTGTAGGGTGAACAGGGATGCTGACGGGAAGTGAGAGGGGGTGGGGGGAAGGTGGCACACTCTCAGACCAATACTGAGATTTTACAAGTGGACGATGCAAAGATTCTGTACAGTAGTAATACTTAGTAAATTCCTAAGTAATACTTAGAATTTTCGAAATAATTCCGGTAGGAAATAATCAGTGTACTGACAATTTCGTTACTAACAAAACAAAGTTAGTAATTTACTGAGAAAATTCTAAGTATTACTTAGGAATTTATTAAGTATTACTACTGTACAGAATCTTTAGTCTTCTACTTAGAATAAAGTCAGTATTGGTCTGAGAGTGCAGGGGGAGAGGGTCCTACACCCGGAGGCGGGAGAGAGGGGGGAGGGGGACCCCCTCCCTGTCGTGACCGCGTTTCAAGGCGGAGCCTCGTTCCCTCTTCGCGGAGAGTCATCGCGATGACCCTTTTCCACTCTTTTTTTCTTCAAGCAAATTTTCGTCGGAACGTGTACAGTATTCCTCTTGTTCTGCCTTCCGTTTGTCACACATTGTATAAGTGTGCATGAGAACTATCTGCGGTGTATACGCAAAGGGAACAGTGATGTTAGATAAGTAGGCAAAAGATCGTACGCATACACCTGTGTGTGGCAGACGGGTATCTCCGCCTGCCTACTAGGCAAACTCTCCACACATGAGAATACGTTTTGCCTAGTAGGCAGGCGCGCACAGGTGTATGCGTACGATCTTTTGCCTACTTATCTTATCTAACATCACTGAAAGGGAATGAAAATAACCCGGACTGATTTTGTTTTACAATGATTTTACCTTGCGAATAATTTAGGCTGCTTCGTCAATGGCGAACGACTTTCTTTGCATTGCAAACAAAATCCTTAGCCAGGGCGAACATTTTTTTCGTAAGCTTACGAACCAGACAAATCCTTTGCAAGGAGCAGTGCAAAACTTGTGTATTTATTTACACATGTTAAAAAAGCTTTTCAGAGGTTTCTCGACGTGGAAGTTTTTAGTTTTCTTAGACGTGTTTATGGAAGAGCAAACAGGGGCTAGCGTATGCCCCTGGCAAAGCTATACCCGTACAGCGTTTACGCGTCTCTACCGAGAGTTTTCTGATCCTCCACCACCGCCACAACAATAACAACAACAACACCATCCGCAACACGGATTCGACTGCCGGCGCCCTCGTGCGTCACGTGCATATAGATAGCCTCGAGCTCACGGCGACGTCGGTTCCGCTCCCGATTGCTTATATTCCTTTACTCCTCTCGCTTTCCGTGGGGGCGCCACGCCGCTGATTCGATCAGGATGACGACCTTCGTGTACATGAACGGGCACCTGACGGATATCATCGTCGGGCCCGCCCGGCCGCCGGCGGCGCCCCCGCCCCCCGCGCGCGGCCTGCCCCGCCTCCCCGCGCACCCCCGGGCCCGCAGCCGCAGCTGCTCCACCAGCTCGCTGTCGCGGACCTGCTCGGACCCGGGGGCGGGGGCGGCGGGGGTGGCGGGGGCGGGCGCCGGGGGCGGGGACTGCCGCGCCCACTACCTGCACCCCGTCGTGTTCCACCCCCGCGCGCACCAGCCGCCCCCGGCGCGCCCCCGCCACCACGGCTCGCACCCGCACCTGCAGCACAGCCAGCACGGCCGGGGGCGGCGAGCGCTGCGCCTGCACATCCAGCTGCACCGCCCCCTGGGGCTCGGGGGCGGCCGCAGGGCCCGGCGGAAGGTAAGCGATATGGAGAGAGAGTGAATGGAAAGTCAGCAGGAAAATGTCGTGATATTGGAGGAAAAATCGCTCGTTTCACGGATGTTCTTTTTTTTCTACTTATTCATGGATCGTGAGGCGTAATGTGACAATACTTGAATCCCTACTCGCGTTTCGAGATGAAATTCCTTGACAAATAAGAGACAGCTGTCAAAAAATTTGCGAGATGTTTTTTGAAAATAATAATTTTTTCGCTGAATAAGATAAGCCTGCAGTTGTACTCTTAAATTCTGACAAATAAAATTCTTGTATTACAAAGAATTCTGTGCAAATTTTCTTCGTAATACAAAGAGAAATCTTTGTAATTGAAAAAAAAAAAAACTGTAATACTATGAAATTTCCAGTATGTTACGGTCGCACAGACTTCTTTGTATTATACGACGAAAAAAACTTTGTAAAAGATTTAGAGTATGGCTTCGGGGAAGATCGCGATCACCTCTCTGTATACTTAGTTGTCCGTCGAGGGAGCAACCACTCCCTATCCGGAGGGACACATGATTTCACGATATATAAGATTTCTCCAGATTTCCTGAGATTTCTCGAGATTCATCCTTCTCTGATTTTACCTGATTTCTCTGATTTTGTAGGATTTCTTCACATTGCGTGTGATTCCACGAGATTTCAACCAGATTTTAACGGATTTCTCAAGATGCATTCAAGATTTCACGGGATTTCGAGAGATTTCGGTGAATTTCGTTTAGATGATTTCCAATGATTTCGGTGATTTCGCGAGATTTCAATGGGATTTCTCTGGGATTTCACCGGCTAGGGACACATGATTTCTTGAGTGGTTGCCCCCTCGTTGTCCGTTCATTCGTCCGTTCATTCAGTCGCTCATTCGTTAGTTCGTTCATTCAGCCGCTCATTCGTTCGTTAATTCGTCCATCCATCCATCCATCCATCCATCCATCCATCCATCCATCCATCCATCCATCCATCCATCCATCCATCCATCCATCCATCCATCCATCCATCCATCCCTCCATCCATTACGATTCTGAGCGAAAAGGATGAACTGAGTGCAAGTGCAAGTACTTGTACACCCACGGCTGACCCCATTCCAGGCTCTGCAACTTCACTGCCCTCCTCAACTCGCTGTTATCGTTAAGGCCCTTGTTATCGCGGACGCCACCCGCACCGCCCAGCGAGACCGCCACGGTTACGGCTAGAGGCCGCCCCGCCCCGCCCCGCCCCGCCCCGCCCCGCCCCGCCCCGCCCGGCGCCGGAAAGCCTTGGTGGACGCCGCGCGCCGCGCCGTCCACAAAGAGCTAGCGCTGTTGGCTGTCCGCTCCGCCTCGGAGGTGTTGAGTGGCAGCCCTTGCCCCGCCCCCGCCCCGCCATACCCCACCCTTCCCTTCCAGGCCCCACCTTGCCCCGCCCCCGCCCCGCCCCACCCTGCCCTGCGGTGTTGCCAGTTACTTCGATACGCACTGAACATCCTGAACATGCGTGCCTCTTTGAATTATTGTTATTTCTCTGATCTCGATAGGACAATGCAGTATGAGCTCGATATAGGTTTTCTAGAATTATGAAATTTGACGGCCATATCCGTTTGGGGAAATGGAAAGAGGGAGGGGGGTCTATCCGTGATTATTATTATTATTATTATTATTATTATTATTATTATTATTATTATTATTATTATTATTATTATTATTATTATTATTATTATTTTAAGAAGAAAATTAAGAGACGAACTGGGTGAGTGGTCGCCTTACAACTTCCCCGTTGTAATCATACTAGAATTCAAATTATTCACCTGAACTCACAAAGTCTATGCAAGACGAATCCACTTTTTCGATATAATAGGGTATTCCGCTGGAACGAAACCGGAACCTAAAGAAGAAAAGCACGACCGTCGGCTGTTTCCTCCTTCGCGCTCATTGGCTGATCGCTACAGTGACGTCACCGTTGACTAATTAGGGCCCAGGAGGAAACAGATCTGTCAGGCGTGCTTTTCTTATTTAGGTTTCCAGCGGAATACGCTATTCGCCCGGTGCCAATGACCATAATACCTGTATCAAACCAAATGTAGACTACAACAACCATGACTGCCACTGATCGATCAGCTATCGACTGTATTTGCCTCTATTCAAATAAGACATTTTCATTCTTTACCGATATTTTCAAAGTTACATGTACATCGGCCCCCTTTTCCACAGGAGCAGGGCGCACAAGACGCGAAGAGGCTGGGTGACTGGTTGACTTGGGGCGAAAATGATGATGGTATTGCGTGTTTGACTGTGAGTGTGTGCATGTGTGTGCGTGTGTGTGCGTGTGCGTGTGTGTGTGTGTGTGAGGAGCGCGCGCGCGCTGGGATGGGCGGGTGAGCCCCGAGCCTGACGGACCAGCCAACCGCCCGCCGATTAGAAGGGAATCTCGCTCCCCTCCCAGCCAGGAATGTGGGGGCCCCTCTGCTCCCCCCCCCTCCTCTCCGCGCTACGCCCCGGTGCGGCCTCCAGTCTCGGTGGCGCGCCCGGCTGCCCCGCGCTCTCTGGCTGATTGTTTTGCTGCCGAAACGTACATACTTGTTTTTGTTTCCACCTTTTTACCGCGCGGGCTGCGACAGCAGCGCGAGGGGGGAAGAGATGATCACTTATACAAAATGTGTACTATGATTTATTTATTTTTTTACTTTTGCTTTTTTTAAAATTTTTGAATTTTTTGACTTCTGAGTTCACTTTTTTGGAAGAATTTCTGTCACTTTTTACGTTACTAAACTGTGATCTCTTCCCTCTTCAATTTTTCCCTCGATTTTACGGATTTTTTAGTACATTTCATCTTGATTTTATTTTCATTTTTTTTCGGGGGGGGGGGGAGAGGCCTTGGTTGGTGGGGGGCGTACAATGATGTTTTGATCGCACGAATTGCATCAATGAATTGCACCAATCTACATCCCTACAAGTGTCCAACGCTCCCTCCCTTAATCAGCGTGCCTGATCAGTACGTAGATCCTTTCCACGTTTTGCGGTTTGTTCGATGATTTCTGTCTAAGCGGAATTTTTCGAGTCTACTTCTCCTTGGGAATTCCCTTTTACGTGTGGCGTGTGTTTTCTTATTGACTGATCGCTTTTGCATGTCGAAGCGGAGCTGGGCTCGGGGCTGGGGCTCCGTCCCCATGCCCTCGGGCTTGGAACGCCTCAGGGAACACCTCAGGGAACACCTCAGGGAACGCCCTTAACCTCGGGATGACCGAACGGACAGCGAGGGGTCGATCACTCGTGTACTCATGTATACACATCAGGCTGTACTCATCGATACTCAGCGACAATAATTTTCAAACAAAATGTTAAAAATTAAGCTGTTTTTGTTCAAAGTTTTGTTCAACAAGTTCATTTATTAACAAAATTATTCCTACACTTACGATTAAAATTGAATCCTGCCCTTCCGCAATCTCGGATATCCTCCCGAACTCACGTGTACACGTGAGAGTGGGCAGGCAGCCCCGCCCCGCGGCAAGCGGAGTGCGCTGCTGTATCATCACGACGCCACCAGCCTCGAGATATTTTTCTCCAGTATCCCGTGCATTTAAATTGCGGGACGGGTCGCGCTGCATACGGTGGAGGGGCGGGGCGGGGCGGGGTGGGGCGGGGTGGGGTGGGGTGTGGCGGGGCGGGGCGGGGCGGGGCGGGGCGGGGTGGGGTGGGGCGGGCTGGTGGGGCCCAGGTTCTTGTTTGTCAGCCAAGGAGTGGCGTGGCGGCGTTGGCGCTGCCGCAGCTTCCTCACGGCGGCATTCAGAACCTCCTTCAAGTCCGAGCGAGACGGAATGTGCGCAGCACGAAGCGTCCACGTGTGTGTGTGTGTCTGAGAGAGAGAGAGAGAGAGAGAGAGAGAGAGAGAGAGAGAGAGAGAGAGAGAGAGAGAGAGAGAGAGAGAGAGAGAGAGAGAGAGAGAGAGAGAGAGAGAGAGAGAGAGAGACGGGTAAATAGCGCTCGCCAGCAGGCTAATCACTCGCGCAGAGACTTTGGAGAGGGAGGGGGTGGGGGAAGGTGATGATGGGAGGAGCACGGCGAGGGGCCTGTACGGCAGGGTATGTATTTCGTGACCGCCCCCCCCCCCCCACCCCCCGAGGCTCCCCCTCCCTCCTCCCACTACCCCCTGCGCAATCTACCTGGAGCCGCGCGGGGGGAAAAAAGAATCAGCGCCGGTCGAACAACAATAAAACAGAAGGATTTGGAGGAGGTAGAAAACAAAACAACAAATTAAAATTGGAGTGGAATGACAAGAGGAGGAAATATCTGCGCTGCGTACTTCCGCTCTCCGAGGAGAAGGAGGAGGGCTTTGGGGGCTTTGGGCCGGGACAGGACGGGACGCGCGGCAATACACCACGCCCTGTTGTCTTTGCGGGGCGGGGCGGGGCGGGGCGGGGCGGGGCGGGGCGGGGCGGGGCGGGGCGGGGCGGGGCGGGGCGGGGCGGGGCGGGGCGGGGCGGGGCGGGGCGGGGCGGGGGCGCGCTGGAGGACGCGGTTTGAAGGTGGGAGGAAGACGCGCCGCGCCATCAGTAAAGATTCGCGCGCCGTCTGCCTCGTCTCCCCTCCCTCCTCCTCCCTCTTCTCTCCATCCTCTCTTCTTCTCTCTCTCTCTCTCACACACACCGTTCCCTCGCTCACTCGGGGTCGGGTAGGCCGACGGCTGACCCTTGACCTTGACCGATCTGGCGCCCACCCCGCCCCGCCCCGCCCCGCCCCGCCCCGCCCCGCAGCCCGCCACACTCACCCCGCCCCACCTTGAGTAGCCCAGCAGTGAGCGGCGGGGCCCAGCTGAACTTCTACCGGCTTAATTCACCTTATAAGATACTTGAATCATGATTACGAGGCTCTCGATCGCCGAGGTACTTGAACATGCATGCAGTCACGGCGCCGAAGTTCTGCCGGAGTGCGGCCAGCGAGTACTGACTGGCGCTGCCGCCGGCTCGCATCGCCCGTAAAGTTAATCGGGTTTCTAAAATTTGTAAAAGTTTTCAGCACTGCATGACGGCGTGCTCTCTCCGTCTCCTCGACCTTTCGCACTGACGCTCGTCCTTTCTCTGTTGCAGGTCCAGAGGCTGGTGAAGTACGAGCATGTAAGTCCCACCAGTACGCTCCGCAGGCACGGGGATCGGTATCAACGAATTACGTATGACTTCGCCGTAAACACTGGTAGAAATTTCGTCGTAAACTAACGACAGAAAAAAATTGCTAAATTTTATGGCGATATCAATCTTTATGGGACGAATCTGTCGTAACTTAACTAAAAAAAATCATATCTCTACATCTTTTTTTCTTGCTCTTAAGTCTTGTTCAATTAGGATTTGTGTCGAAAATATAAGATCAAAATCGTGCACTAACGACCAAAGTCGCACATTGAAAAGTTGAAAAGTGAAGTTACAAATGAAGCTCTACAAGTTTTTGACATCCTGCGTTAGAAATTTAAGACCAGTAGTAAATTTACAGCCAAAGTCGTATATTTAAGACTTTATTCTTTTAAACGAACCGTTCCACTATGAGATTTAACGAGTCGTACTAAAGAAGTTCTGTTTAGAAACGAAGTTATTGTTCTCCAAAATTTACATCAATTTCCAGCAGTGAGGTATCTGTACGCAACAAGTCTTACACGAGTGTAAGGACACCAATCGTAAGGGTCACCGCGCCACTGCGAGCGCCGGGGAGATAGGCAACCCAACCAGCAGTGAGGCTGGTCGGGCTGACTGCAGCAGGGCGGCAGCGGAGAGTTAGGAGTGTCGCCAGCGCAGGGTTGCAATGAGACGACAGTACTTTTTCAGCTTAATTTCAAGGCAAAGTCATTTCAGCTGGATTTTAAGAAAAATTAATTTCAGCTAAATTTCAAGATAAACTAATTTCACAACTCTACCACAGAGCTATGGTTCGCGATTTCATATTTGTCACAAAGATCAGTGGCGACGTTTCCTGCCAATTTGCTTTGCAATTCTCTGCCCGGTGGCGTCCGAGAGGGGGGGGGGGCGTGTCACTTCGAAAATTCATTGTAAGGCACCCCAAAAATCATGTTAAAATAATAATAGAAAAATAACAATAAAATCAAGAAGAAAGATTTAAAAAAAAATCCGAAAATCGAGAAAAAATTTACTAAAACCCGAAATAATATTGCATTCTGATATGTGGGTAAAAGATCAAAATTGTTCAAGAAGAGACAGAAATTTTCATGGAAAACTATAAATAAAAAAAAAAAATGAAAAAGAGAAAAAGTCGAAAGAATCATTGTTCACATTTTGTATGAGTGATCCCCGCTCCCCTCGGTGGGGCGTCGCTCGCTACGCGCCCCTGCTCTGCAGGCCAGCAGGCTGACGGCCTTGGTGTCCCGCAGGACCGGTGGCAGCAGGGCCTGCCGCAGGGCTGGCAGCAGGGCTGGCAGGACCTGCAGCGCCTGCAGCGCAGCAGCCAGGATGAGGCCGAGAGGGAGGCGGCGCGCGGGCCGCACCAGCCCAACGGCGACCTGGACCGCGTGCAGGACATGTTCCCCTTCGACCTGCTCCTGCTCTACGACGACAACCCTCTCGCCCTTGTAAGTATCTCAAAGCAATTTTTTTCATACAAAACTGAAATAGAAATTAGCCTGCCCTTGGAGCGGTGTTGTGTGAACGACCTTGTGCCTGTCTGTCTTCCCGTCTGTGTATCTGTCTGCCTGTTCCACTCGAAGAAGTTGAGCTAGACACCTGAAATTTCCAGAGTATCTTAAGGGTCAGTCCTGGACACCGCAACGCTCGGTGCAGTGCAAATCCAGTAAACCCCAATTGAAAAACTTAATTTACATTTATGTACATGGTAAAGTTTTTAGACACTGGTGAAAAGTGTAATAATAGATAATTACAATTTTTAACTCTTTAGAGTCTCTCTGGGCCCAATTTCCATCCGTTCTGCCTAACCTTCTACAGTTTAGGCACTTCAGCCAGACCGACGACCCAAATATGCGAAAGCACCCTGCATAGGCGCAAAAATTTAGTTCGCGCCTAAGAAAAAAAATTAGGCACACCAATATTAAAAGTTTTAAAAGTTAAAAGTTTTTAGCCGTCTTGCAAATTTCTCAAATCTAATTTCAGCTGAGAGCGATTTTATTTTCGTCTGCGTTGGGCGAGGGGGTATGCACTTGCGTAATAGTCGGGTCACACGCCCAGTAATAGAGGTGTAATAATCGCGTAATACACGTAATACTTTGTAATACATGTATTACACGTAATGCCTACGTAATAGACGTAATGACCGCGTAATAGTGTGTAATATCCACGTAATATCGGCGTAATAGTGCATAATATCCACGTAATATCGGCGTAATAGTGCGTAATACCCGAGTAATAGTGCGTAAAATCCGAGTAATAGCCGCGTAACACCGTCTCCGACACGTCTCGATGACGGAGTATTTACCTATTTGTCTCTACCCCTCGCTCGACTGTTGTCCTTCCCCGTGAGGCAGTCGCAGAGGGGATGAGGGTAGGGGTAGTCTCTAGCCTAGCCCAAGCCAGAGTCGGTGGTACAACCAACCACAGTGGTTTTTGTTTAGAATTTTCTTTGGACTTTTTCAAGGAAAATGTCTTTCATTTAAAGGTCTAATGTTTTGCAAGTAACATTTTAGTCCATGCCGTATTAGCCATTTTGATAATAGATATAGAATAGTATGAGTAGGTATCAGTTTCACGTACGCCTACCGAGTACTTTCCTCAAAATGTAAATGATCCAGTTTGGGTGTTTGACTACGGAAAAAAAAGTGTGAGATTTAAATAAAACTGGTGCACGAATGTTTCGAAAATGGTCACAGAAAAACATAAACAAGAACAGTAGAAACTGCTCCTCCAAACTTTTCTGCTATGCTAATGGTATTGGCAGTCACCCAAGGGAATGTTTGGCGTGCTCTTCTCAAGCGTAATACGCCTGTAATAGTCACGTAATATGCCTGTAATAGTAGCGTAATAGGAGTAATAGGCGTAATAGGCTCGTAATAGTCTCGTAATAAACCCGTAATACACGTAATGGAATGTAGTAGGCGTAATAACGTAATAGAATTCTATTACAGCGTATTACCTCATTTCGTAATAGTCGGGTCACGATATTTGGGAGTGCATACCCCCTCGGCGTTGGGTGTCGTTTCCCCGTATTAATTCGAGTGTAATTCTGTGACCTTCACAGTAGAAACAAGTCCTGGGATTCCGAGGAGAGTACGGAATCCCAGCGAATGTCCTGGAAAAAAGTAATTTTTCGGAGTTTTTTGCTGGAAAACCCTGAAAAAGACGGTACTTCCTGGGAATGTGCAAATTCTCCCCAGGACTCGTTTTTGACGTGTTGTGGTCCAGAGCGATATGAACTTTGCCCCTGTCCTGTTGCAGAAGGCGAAGGGCCTGATGTCCCGGCGGAACAGCCCGGCGTCCAAGCTGTCCCGCGCGCTCTCTACCAAGACGGTCGGCAGGACAGCGGCACCCGAGGATGTCCACGGCGCGGACAGGCCGGGGGCGGACAGACTGCAGCCCAGCCCCGGGGGCGGCGCCGGACAGCCGGCCCCCGGCGGGGGCGGCCCCGGGGGCGGTGGCGCGGGCGGCGACATGGTGCCGCCCGCGCACCCGCCCCCGCAACCGAGGATGCTCCGCCAGTTCATCATGGAGGCCCCCGCGCAGTTCACGACGGTAAGCGACGATGGAGTTTCAACGAATTGTTTTGGTTAGCACAGCGGTTCTCAACCTTGGGGTCGCCAAATTTTATTTTGGGGTCGCGTCGAGGGACCTGGGGTCGCCGGTGGTCGCGGTTTGGCCGTTAGCATCTCCTCAGGTCCCTATGATCACACTGTGGTCATGGCGCACCCGATATGCAAGGAAAGAGCGTAAGTCAGACGAGTGTCCTGTCCGACTCGCGGCACCGAAAGGAGGGAGAGGTGGGGCTACACTGTAAACGCCAACATAATAAAACCAAAATGTTGCGCGGGTTGCAGGGCGTGCAGGGGCAGGAGCGCCACCTGTTCCTGTTCTCCGACGTGCTGCTCGTGGCCAAGCCCCGCGGCCCGGGCCAGTACAAGCTCAAGGACAAGGTGCGGGTGGCCAGCCTCTGGCTCACGGCCGAGCCGCGCGCGCTCAGCGAGGTCTGCGAGGTGCACACCGCCAAGAGCGCCGAGACGTCCTTCGTGCTGGGCTGGCCCACCACCAACGTCGTCGCCACCTTCAGGTAAGTGAGTCGGAAGGGTTGTTGTCACCCGACCCGGCGGCGTGCCTCGTCGTCAATTACCCGCATTACCCCCGGCCATACCGCGCCGCCGTGGCACCCCCCCCCCCCCCCCCTCCGCTTTGCCCTGCCCCGTTCCCGCCGCCCAGACGCCAGAGTACAAGCTCGGAGCAACCCTTTGCTAACCGTACCCTTGGACACGGTCTCGCTAACTGGCGGGGGCAGAGAGGGGAAAAACTTTGAAACATTTTTATACCTTGTAATTCAAAGCAAAGAAAAAAAAATACAGATATTTTAACTTTATGTGCAGTGCAAGAAAATTCAAATCATATATTGCAAAACATTCAAAAATAATTCACCCCCCCCCTCCAAAAAAAAGGAAATTCAGAAAAAGACACAACTGCTCCACGACACTTTAGTACGTTAAAATTCCGAGTTCTTGTTTTTCCCCTCGTTGTGCCCCCTCCCGCCGCGCCTGGGACAGGCGGGTACTCTGCCCGTCGTGATGGCTCAGAGACACTCCGTGAGTGCAGCTCGACCTGGTCCGCCCCGCCCCGCCCCGCCCCGCCCCGAGGTTTATCACCGCGCCCTGATACGCCCCGCCCCGCCCCGCCCCGCCCGAGGACCCCCTATCGCTGCGCGCCGGCGCGATGCGCTAGTTCTCCGGTGCCAGAGGGCCGGGCCCTGCTGGAACCCGAGTGCGACTGCGGAACACCGCACCTCATCCCGTCACGGCATCGTCCCTTGCGGCCGGCCTCACACAAGAGTGTGACTGTGACGATGATAAGGTGACGAGACGAGCTACGGCGACACCAGCGCAGCGGGTCGCAAAGTGCGGGTCCTTCCTTCTCTAGTCACACCCCCGCGCGTCGTCACACTCTCGTCACACTCTCGTCACAATCTCGCGCCGCCTTCCGCCGAGATATTCCTACCCATGAAGCGCATGTAATTCATACGGTTCTGGGATAAAAATATTGGGCTCGGACTTAGCGAAATTGTACTCGGGATATGCAAGTGTACGCTTCTCTGCATGAGAAAGAAATCACAAGTAACGAGGAGCTCCAGGCTCCAGGATCTGAGACGGGTCCACAGCTCCGGACGGGCAGCCGTCAGATTCAGAAGAGCGCGTATTGGTATCTCCGTCCTTGTCACTCGCATGAGTCTCGGCGGCCACTGAGGAGTGAGTGAGAGGGCACTACAAAACGATCTGGTTGGGCCCCGCGCGCCTCGACGCGACGGCCAGAGGGCGCTCTCACCCCGACCCGACAGCGACCAGAAGAAAATGAAAAGTTGTAGAGCAGCAAGTATCGGGTGGGTACGGCGCGCGGCGCGCACGCTCAGGGACAATCACCAGAGCCGAGACGTCAGTATAGCATGGGGCGTGGCTGTCACTAAAGTTAGGTCGCGGACACTACACTCGCATGATGCGCTGTGTACTCGAATCGAGTGTACGTACACGGTAAAAACAAGCCCCAGTATTCCCCCCAGGCCCAGGGTTAGCTGGAAACCAGGAGATCCCCTGGAAACTATTTCCAGGAACGGAGAAAAGGATTTAGTTCTCACAACAAACAATTTGTTAATATAGCCTTAACAATATATTTTTTGTTCCAGCAACTAAAAATCTGTTACGACAACAGTACCCCCACAAAATTTCTGTTGTAGTAACAGATTCTTTGCTCTGCCAACAGATTTTTAGTTGCTGGAACAAAAAAAAATTATTAAGGCTATATTAACAAATTCCTTTTTTCCGTGGGGGATCCCCCCCTGGTGATGACGTGGGATTCCCAGGGAATGCCCTGGAAATGATTTCCAGGGCTTCTCCTGGTTTCCAACTACCCTGGGAATCTCAGGGCTTGTCTCTACCGAGTACGTCTTGATACTCTTCAATACCATTGCACTTGACTGTATATTTAGGCTCAAATCAACACTAATGTGTGCTCAAATCGGTCCCCGAAGCGCTTGAATGAAACGCTTATTGGTTCGAGGCTGCAGGAGAGAAACGGTGCCCGGCCCGGCTGCTCGTCCCGGCTCGCCCTGACCGGCCCTCACCCGAGCCCGGTTACAGCCCCTTTTTCCCAATTCTATTTTCCCAATAGAAATTTTTCCCAATTTTTATAATCCCAATTGTACTTTCCCAAAGTCAATATTCCCAAGTAATTTTATTCCCAAGTAATTAATTTCCCAATGTACCTTTTCTCCACTTTTTTTTTCTTTCTCAAAAATGTTTTCTTTCTTCTTTCTTTCCAAAAATATCTACAGCGTGAAATTGTGGCCCACAGCCTTCAGAAAGTCGGCCAGTCTTCCTTCTTCTTTGTAGGTGTACTGACGGACGATGTTGTGGATGAGTAACCCCTGGGATTCCCAGGAGCTTTTTGGAATTTCCTGGCGCGCCAGTCATTTTCCAGGAGCACCCTGGGTTTCGCATATATTTTTCCCAGGAGCAGCCTGGGTTTGCGGACCCTTTCCCAGGCGCACCCTGGGAATTTTGTGCCGAGCGTCTCTTTCCCAGGCCACGCCTGGAAAATAATTTCCGTCTCCAGAGTTGATCCTGGGAAAACGTGCAAAACGGCAAACCCCGAAGCTCCGACGGTACTCGACGTCCTTGACGTCATCCAGGGTGGACCTCGATGGGTCTCATCATGACCACCAATCCGGCACGTGTTTTTCTAATGTTGGGGACCTGCTGAGGTCGGCCTCGAAAACTGTTTTGCGCTGCGGCCATCGGTTCGCGAGATAAGAGGACGTACCACGACGTACCGGGAGCTCCGCGCCAAGGATACGTTCACATTTCGGAGGCCAAAGTGACCCTGGCGCCTTTCTCGTTGGGTGTCCGGGACTTCTGACTTCAGAAATATGTTCCACAGGCTGTGGCGCTTCTGTAGACACCTCTCACACCCTTCTGTCACCTGACATTGGGGTTTGGCGGCGTCCTAAAACTGTTCATTCCTGTAAATATGTCGTGTTCAACAGGATCAGACTGTTAAGGACGCCGCCCCCGCAACAGCGCAACAATGAGAACTGTGGCCTCCCCCGGCCCCAATGCTTTTGGGAAAATCGTTTTGGGAATTTACGATTGGGAACTTCATATTGGGATTACAGGATTTGGGAAATTAAATTTTGGGAGCTCATAAATTGGGAATTTAGTTTTGGGAAAAAGGGGCGTCAACGCCCGAGCCCAGCGGCAACCCCGCCTTGTCACCCTGCTGTGTGGAGGCGCCAGACGAGAATGGTGGTCGCGTCCGTCGCGACTCGACCCCAAACGTATTTATTTGCGCGCCTGTGTCTGAGCTGTCCTTTCCTGTTCTCTGTCCCTGCCTTCCCCCGGTCACACCGTCCCACCCCCACCCCAACCCCGGCTCCTCGTCAAGGGCGCTGGCTGGGTGCCCCCCCCCCCCTCCCCTGGTCATTTCCGTATACCTAACCGTTGTAACGGCATGTTTCAGCGGTCAGCGACTTACCGCTGTTGGCATTTCCGACGAGAAGTGGATAACCAAATCGACGTCAATTTATACAAAATAACTCCGTCGACAAACGTCAACGTCGATTTATTTCTCTGGCCCCATATGTAACAATTATTGAACTATAACGCAGTGTTGGGCCACGGCCGAACTTTCTAGATGTGGGCCGCCGTTTATACGCGGCAGTAAAGTAGTCTTGTCCGCCTCGCCTGCGCCACAACGTACGAGCGGAGAGGTAACTCGAGAAAGTTAAGGATCCCCCGGCTCATGCGATCGGAACCGATGATATGATAGACGAGCAACTGCGCATGTATGGGTGTGTATTTCCGTGTGTGTGTGCGCGTGCGCGTGTAGGTGAGTGTTAGTGTATATGCCAGTGTGTGTGTGAGTGAGAGGGATATGCGGAGATAGAGGGGGCAGGACGAAGAAGCTCTGAGGACGATTCATTGGCGGCCAGTCATTCGCCCGTGAAATGGCGTCCATCGTTAAGTACGCTTTGTACAACGTGGTGCAGGGGGGGAGGGGGTGCTGACTACCGCTGGACTGGACTGCTGTGGGCTATATAATCTGTCCGTCCCCGCCCTACGCTGCGTGCGTGTTCCCCTACACAATCCTGATTGACCCCCCGCCCCCCACGTGCTCCCTGTCTTCCACGTGTTTCCTCCCGACGGCCACGCCCGGGAGGGGGCCAGGGCCGGGCCAGGGCAGATAAAGACGCAGTACATCATACCTGTCGTGTCCCTGTCGAGTGGTTTTTGTCGTGGCTTGGTGGCGCCTGACCCCCGGGCCGCGCGGTGAGGTGGGCGCCACAGCCCCGGGGCCAGCAGGACCCGCAGGGCCCGCAGGGCGCCAACAGGGCGGGGCCAGCAGGAAGGGAGTGGCTGGGAGCCGGCGGCCGGGCCGGGCCGGGACACGACGGCAAGGTCGAGACAGCCGTCTGATTCAGAAGATCGCGCCTCTCTTCTTGTCGCACCTGTGGCCGCACCCCATGTTGGGGATGGCAGGGCCCCATGGGTGCGAGAAGGACGGCGGTGGGGGATGGGTGTCGCGCGGTCCCCGAGGGTGGCGACGCGACGTCGCGCCGAGCGCCGAGCTCTGCGCAGCCGTCTCATTCCGAGGATCGCTCCGGTCGCGCCTCCGTCCCTGTCGCACTCGCGGGGCCCTGCCATCCCCAACATAGGGCACCGCCATAGGTGCAACAAGGATGGAGGTACGGGGGCGCTCTTTTGAATCAGACGGCTGCGGTCACTCCCGGTTCGGCCGGCGCGGCACAGCGGGGTGTTCCGGGCGCTCCGGGGTGCACCAGCCCCGCTGCCGCTCTCTGCAGCCGTCTCTCTCGCTCTCAAGGAGTCTACCGCAGGGTGCGAAGATAGCTGTCTCTCTCGCTCTCAAGGAGTCTACCGCAGGGTGCGAAGCTAGCTGTCTCTCTCGCTCTCGGGCACCGGATCCGCTCTGTCCGGTGTGGGATATGTAGCCCAGGAAGCCAAGTAAAAATTTGGGCTCTCGCCTTAAAAAAATTGTAAAAAGCTGGATTTTTGTACAGTGGTAGAGTTGAGTGTGCTGAGTAACCTATTTTCTGCCCCCGGCCTAAAACCTTGAGCTAACCGAGATATTGAACAAAAAGGGCGTAAGTGCAGGGGTTTGGTTTTATGGCCGCTGCTCCTGAAGTTTTCATCGTAGAATGTCGATTTTAGTCTCAAAATAACCGCAGTGAACTGAAGAACAAAGTAGCAATTCCAGAAGTTCCGACAAACAATGATTTATTACTTTAATCGTTAAAAAACCAAAATTGTCAATCGTTCACTCTTTTTTACATCGTGATAAATCCCAAGGGAGCCGTCGGGTGCGAAATTCACCTTTTATAAACGCTGTTCCCACATTCTTGATCTCGCTGAGGCTATTTTCGGATTTTCGATCCGACCTTCCGTTCCGGAGAAATGATTAAAATAGTGAGGAGCTGCACTGAGCGCGCGGGTCGCCGCCGCTGCTCTCCGCGCGGCGCGGCCGCCTTCCCCCTCCACTCCGCCCGGCTGGCGGTCTCCGGGCGGCCGGTCGCTCTCTCTCCCTCCCGCACCAGCACGCGGGAGCGACGAGGACAGAATACTGCGGGCTTCCTCACGTTGTCACCCGGTGCGCGCCAACTTCAAACTCCAACACACCAGCGTGAGAGCAGTGTGTACAGTAAAGAGCACATTTAATTTGAAAACTTTACGGTATGTATTTAAGTGCGTTTATCTTAAATTGTTGTTATTATACCCAATCATAGTCTTTATTTTACAGTGTATTTGAAAGTTTGTTTACCTAGCTCACAAAATATTCACCATATTCGAACAGGGATAACTATTTTGGACTCTGGGATAACTTGCGCGTGCGGTGTCTCCACACCGGGAAGCTAGGAGCAACGCAAGTAAATTGTCAGGTGGCAGTGGAGATAGGCACGACCTTACTGGAGAAGCAGGGAAGGATTTTGAAACATCAAAACTGCAGCCAAAGGGGCGTGTCATTCCCTTGTTAAGCACTCCCCCACCGTCGAAGGCCAAGGAGGCACTCGAGATCGACACGCAGTTTCTCTTCATGAAGATGGTAACATTGGACATGACTCATGACGACCTCAAGAGATTCCTCACATATGAGCTGAAACCCTTGCCCCCAGCCCTTTTCGACAAGGGCTTAATGAGGCACAATAAAAAGGCCTCTCTCACGAGGAGATTCAGGCTGGGTGCGCAGGACGCCGATGACAGCCTGTTCGAGGAGCCATACGGCGACACACCGTCTGGGCCTTCCCTCCCCACTAAGACTGCACTGGACGGCGGCCACCTGCTGCACACGGTGGCATGGCCCCGGCTCGGAGGCGGGAAGGCACCGACTTACGGCGATGTGTGTCTGAGGTACGTCCGGCACGTCGAGAAGTACACCGATCCAACTGTTGTGTTCGACGGGTACGAAGAGAGCTGGAGTAACAAGTGGGAAACGCAGCAGCGCCGTGCGGCAAGGAAGAAGCCCTGTGCCAAGTTCATTGTTACCGAATAGGGGACGACCAGCACCGCGTACATCCGCGAGGACTTCCTCTCTTCTTACTCTTTTGACGGAGATATTAGAAGGCGCAGGCGTGGAGGTCCTGCAGGCCCCGGCGGCGGATGCTGACGTCATAGTCGCAGAAAAGGCCATGGAGTTGGACCAGCCTGGGCTGGGCAGCACGTCTCAGTTATCGTCCCGCGACACTGATATTTGTTGCGATATTAATCGCTCGCGCTGGTGACGACACGGGCATAACTGTGACGAAGCTTGGGACTGCAACCACGGCTGAAGAAGTGTTCTGCATCCGGGACATCCGTCGCCACCTCGCCAAGCAGGGCTTACTACACTGCGTTCTGTTGTGCCACGCTGTCAGGGTGCGGCACCACCTCGGCCATCACTGTTTAACGATCCGAATGCGACCAGAGAAGACATATCGGAGGCAGGCGAGCACTTGATGCTTTCTTGGGGGCGGTGGGTTCGGCACCCTGATCGACCTGCGGTACAAGGAGTACAACGAGAAGACCAACACAAAGACGAAGCTAAACCTAAACAGGCTGCCAACGCTCCCTCCTACTTACGCGGCTGCCCAACAGCCCAGCTTAGTGTACCTGCAGGTGCAGCAGTGGCTAGGGAATGACCGGGACCCCACTGCGTGGGGGTGGAAGGCCGAGAACGGCACGCTCCCTGCCTATCCCCACCACACTGCCAGCGGTGCCCCCGAGCTCCAGGGCAGGCTCTCCTGCAAATGTTCGGCGCTCAGGTGCGGGGTCAGCTGCCCCTGCAGGAAGCGAGGCGCTATCTGTGATTCCACGTACAGCAAGTGCAAGGGTGAGACTTGCAAAAACACCACCGAAGGAGAGGATGACTGGGGAACACTTCTCGGCTTCTCGGTAAGAAGATTATATTATGTTGAATTTTCTGGTGTCTTAGTTTTTTTAAATTGTATTAAGCTATTCCGTCTTCGTTACAGACTGAAAGAACTACCAATCAAAAGATCAGGAACGCGGTGAAACGACTGCACGCACGCAAGATAGCAATAGGTACAAATATCTAGTTATTATTTTAGTACTCAATAACGCAATATTTTTCTATTTCTATTTTTTTGCAGTGTATACACGATAAAAATAGTTTCTCGTATTTCGAGATCTTTCTTGGATCTTATGGAGAATACCAAAGGACATCCAAGACATCTTGAAATGCAAGAAACTATTTTTACCGTGTAATGCAATGACGATTTCATCTCAAAACAATATTTTGCAAGCAACAATTGTCAGTAGAAGCATAATCCAGGTAAGGCACTGTTCTCTCGGTAATTTGGTTTACATTTCTACTTCAAAACCCCCCAAAATAGACAACCTGTCGTCTCATTACAGATTTCCGCAAGAAAGTCAGTTTGGAATTGCCGCTCTGAGACGAAGCGACGGCGTGCGGGAGCTCGCAGTATTCTGTCCTCGTCGCTCCCGCGTGCTGGTGCGGGAGGGAGAGAGAGCGACCGGCCGCCCGGAGACCGCCAGCCGGGCGGAGTGGAGGGGGAAGGCGGCCGCGCCGCGCGGAGAGCAGCGGCGGCGACCCGCGCGCTCAGTGCAGCTCCTCACTATTTTAATCATTTCTCCGGAACGGAAGGTCGGATCGAAAATCCGAAAATAGCCTCAGCGAGATCAAGAATGTGGGAACAGCGTTTATAAAAGGTGAATTTCGCACCCGACGGCTCCCTTGGGATTTATCACGATGTAAAAAAGAGTGAACGATTGACAATTTTGGTTTTTTAACGATTAAAGTAATAAATCATTGTTTGTCGGAACTTCTGGAATTGCTACTTTGTTCTTCAGTTCACTGCGGTTATTTTGAGACTAAAATCGACATTCTACGATGAAAACTTCAGGAGCAGCGGCCATAAAACCAAACCCCTGCACTTACGCCCTTTTTGTTCAATATCTCGGTTAGCTCAAGGTTTTGGGCCGGGGGCAGAAAATAGGATACTCAGCACACTCAACTCTACCACTGTACAAAAATCCAGCTTTTTACAATTTTTTTAAGGCGAAAAACCTTGGCTTCCTGGGCTAATGGGGGTGTTGTGGGAAGGGGGCGGCAGGGGCTCCCCCCGACTGCTCTGGACCAGACCGGACTGGACACTGGACAGTCGACTGGTCCAGAAGATCGCCCCCGTACTTCCGTCCTTGTCGCCCCTGTGGCGGCGCCTTATGCTGGAGATAGAAGGGCTCCAGGAGTGCGACAAGGACGGATGAGGTGCGAGAGCGATCTTCGGACTCGGACGTCTGGACCGGACCGGGGGGGCCAGCCCGGCCGGCAGAGGACACGAGGCAGTCCGCCGGTCCGCCGTCACAGCGGTCACAGTCGCCCACGCAGTCTGTCACGGCGAGCTCCATGAGCGTTCGTCACGCGAGACAACCATGACAGCAGTACCTCAGCCGTCGTCTGATCGCTCTCGCCTTCCTCCGTCCTCGTCGCTCCAACTGCGGTGCCCTATGTCGGGGATAGCACGGCCTAATGCGTGTGACAAGGACGGAGGCGCGAGAGTGCGCGATTTTCGGAGACGGCAGCACTCTGCAGATCTAAGTGTGTAGTAGATTGCCACTTTAAAGTGCAAAACTGAAGTTCTGCAGTTATAACTGCAGAACTTTTTTGTTCTACAGTTAAAACTTCAGATCTCTCTATCCAGTTTTTAGTGCAGAACTGGAGAGTTCTGAACTTGCAAGTGTAGAGCTTAAGAGTTCTGCACTTGTAACTTCAGAACAAAAAAGTTCTGCACTTATAACTGCAGAACTTTAGTTTTGCAGTTTAAAGTGGCAAACTACTACACTTAGATTTGCAGAGTAGGCTTGAGGCTCTCCCGTATGACACGCGTGTTGGCCAGGCTGCCTACCCGAGCCTCCTATACCAGGCGGGCAGGCATCCCTGAGACAAAAAATCGACTTGGCTTGGATCAAACTGATTTTCTGTTCGGTTCAAGAGAAAAGCCAAGATGGTCTTGCCGTCTGATTCCGAATAATGCTCTCGCGCGCAAGGGGCGGCCAACTCGAAAAAAATGAAATGTGTACAGTACACAGAAATACCTATGTATTTATGGAAATACACTAAAAGTACAAGGAAATACTCTACAATACACAGAAATACATAGAAATACTAAACAAAAATACGAGAAAAATACCAAAAAAATACATAAGAAATACAAGAAATACAAGGCAAGTGTACACAGAAATACATGAGTTGGCCGCCCCTTGCTCGCGCGCCACCATCCTTGTCGCGCGCATGGGGCCCTGCCATCCCCAAAACGGAGGGCACCACCATAAGGGCGATAAGGACGGAGGCACGAGAGCGATCTTCGAAATCAGACGGCTGGACAAACCCGACCGGGTATACAACTCTGTGCTGAGGAGGGAAGGGGTGGTAAGAAGATCTCGGAGCAGGGCAACGTGCGGGTCAGCGGAGGGGAGGGGACTGGGTCGGAGGCAGGCGGGGGGCTTCAGTCGGGAGCACAAACAACAAATGCTCCAGCAACAACAAGCTCGGAAAATCACTTGGCTCTGTCGCGTCCCCCGGACCGGCCCGGCCCGGCCCGGGACCGGTACGCTTTTCTTTGCCGTGGGCTGCGCGGGGTGAATCAGCTGGAGGGGGTCGGAGGCAGCGGGGCGGGGCGGGGCGGGGCGGGACAGTGCGGGGGCCCCGATGCTGCTTCTGAGACCTGCCCTGCCCTGCCCCGCCCCGCCCCGCCCCGCCCCGCCCCGCCCCGCCCCGCCCCGCTCCTCCACCGCCTCAGCCTGGCCGGCCTGCTCACCTGTTGTGCCGGGCTGGGCCGGGCTGGGCCGGGCCCAGGCAGGGCCGAGGACCCTAGCTAATCCTACCGGCGGCGGGCAGGCACGCATAGGCAGGAGGGCTCGCGGCCCGGGCCGGCCCGGGTGACACGGGTGACACCGGGTGACACCGGGTCGGCAGCAGCGCTGCGCTCATCTCAGCCCGGCTGGTCTGGTCGACACGCCGTCGTCGTCCTGCATGTGCGGCGGGTGGGGTGGGGGCCACTTCACATGAATCCGAGCAAACAGCGATTTTTCTGATTTTTCCTGATTTTCTCTTGGTTATTCCTGATTCTCCTGATTTTTTCTGGACTTTTTCTTCTGATTTTTGTGGAGTGTGTACAATTACTTTTTTTTTTTAGTTAAGCTGCCCTCGGGGCTCACGGCAAAAACAATGCCCGATTTTGTGAGGAAAAGAGGAAATTTTGGGGGCATTCCGTGCCTTTAAGGAAAACTTCCCAGATTTTGTGGATGGCCCCTCAAAAAAAAATAATAATTATAATCAGGAAATTTATCTCATTATTTATGAAGAGTTTTCCTAAAATCCACGGAGTGCCTCAGCGTTTCCCCCTTTTCCACAAATAAAAATCAGACGATGTTTTCACCGTGGTTCTCTCAAGTAGGGGGCAGCAGGGGGTAGGCCGGCCCGGCTCGCCCGCGGGGTGGGGTCCTGTCTCACGATCTCACATCGCAGCGGATGCTGATCTGGCCATGCCGCTCGCTGCGGTTCCGGCCGGTGGGGCACATTCCTGTCGCGCAGCGCAACTGAATCTCCGACACGACGCGACGCGACGGGGAGGACGGAGAAGGAGAAGGACGCGCAGAGGGCAGCGGGGCAGCACCACGAGCACCACTGGCCCACAGAGGCATCCCGTGGCCGTGCGGGATCACCTTCCCCTCCAAGAACACCGTGATACCCCCCGCCCCGCCCCGCCCCGCCGCTGCAGTCCGCGCCGGCTCGGAATCAATGTGTACCGTTCTCTTACTTGTCTGATGTCGCGCAATGTCCGGCCGCTTATTACGTGACAGCAGTGCTCTCTCTCTCTCTCATTTTCTCAAGCCCTCATCTTTCACATGAGCGATGCCTGCTCAAAAATGTGCCAATCACTCATTTCTTTCTGCTATATTGTGAGAAAAATTCTCAGTAAAGTTCTGTTTTAAACATAAAAAAACTCTCTGCTCCCCTCTCTCGGTCTGTCCCTCACTCTCTTATTATCTCTCTATCGATGCACAACATTATTACACTACCCCTTTTCGACCCAAAATTATTGATTTCGATCACCCAAAAAATCCTGTTCAGAGACTAAATAAAAACCCTCTCCTTTTATCTCCCACCCATTCGCCCTCTACGTCCCGTCCCGAGCTCCCCCTCCCCCTCACCGCTCGCTTCCTGCGCGGGAGTTCCAGTCTTGTCCGGAACAGGAAAGGAACAGAGGAGGACGATCGCTACGCTGCTTCCGGTCGGGTCCAGGCGGGGTGGGGTGGGGCGGGGTGCGGCGGGGCGCGGTGGTGCGTTGCGGCCGGACCGGACAGCGACGGCACGAGAGAGCGGGAGCCTCTTTGCCGCCCGTCTCGTCGCGTCGGGGTTTTTGGTCGGGGCATTTACATTTTCCACGCCGCCGCGTCCTGTACCCGGCCCGGCCCGGCCCGGCCCCCGGCTCGATCAATTAGGATTTACACCGTCGAGGACGACATGCTGTACGTGAGGCTGATCATACGCCGCCGCCGGCTGCACGACCAACAGGCGACTCGCACACTCTCACACAGTTGAAGGCATTTCCGAGATATTCCTACAGGCTTGTGTAAGGGTGCTGTACTATAGTGCAACGACGGACTTACTTTTATTTTGTGCAAAAGTAAGGATGTTTCTCTTTACAACCAAGACATTTTGAATATACATAATGCCTTAATGGTTATTAAGATGATTGCATCATCTGTGGAAAAAGAAGTCCGAATTACACTATGACATATAAGTAAACAATTCACCAAAAAAAGTGAATGACGGTTTGAGAGTGCGCGGGTCGAATCCTTTCGCGGCCGGCCCGGAGTTGCCCGGAGTATCACTCTGGATTTCTCAACTTCGCTTTGCGCTCGGCGCTTTCCTTCCTTTTTGTTTTTTCGTAATTTCTTTGGCTGGCGCGGCTGTTGAATGGATATAATTTGGCGCGGCTGTTGGCAGTGTACCGGGGCGGGGGCGGGGCCGGGTGGGGACAGGCTCGTCTCAGAGCCTGTCTGCCAGCGTGTCCACCTGTCCCGCACCCTCCAGCGTGCAGGGCGGTCTCCCCTCCCCCACCTCCAAGGAGAACTCCCCCGCCCCCGCCCCCGCCCCCGCCCCCGCCCGACCCTGCCCTAGGCTGGGCCCGGGCCCGGCGCGGCGCGGCGGGGCGGGTGGCCGGCCGGGCCCGGGCCGGGCCCAGGGGAGGGGTAGGGGTACTCTCCTCAGTTCAGTTCTCCGCCGTACCTCGAGGCGCGAGGTGGTGCACTCCGTATCGCTCTGCCCCTCACCATGACGGTGCACCGCGTCGGCGCGGCCGGGGCCGCCGGGGTCACCAGGGCGCGGGCGCTCCGGCCCCTGTCCATGCCCACCCTGAGCCTGCACGGGCACGGGCGCGCGCCGCGGCGCTCCGAGGGCTCGTCGCCGTCGCCCCTCACGTCCCCGGGGACGCCGCCCACCTCGTCGCTGGGCTCGCTGGACGGCTCGGGCTCGCTGGGCAGCCTGGCCAGCGACTGCTGGGACCAGGACGAGGACAGCCAGGACTACGAGGCGGAGGAGGACGAGGCGGCGGCCAGGACGGGGTGCTGGGGGCGGGCGGCCGCGTCCGCCCCCGCCCCCGCCCCCGCGCCCAGGGGCAGCCCGCACCTGTCGGCGTCCAGCGCGCCCGCGGGCCGCTGGGCGCCCCTGGACTCGGACGAGCCGCCGCCGGCCCGGGCCGCCAAGTCCACGACGCCGCCGGCCTCCGCCGCCCCCGCCGCCGCCTCCCCCGCTGCCCCCGAGCAGCACGCCAAGAGGCCCACGTTCCTCAACCTCCGGCGCACGACCAGCGCCAGCAATAGTAACACCATGTCCGCGCAGAAGTACTCCAAGCTGCCCGTGTCGACGTTCGGCACGGTGCGGCGCGTCAGCGAGTGGCTGTCCAAGTGAGTGGAGGCGTTGGGGTGTGCAGCGGAACTACACCACATCAGTGCAGCGGGTGGGCGGGGCGGGGCGGGGCGGGGCGGGGCGGGTCTATGACCGCGCTGATAGCATCTCAGCCCGGGCCGGGGCCGGACCGGCTCCGCCCCGAGTGTGTGCAGGGCAGTGCGACCCCCGCCCCCCGCCCCGCCCCACCCCGCTCCAGGAAATCCGAACATTTTAGTGGGGAGAAAGAAAGTGGCAGTTGTGATTGTGTGTGTGTGTGTGTGTACTTGCGTCCGAGTGTGAAGGTGCGCGCACGCGCGTGTGTGTGTGTTTGTGTGTGCTCGGCCCGGTCCCGGGTGTCGTCACGGATTGGAGACCCCGCCCCGCCCCGCCCCGCCCCGCCCCGCCCCGCCCCGCCCCGCCCCGCCACCACCGCGCCCCGACGACGACGGTTCGAGTCGCGTGGGCTTGCTTACGCCGTGCCTGAGTGAGAGGAGAGTGTGTCTGTGCGTGTGAGAGAGAGTGAGTGAGTGAGCGCCCGTCTGTTGACGCAAGCCACTGTAGCACTACGCACAGTGCCCGTCGCCAGCCCCGGCCCCGGCCCCGGCCCATCCCGACCATTCCCGACGTCCCCCGAGCGATCCCTCTGCTAATCCCTCCCTTCTCCATGTGTGTGTGGGTGTGCGCGTTGTGCTGCGCGGCCCGGGCCGCCCGGGCGCACCTCCACCACCGCCGGTCCTCCCCCAGCGTTGCCAGGTCTCCTCCCGGGGCATCCGGCCTGGGCCGAGGCCGGGCCGGCCTCTGCCCTGCCCAAAGGGCCTGTACTGGGCTTGGCAGGCCAGGGCTCGGCGGGGCAGGTCGCCAGGCCCGGCCGAGGCCGTTGTTGTAGACCGTGGGGAGGAAGGGGTAGGGGGTAGGGGCGGGCGGGGCTGGAGCCGAGCGCTTTGGCCGCGGTGGTTGCATTCGAAAAGAACTCCCCCACCCCCACCCCTCCCCCCACCCGCGCCTCCAGCACATTATGCCCGTTGGGGTGGGTGGATGTCGAAGGTCGACGGATCCTCGGCATAAGGGAGGAGAAGGTTGCGTGGGAAGAGTGCGGGGGTGTTCCTCGCAACACGTGTGTGTGTGTGTGTAGGTGTGTGTGTGTGAGGGAGGGATGGAGGGCTGGTGGCACATTGTCCCCCGACCCCGCCGACGGGTTCCCCCATGCGGGCAACACATGGCAGCGCGGCCCGGCTCCGGCCCCGACCCGGCAGCAGGCGATAACTTGCCAAAGAACCACCCCCTGCTCTATTATTCTTTGCCCCCCGCCCCGCCCCGCCCCGCCCCGCCCCTCGGTACCGAGAACTCGCTCTCTCGCGTCAGTCGTCTTTTTATCCAGCGCGCGCTCCGCTTTGCCTCCGCTGCTCCTCGCAATGAAGATCGTCCTTCTCTCCCGCCCCGCCCCGCCCCGCCCCGCCCCGCCCCGCCCCACCCCGCCCCGCCCGAGCTTCGCGGAGCCCTACCCTACCCCACGGGGGCCATTGATTCGCGCGTCCCGGACGCGCTCACGCCTGCTCACGCACTGCTCGGCCTGCTCCGCAGCGCAGCGCCGCGCGCAGCAGTACTGCGAAATGAAGTGACCTGATCGCCGCGCTGCCGTCTGTCTCCGAAGATCGCTCTCGCGCCTCTGTCGTCCTTGTCGCACCTATGGCGTTGCGCATGCTGGGGGTGGCGGAGCCCCAAGAGTGCGACGAGGACGGAAGCGCGAGAGCAATCTCCGCCGCGCCGCGCAGTGCACAAGACCTGTGGCGGCCCCCGGTGCCCCCGGTTCGGGCGACGGCCGGTCGACTGATTCCAAGGACCACTCTCGATGTGCCTCTGTCCTTGTCGCACTCCTAGACAAGGCCGGCCCGGCTCGGCGGGGCCAACACCGCCATTCGCCATGGGGGCGACAGGGGCGGAGGCAGGCGGAGGCACCGGGGTTGATCCTCGGAATCAGTCGGCTTCTCTGACTCGCCTCGCCTCGACTCCAAGAAAAATGAAAAGTTGTAGCAGCCATCGTGTGATTAGCTCAGGAGGCTGCCCCTTCCAAAAAAAAAAAAAGAAAAAGAAAATCGTAGTTGAAACGGCTTGTTCTTACGCCTTCGCGCCCTGCACCTGACTAAATTCTCCTCCACTCTGTTCTGCCCGTACAGCACGCAGGCCGCCAGGGACCTGTGGTGGACCAAGCTCAACGAGGCCGTGTCGGACGAGACCGACAATGAACCCAAGTCAACGAACATCCAGGTCGTCTTCTATGACATGGACACCAACATCGAATACGTGAGTATGCACACTATGGCGGACCCTACCGGTGTTCTTGTTAGCGATTAGGGAAAAGGGGAAGTGAAGGAATTAGGCGAAATTGGCAGGCAGGCAGGCAGCCAGCCAGCCGGGCTTGGACGCGTCGCATTGTTTCGAGCACGGCCCACCGCCTGGGGCTGTCCCGGCCTCCCGGCCCAGCCGTCAGCAAGCGCTCTTCGTCTTTCTGTTTCTCTTTCTCTCCTTTATCTCTATCCCCGCTCTCTGTGCGGCGCGCAGTAGGCTGCCCACTGATTCCGAAGATCACTCTCGTACCTCCGTCCTTATCGCATCGATGGCGGAGCCTTATTTTGGGGCTGGGAGGAGGGCCCAGGGCCCTGTGCGTGCGACAAGGACGGAGGGGCGAGAGCGATCTTTGGAATCAGCCGGATGCCTCGAATAGACAAGGTCGAGCGGGCAACGCTCAGCAACTCCGCGACGCGCACCTACTTCGAGGGTGAACCGCAACACGTGCATTATACCACCCCCGAAAGGAAGGCTCGGCCGCTCGGCCACTACGCCCCGCCCCGGTGGTGGTGTGGTGGACACATGCCACGCACCTGCCCCGTGTTCACGGTGGCGCGGGGAATGAAATTGATCATGTCGAAAGCACGATATCGTAGTGATTCGTACGGTTGAGATACCTTTCTCAAAGGTGCTACCTTTTCTTTTTTAAGGTGAGGCAGGGCTGGGCGGACAGCGCTTTTATGTGGGGTACTTCAGTCAGGGTCATGGCAGGAGCGGGTTAGGGCGGGGCGGGGTGGGGCGGCCTGAGGTAGGGCGGGGCTGAAAGGGCTAGCGTCGCGCCGCGTCGTCAAGGCATCGCGGCGCGACAACGTTTTTATGTGTCTGTCTTGTCTGGTCCCCCGGACTACCATCTCACCCCGCCCCGCCCCGCCCCGCCCCGCCCCGCCCCACCCCACCGCACCCTGCCTCGCACCACCCGAGCGCCCTACGCATTCCGGGCTGTCACGGAGACGCAGCCATCAGGTACCAGATCCAGATTTCGATTCCGCTCGGTCGCCCTGCCCTGCCTGCCCTGCCCTGACCCTTAGCTTCAGGTGCTCCTGTCCCTGCCCTTGCCCTACCCGGCCCGGTCCCATCCTATCCGGCGGCCCTGCGGTTCGGATCGGTTCGCCCGGGTGAGTCGTGATATGTGACGGCCTGCATCAAGCGCTCTTAGGTCAGGATCGGGCTCAAACTGCCTCCCCCCCCCCCCGCCCGCACCCTCTCCCTCGGACACCTGTAGAGCTGCTGTGGGCCCTCCAGGGGGCCGGGGCCGGGCCCCGAGCGGGGCTCAGTGGCTCCTCTCCCCGCCCAGGCATAAACGATGTGGGGAAAGCAATTTACAGTAATGCCGGACTCGAGGACGGCGTCGTTAATGAATAACAGGCCCAGAAAAATAATAACTTTTTACGTCCATAGGTCGGTGTCATTAGGCATTACTCCAGACGCTCCAGACGTAGGAGCAGCAGTTTCTCTCCTCCAGGAGGCCGCGGTTCGGGCCGCGCGGTCCCTCGCGCGGTAAAGCCAGCCACAAGGGACGGTTCAAAAAATAGAATAAAAGGGCTACGAAGATGAAAGAGGGTGTCCAAGGGGAGCACAGTCATGTCGAGTTATGGGATCTTATAGCCTTAAGGATTAAACCAAACGAGATTTGCGCTGTAGACCATACTGGGTTGGGAATGTGGTGAGCACTTAAGCATTCCATTGGAGCGCAACACACTAGAAAAGTCCTTACGATTGAAAGTCGCCTCAATCGCAGCAGACTGAGCCACTCCAGCTGCACACTTTGCACGCGTTCGTATGCAAAAATGTAAACTCACTCACCGTTCAGACGCGCCGAGTCCGTGTTGGGTTGCCGTGGCCGCTCGCCGTTCCCGCTCCGCCGCCATCTTGGAAGGGGTTGGGGTCCAGACATCATGGGGTAGGGTAGAAAGAACAGATGATCCGCGATTCGATTGTTCCAAAAATAGTCACAGTTTACCAGTTAACTGTCTCTGAAAAGGCTACAGCGCTAACCGAGAATCGAACAAATTAACCGATGACGTGAATAAAATTGTTTACCGACGGATGATTAACCGAGGACGGGATCCAGGACAATCTGGCCACAACCCACCACTTCCGCTTTTAAGTCACCTGGCTTCTTTTCCTTCTTTTCTATTAACTGCTGCCAACTTATACCTCACAAAGGACTAAGAACCTCTGGCTGCCCTGACAAACATGCAGGTGTTCAAACATAACGGTGCCTGCTTGCTACGTTTGTTGTTATGGCAAAGCATACTGTTTGACTTAATTCTACAGCATCTGGAGCAATTTGCTGAAGGGTGAATGGTATTTCGTGAATATCAGCAAGTTTTTGAAGGAAAAAAATAGCAATATTCAATATTTGTCACTAAGCGAGGCAGACCTGCAACTACTTTCCACTTTCCACTTGTCGGTCACTGGATATACCCCAAGACCGGCTATAGCTGTGAAGTGGAAGGATGATTAAGAACATAGTAATTCAATAACGACTCTCGCCTAAAAAAAAAAGTATATTTGAATAATTTTTTTAAAATTGTGACTCCTCGAAGACTAGACGCTGTTGACTGTCGGAGGCGACTGAACACGGGAGCAGCGTTGCGCGGTTGCGCGGGAAGCCGAGGATTAGGGTAGGGGATATTTTGAATATGCCTGTCTCTGTCGCACAAGTGTGCCCTGAATCCTTTGGATGGCCTAACCTGACTCTGGATTCCAAGGAAATGTTCGCAAATCGTAAAAGGACCTATGCAAGGAGTACTTTAAAAAAAAAAAGAAAAAAAGAAAAAAAAGTGTACGATTGAATTTTGAGTGAAGGACCCCCCCCCATGATCCTAACGGCCTGCTTCTTCTCCAGTGCAAGACGCTGTGCGTGCGGCCCGCGGACACCGTGCAGGGCTGCATCCAGATGGCGCTGGAGCACCTGGAGATGCAGTCGCTGGACCCGCAGAGCTTCCAGCTGTGGGCCAAGACGCCTGGAGACGACTCGCCGTACCCGCTGGTCGGCCACGAGCGGCCCTTCGCCATCCGCATGGGCTGCCTGCGCGACCAGATGGACCAGGGCGAGGGCTTCGACCTGGACCACTGCAACAACATGTACGAGCCGCTCAACCCGCGCCAGCGCTGCCAGTTCATCCTGCGCAACGTCAACCAGCTCACGGACCAGCACAAGAAGAAGCCCAAGAGCCGCAAGAGCCCCATGCGCCTGCGGCACGTGTTCAAGCGCGCCAAGAGCGAGGTGAGCGTGGACGTGGAGAGCGGCGGCGGCGGCGAGCAGCCCGAGGAGAGCAAGAAGAAGGGCAGCAAGAAGAACAAGCTGCTCAAGCAGCGGCGCAGCGCCGGCGGCAGCGGCCAGGACGCGGGCGACGGCGGCGCGGGCGCGGCCGGGCTCAGCGCCTACCTGGATGAGCAGCCGGCCGCCAAGGGCGACCTGTTCGGCGTGCCGCTGCAGCAGCTGTGGCGGGAGTGCCACAGCCCGGCCGGCCTCGTGGTGGACGACATCGTCGGCGAGCTGGCCAAGCCCGTCATGTGCCTGCTGCACCACGTGCTGGCGCACGGGCTCCACACGCAGGGCATCTTCCGGCGCTCCGCCAACCAGCGCGCCGTCAAGGAGCTGCGGCGCGCGCTCGACACCCCCGCCCCCGCGGCCCCCGGCGGCGGCGGCGCCAACCTCTGGGAGGGGCCCCACGTCGAGGCGGCCGCCGCGCTCATCGACAAGTCCAGCATCCTGACGACGTCCTGCGCGCTCAAGGAGTTCCTGCGGTGCCTGCCCGTGCCGCTGCTGGTGCCTGAGCTCTGCTCCGACTGGCTCGCCGCCCACCACATCCCGGACCTCCCCCAGCCCCCAAAGCAGCAGCAGCAGCAGGCGACAACGCAGCCACAGCAGCACCCCGTCAACCCCGTGAAGCTGCAGCGCTATGCGGCCGTGGTAGCGCAGCTGCCGCGCTGCCACCGCGGCCTGCTGGCCTACTTGCTATGCCTGCTGCACACCATCGCCATGCACAGCCACATTAACCTGATGGGCTCGCACAACCTGGGCGTGGTGCTGGCGCCCAGCCTGCTGCGCGCGCCGCTGCACGCGCCGCCCGAGCTGGAGCAGGTCCTCACCGTGTCCACACCCGCCATCGTCGCCTTCCTCATCGACAACTGCCAGGCGCTGTTCGGCCCCGCCGTCACCAAGCTGCTCGGGGAGCTGCCGCCGCCGCAGGACAGCGGCGCGGAGGAGTCGGACAGCCTTCACTGTGAGTAAAAAGCACTTGGGGCGAGGGCGGCCTAGTCTCTCTCCTGCTCTCTCTCCCTCTGTCTTAATTTCTCTGTCTCCCTCCCCGTCTCTCCCGTCTCCTCGTTTTCATCTGCGTGATGTGAGGTGAAGTTGACGCCGGCCTCCGTTACAGCAGGCGGCCTGGACAGCCTGGAGCACCTGGAGCCGTGCCCGCCGCCCCGGAAGGACAAGATGTCGCTCAGCCGGGACTCGGGCCTCACCATGAGCGACTCCCAGCTGTTCAGCCCCGACGAGGAGGAGAGCGGTTCCACCAGCTCGTCGGGCTCCGGCCGACAGCCCCCCGCCAGCCGCTACAAGGTGAGCCCGGAGCCCGGAGGGACTCGCAGGAGCCTGGAGGGACGCGTAGACATCCGACCTGACGTCCCGGAGGGACACGTAGAGGTCTAATCTGTCGTCCTCTTTTCTTCAGCTGTCCGCGGGCTCAGTCTCGACGGCCTCCTCCGGCGCGCAGGCCCACGCGCAGCCCACGACCGCAGCCTCGACGCCGTCCCCGGGCTGCCGGCAGTACGTGCGCGTTTACGGCGGCTGGGAGGAGCGGCGCGCGGGGCTGTACAGCACCTGTAGCAGCCCCCGCACCGCGCAGCTGCCCTCCGCCACCTCCACGGGCACGGGCAGCACCGCCAGCACCGCGGCCCCGGCCGCCGCCCCCGCCCCGGGACCGTCGCCCTTCAAGCGCGAGGACTGGTTCCGGCAGCGGTCCGCGCTGCGCAGGCTGGCCAGCGGGGGCGCGGGCAGCCCCAACAGCAGCAGCAACAGCTACAGCCCCAACTACAGCCCGAGCAGCAGCCCCGGCCCTGGCCCTGGCCCCGGCCCCGGCCCCGGCCCAGGGGGGCCGCAGGCCTCTGCCGGCCAGGGCCAGGCCGCGCACCAGGACATCTACGGCACCACCGCGGCCTCGGCCTCGTCGTCCTCCTCCCCCATCCCGCCGCAGCGGCAGCGCCAGGGCGACCGAGAGCGGGGAGCGGCCAGCCACAGGTGAGCCGATACGCATGCGCACCGCACTCATACACTCTAACACTTAATACAACGATGCTTTTGACATTTTTACAAATTTTTGTTTTGATTTTTCGAAAAAGAATTGTCACTTAGTGATAAATTTTTATTTCGTTTGCATTTTTTTTTGTTGCGTACCATGGTTTTCCGAAGTGACTCTCGCTGCGCTCCTGCGCACCTGCACCCGGTCTGGCTGGACGTGTTTATTGACCTCTGCCTCTGCCACTCCAGAGATGAGTAAAAGGCTTTGAGTGCCGTGGAAAATGCATAGAGGTCTCCCGGCCCAGTCCGGCCAGGGCCCGGGCGCTTATTATATTCGCGGGGCGGACTGCTACCCCATTGTGTCCGCGACCGCCTCGCCCCGCCCCGCCCCGCCCCGCCAGGCCCGGCACCCGGGTGTGTCGTCCGTTCCGTACCGCGGCGGAGCAAATCAGGGACTAGGCTGCCCCCTGCCTCAGGCTTAGGGTGACAGTGACAGTGATTTGGTGGGGCGGCACAATGCGTGCCACTTCTCCAGTTAGAAGTCGCGTTTTTTCACATAAAAAAGCTTTTTCGCTGCAGACAATTTTTCTGAGTACATCGAAGGTTTAAACAAGGTAGACGCACGATGTGAAGCTGAATTATAAGTGTGTCTACCGTACCCCGCGGCGCACCAGAGCTGGAAGTTAAATACCAAAAATCTTGAATATTAAATTTCTGTCTCATTTTCCTTTGTCATTATCAAACCTAGTTTCAGCATTTTAGATATTGGGTGTTCCGCTGCCGTCTTTCCGTGTCGGTCTCCTCATGCGCTCACTGATACAGCTGAGCATGCCGAGTTAAAATCAAATTTCAATTTTTATTTTAGCTCAGCCAACACTATCCCCGTAACTTGTCTCATGACCTAAGGACTCACTGTAAAAATAAAAAAAAAATATAAGTAAATTTACGACTTTTTTCGTAATTTGTAATTACGACACAGAGTTGTAAATTTACGAGCGCAGTCGTAAATTTACGACAGTAGGTTCTTACTCATCCAAGAAAACTTAGTCAACCCGTGGTGTGAAAAAATTATCGTAACAACACAACTGGAAGTTGTAACTTTACGACAATTAATCATGGAAAATTTTCCCGTAACCCTCACGAATATTTGTCACAGTGACTAACGTGTGCCCGTGTGTGTGTGTGTGTGTCTGCAGGCTGGAGGGCGGACGGCAGGACCGCCTGCGGCGCAGCGCGTCGGAGGAGTCGCTGCTGGAGAGGCGGGCGCCCCCCAGGATCCCGGCGTGCGAGCGCGCGCTCCCCGCGCTGCCCGTGCAGGCCCGCGAGCAGGACCTGCTGTACGCCGCGCCCGCCCCGCTGCGCGCCGCGCCCAGGATGGCGCGCTCCCGGAGCGCCTTCCACCTGGGGCCCTCCAACCAGCGCCTGTCCGTGTACCCACAAGGACCCCAGCCGGACCTGGACCTGTACGGCTACGCGTGTGTGCGCGGGCCCCCCGGCGCCACCGCCGCCTCCGGCAGCAACAAGAGCGCCGACGAGTCGTACGACTCGAGCACCCTGTCGGACGACGACTCGACGCCACACGTCTCGCGGTCCAACTCGCGCAGCAAGGAGCCGTCGTGGAGTCCCGCCCCCGCCCCCGCGCCCGCCCCCGCCCCCGCCACCTCCGCCGCCTCCAGCGCGCCGCCCCCGCCACTGCCACCGAAGCTGAGACACCTGCCCCCGGTGCACGTCGAGCTGGGCGCGACCATGGAGCGGCGGGGGCGGTCGAGGAGACGCCTCCCCAAGGCCGCCGCCCGCTCCAAGTCGTTACCGCCCCCGACCCAGAGCCATCAGACGACCATCTCCGCCCCCGGCAGCCCGCCCCCCTACCGGCCGCCCCCCTACCGCCCCCCGCCCAGCGTGGTGCCCAGTCACCGAGCCCCCATCACCACGTACTACCTGGGCACGCGCAGCGGCCCCCACCCCGCGCCGGCCCCGGCCCCGGCCCCAGCCCCGGCAACGGTCCCGGCCCCGAGCCCTCAGCGGCCCGTGCAGGCCCAGGCTGACGAGGGGGAGTCATATGTGTAAGTCTCTAAGTGCCATGTCTCGTTGTGCACCTAGTGCCGCGCCATGTATTTGTTGTGCATATTGTGCATACCTGCACCAGTCACGTGTGTTCTGTACAAAATTTTACAATTATGTATTCATCATTTGTAAGTAGAGTGTTTAGAACTGTTATTTCTTGTTTCTAGTTACCATTGAGTTATGAAGATTTTTTTTAATTATTATATTATCATACAGTTGATGTTGTTGTCTATTTGAGCCATGTTTTTGTTGCTTGAAAGTAGTGATTTTGAAATGATTCAAGTCTACTCCGTATAAATGTAGGATTGTGTGTTCTAAGGATTCTGTCGTATGCAGTCACATGTATTAGAGATTTAATTACAGAATGGAGCTGTTGTTGTCAAAATTAATTTTAATTTTGCAGGAGAGTTATAAAATGAGTCTTCTAAAAAATACTCTAGCTTTACAAGCTGTAATAGATTTTTACTTTTATTGTACTTATTCTTGTTTAAATGTATATAGATGGATGCCATTTAACGTCAATGTGATCTTTAGAACCCTCCTCCTTCTTTTGCTCCTGAGAATACAAATTTGTATACCACTGCTGAAATAGCTGCCCCAACTGGTGGACCGACAAAGTATACCTGAAAAGTAATATTAACTGTCAGCTTTGCCTCTTTTGAGTGTCAGTGAAATTAAATTTAGCTGCGCTGGTATATCTGTCAAACTTAAAATTCTGGATGTCTCATCTGAACGAGAAAATTAAAGAATATTACCCAAATGTCATCCCAGTAGTTTTGTGTGATTGCTGAGGCCAAGGTCCTCCATGGGTTCATGCTTCCACCGCTGAATGGAATCTGTGCACAGTATGAAACAGTCACTCAATTTTCAGTCCAATTAAATCCACATATCTATCATGCATTCTACTCTAGTTTCAAGAGGGGATGTCAGTGAAGAAATCCGAATATGTTTAAAAAATTTAAAAAAAAAAAAAAAAAAAAAAAAAAATAAATAAAAAATCATTCGCTTCGAGAGTTACAGCAATGATACTTACTTAATAGTTACTTCAAAATATGATTTTGATTTAAGTATCATCTGCTAAAAAGGATAAAACAGGCTGTCGCTGGCGGCGCAATTATGCCCGTCTTCGGAGTGACACGGGGTTTGCCTAACCATCCAGGGGCCAGAGGGGCCAGCGACCCTGGCCCGCCGCCCGCGCCGCGTCCTGCCACTCACCCCGACCCAGTGGCCGACGGCCAGGGCGAGTCCCACGGCCACGCCGCCGAGGTCCTTGAGCGCGTCGCCGCGCTCCGGGTCGGACGCGCCGAGGAACACGAGCACGAGCAGGCCGGTGATGAGCATCTCGATGCACAGGGCCTTGATGCTGCCGTTGTGCATCCCGCTGGGCAGCGTCACCCCCGACCCGCCCAGACCCTGGACCACATCATCACATCACGCATGGTCGCGAATGAGAGTGTCACATCCACCACCCTCCTCATCGTCATCCTCATCCTCACCCAGGCCATGGCGGCCCCCATGAGCGAGCCGAGCAGCTGGGCGGCCACGTACAGCAGGCAGGGCTGCCACTCGATGCGGCCGTTGATCAGGGCGGACATGGACACGACCGGGTTGAAGTGCGCCCCCGAGACGGGCCCCAGCGCGACGGCGAGCGTGGCCAGGGTCATCCCGAAGCGCAGCCCCACGTCGCCCAGCGAGGCCAAGAACATGCGGTGCTTCAGCTCGTCTGGATGCGGATAAGGGAATTTTCATGTGAAAGACATACAGTTTTCTGAACTTTCCCAAATTTCTGGATATTTTGTAAGGGCGGAAAGGGGGAGGGGAGCTGCAAGTACTACAATTGCTTAGAATTGTTACTTCCTCAACAATTTTTTTTTTTTCCAAAAAAAAATTTTGCGGTGGCGAAAGCTTTCAAAGTAGTCATCTTCTTGAGACAGGCAGCAGCCTGTGGTTCCCCAGGTTGAGAAGACAGGACACATTAACACTCGGGCGTCGGCCGCGGCTCGGCTCGGCTCCTTGCAGCTAATTGTCCGAGTTTTTTTTTTTTTTCCCCAATGTCGTCACAACAAGTCCGGTCGCCGGGGCGGGGTCAGCGTACCCAGAGTGTCCGGCGAGCTGAACATGATCGAGCCGCAGAACACGAGGAAGGTGCTGCCGGTGACCTCGGCCACGAGCGCGCGCCAGCTGTTGGTCAGGGCCTCCATGATGCTGCGGCTGGGAGGGGGTGACGGAGTGGTGACAGGTGGTGACGGGGTGGGTGGGGTTCTGGTCCTAGGCTGGTCACCACCACTGTGGTCACCACGGCGACGAGACGGAGCGCTAGGCGATACTGGCACTCCAACTCATTGATCATTATTGTTGGGCCGAGCACGCCGGCCAATACAGCCATAACAGAGACCAGCTGGTTACTTAGTCTTACACCCTTCCTGCCTCTCTCCTAATCCTCCTGTGCGGAACGGTGATGTGAAAAAAAAAACAAAAAAAAACAAGCACTATTATTGACGTACACAATGCCCCTTCCCCCTCACAGCGTAGCAGTCCAGCGAGTCCAGCCGCCAACTGCTTTTGAATCCTCCCGCCTAAATCTGCCAATACGACCCCTCCCCTTCCCTGCCTTCCCCGCTGTGCATCGACGCATCGACCCTCCCCCGTGCCAGTCCCGGTCCCCCCTGAACCCCCCCCCCCCCCCGCACCGCACCTTCCGCACCCCGACGAGCAGTATGGGCAGGTCGTAGTGTCTGTTGTGTCAATTTTCAACTATCGGGCGCTGCAAAACACGAAGTGGCCGCGGCCCGTATTTAAGAGATTCGCGAAGTCTTCGCTCTCTTTTCGCCAACTATCGGCTCCCTTCATTACTCCCTGTCAAAGCGCGCACAAAAACTAAAAATGTAATCCAGAAGCTAGGTTAGGTGGTCCGTGTAAACTTTTCTGTTTCTGCTGGTTTACTTTGTTTACTACAGCGGTTTCGTTTTGCTTCCCCGGGCCCGTATTTAAATAAGCTTAACTGAGTGTTGTTGATTTCACATCCCGGCGGGCTTTGTCGCCCTCGGCTTGGCGAAATGCAGATCGCGAAAATGTTGTGAGCTGCTATCACTGTCATGTCTGCTCCGCTGTTTGCAAAGGAACCCGCCGCTGTCAGACACTCCGCGGTCCACCGCTCGCAGGGTTCCGAAGCATCCTTTTGGGTAAAGAAATTACTTTGATCGCCTGTGATATCAGATGCTCGAGAGCAGTGATATAACCTGCTCGTAGCAGACAGCTTGCCCCCCCCCCACCTCTCCCCCTCGCCCCCCTACTCCTCTAACTCTCCCCCCCACCCCCTCCCACTCAGCAGTTCTTCCCCCCCACTTCCAACTTCGTGTTTTTCCCTCGTCAGCTATATGAATCAAAAGACCATGGATGTAAACAGTTGGGCAAGGCCTGCCAAGCTAGCCACTTCAAACTGGGCTTTAGTCATGGCAAAAGTGCCACATGTTGACGTTTATGTGGAACAGGAAAATCTGTATGATGGAGCGGCCCAAGTAATCGCCTCCATCCGACCAAAGTGGAAGTTGAGTGATGTAAAATACAAGGTAAGTCTTTCTTCGCATCATCATTAATATGGGGATACCAACTTGTCTCATGATTGCAGTAAAGTTGTTGTCAATTGTAATCGTAAATTCTGATAAACATTTTACAAGTATTGAAATTAAATTATATCGCAGTCAAAAAAAATCTGGTACCAACTTCAAATGCCCTTTCCAGTAAAATGCAAAGTGCTGTTCTTTGTACAGGATACTTCACCCACGTGTCATGCAGCTAAATGGTTTGAATTCTGTTGCCTTCACGTAAAATGAATTATTTTTGTACCCGCATTACCATGTCAATTCTCACATTTGTCCTTGTTCACATTCGGGTAATTTTTGGCACACATTATTGGAGTGTGGCTCTTCTCTGATTTGTCAAGTAGGTGGGCCCATGATCTTTAGACGAGACAGTCCTGATTTTTCTCCCTCTCTCCTCATTGACCTAATCTCTGCGGCGCTGGCCTGGCCCTGTGTCGCCCTGCCTTGGCACTCATTTCCGCTATCAGTATGTAGCGCCACGCCCCGCCACGCCCCGCCACGCCCCGCGGCTCACTTGGTGTGCGGTGCGATTAAGTAAATTGCGGTCCGAGGAGGGTAGGCTGACGACAGCTGTACCCGTTCACGTCTCCAGCCAGCGCTGTTCTAACAAGTAGATTGTAAGCGCATCAAACGCGTTTGATACAAAAAGAAAAACCTCGTTCTTTACCTCTTTACCCTTTACGTTAATAATGTTAGCTTTCAACTAGAAATGGTAAGTCAACAGCAGGATAGTGAGTCCATAACACACACATTGTTGTCAGCCACGTTCAAACCTTTCGCGGCATTTGTTTTCTTTTTGAGACAAACTTTTGTAATGACTACAGGATATCTCAATAGATGGCGTTGTTACTCGCGCATGCGTACAACCCATATCGGTGGTGTTGACATTGATACTCTCAATGTTGATAAACACAAATGAATGTAATGTTTACTTTTTAATTAGAAACTGCAGAGTGTTGAAAATTGTTGATACGTTTTGTGATAACTTTATTTGGCAAATAGTGTAATTTGGTTGTGTGTCCATTCGTAATTAAGTCGTAATGGGTACGGTATAAAAGTGGTCCCGCGGCGAGCGGTCGAACGTCTCTGTTCGAAATTTAGATTCATAATTTCTTAAAATTTTGCTTAGTGACTCGAAAAAAACCTCTATTATTGACTCATTACTGGGTAAAAAGCTACAATTTGCTTGCAGAGACATAGCTGTAGGTATTACCATTTCTTCGCTGAAAATGGGGTCTAACTTACACCGCACTGAGCACAATACTCGTTCTTTCACCTCTAGGTTAAGAGAGATGTGGAAAAGGTAAAGAACGAGTAAAAACGAAAAAGTCAACATGGTCCGCAGCCTATCTCGAGCCATTGTTCGCGACAATGCAGATAGTAGTTTGCTGGTGTTCTTCCGTCCACCGTGGGACGCGGGCGGGGCGGCGCGGGGCAGGTGTGGGGCAGGCGCGGGGCAGGTGCGGGGCACGCGCGGGGCAGGTGTGGGGCAGGTGTGGGGCAGGTGTGGGGCAGGCGCGGGACAGGTGCGGGGCAGGTGCGGGGCAGGTGCGGGGCAGGCGCGGGGCAGGTGCGGGGCAGCTGCGGGGCAGGCGCGGGACAGGTGCGGGGCAGGTGCGGGGCAGGTGTGGGGCAGAGGTGCGGGGCGGCGCGGGGCAGGCGCGGGGCAGGTGCGGGGCACGCGCGGGGCAGGTGTGGGGCAGGTGCGGGGCAGGTGTGGGGCAGGCGCGGGACAGGTGCGGGGCAGGTGCGGGGCAGGCGCGGGGCAGGTGCGGGGCAGCTGCGGGGCAGGCGCGGGACAGGTGCGGGGCAGGTGCGGGGCAGGTGTGGGGCAGAGGTGCGGGGCGGCGCGGGGCAGGCGCGGGGCAGCTGCGGGTTGCACACGCCGCAGCCTTTAGGTCCGCATGCGTGACTGAGGCAAAGTTGCACCGGCGCGCTTTGCTCCGTGTTCGATTTTCGTTTTTCCGAAGTGTAGTTTCACAGCTGTTGCGCGCATTGACGTTATTGGCTGAATTGCGACCAATGCCACTCTCTGCGTCACCTAGCCCCAGCAACTCGACGGCCTAGCCCCCGCACCCCATCTCCTCTCCTGTCATCAGGGTGCCACAGATGAGGTGTATCCGGTCCGATTCTGCACGGCCCGCCCAGGGAAGTCCCCCTGCGAGGTGCGCGCGAAACAGGGTATGGGGGAGGGGGTCGGAGTGGTGGAAGCAGTGCTGCCAGAAAAGAAGGCAAAGATTCCCGCGAACATTCACCTGTGTGAGGAAGACGGGTATCTACGCCTGACTCCTAGGCAAACGTCTTTCCTTAAAGAGGTGTATTCGTGATAATCTTCGCCTACTCACGCGGGCAGCACTGTTTGCAAGTAAGAGAGGCGCGTCCAAATTTTATATTCAACCCATGTTAGTCGGTGTATGTCTATTTCTGCCTAACGTTTCGCTCCTGACCGGGTCGTGGTGCTGCTTCTGCTTGCAGCTCTTCACGGACGGCATCACCAACAAGCTCATCCACTGCTCGGTCCCGGACGACGTGCTCCTCATCCGCGTGTACGGCAAGAACACGGACCTGCTCATCGACCGCGGCGCCGAGGTGAGCAGCGTCGAGTCCAGGACGTGCAGTTTAAGATCAAGAAGTTGTTGAACTCGAACCGACACTTCGCCTCGTGTTCCAGACGCGGAACATCAAGCTCCTGGAGCGCGCGTGCTTCGCGCCGCGCCTCTTCGCCACCTTCCGGAACGGGCTGGCGTACGAGTTCGCGCCGGGCTCGACGCTGGACGCGGCCTCGGTGCGCGACCCCGCCGTGTACCCGCTGGTGGCGCGGCGCGTGGCCCAGCTGCACGCCCTCCGGCCCGAGGAGGACCTGCTGGTGGAGCCGCACCAGCTGCGCCCCCTGCTCTGGGACATCCTCGACAAGTACCAGGCGCTGCTCCGGGGCGGCCGGGGCCAGGGCGAGCGCGCCAGGGAGCAGCGGTGCGTGTCGTGCCCCGCCCACACAAAGCTCACTCTCATATTGCTCTTCATCTCTTGATTTCGAAAAATTCAGAAGAAAAAAATCTGAGGAATGCCCAAAAATCAGTGTTGCCAGAAAAGCTAGGCAAAATTCGGCTAAATACACCCGTGGGCTGCGGGCGGCATCTCCGCCTGCCTACTAGGCAAACCGTATGCACGCGTGTGCTGTTGTTGCCTGGTGGGCAGGCGGAGATACAGGCCCGTTGCACGCGGGTGTATTTAGCCGAATTTTGCCTAGCTTTCTGGCAACACTGCCAAAAATTGCAGAAAAACTTCGGGGTCAGGAAAATTCACAAAAATTAACTAAAGCTTTTGAAAAATTCAAGCAAACCTTACTCAACAAAATTCTGAGTTGTTCTCCCCTTGACTGTCTACCACTGGGGAAAACATCTATGTTGATTTACCATTTATTTTGTAAATTATGATTCATGAAATTCTGCTTTAAATTTACGGCAACCTGTTCTTTCTTGTATATGACTCTCAAGTCGACACATTATGCTAGTGATCTTACAATTTGTAATTGTAATCCTGCAAACCCACTACGTGAAAATTTTCTGGTAAACCTATGACTATCTTTCACAGTGGCATGCCATGCATACATAAATCATGCATACATTCACATTATACATTTAGGCATACATTGCATGGATGTGCTAAAAAAAGTACACTGTTTACCTTTTTTTGGGTCGATAGAGCAGAGTAGTCTCCTTTCTTAATTTTATATTTGTCTTTCTATTTCACGAATACTTCTATTTTTAATAGGTTTGCTGAAGATTTTGGCGGACTGGATCGTCTTGAAGCAGAAATACGAGACCTGCAGAGCCACCTCTCCCCCCTTGGGAGCCCAATTGTCATGTGTCACAACGACTTGTTGCTCGCCAATGTCATTTTGAGCCCAAACCGTTCAAATGTTGTCTTCATTGATTATGAATATGCTGGCCTAAATTATCAAGCATTCGATATTGGAAACCATTTTGCCGAATTTGCAGGTATCTTAAAATGCATTTTCTATTTTATTATGAACAGTAGTAATACTGTAATAATAATAATAATAATAATGTAATTTTAATAATTGCATTGTCTGTTTTTTTCACATTCTTGTGTTTAGGAGTTGCCACTGTTGATTACTCACTGTATCCTGATAGAGATCTTCAAACAAAGTGGCTGGAAATATATTTAGACGAGTTAAACAGATTACAAGAAGGAAATGGAGTACTCCAAAAAGATGTAGAGCAGCTTTATGTCCAAGTTAACAAGTTTGCCCTAGCTTCACACCTAATGTGGGGTTTATGGGCATTGGTGCAATCTGAGCATTCAACAATTAAGTTTGATTTTTATGAGTAAGTGTTTTGGTTTGCAAATTGAAGAAAAACCTTATGTATTATTAATAACCATGCAATTTTATTTTCTGCCAGGTATGCCAAAATTAGACTAAAAGAATACTTTTCCAAGAAGGACTTGTTTCTCTCATTGGAAGCAAGCAGCTGATCCACTGAACAAAGACCAGTAGGTAGTCTGTACTGGAGCAAATTTGCTTTTTAAACTCTCTCCCAAAAGACACCTTAGATAGGCTTGCCAATCTCAGATAGATGAAAGAAATATTTACAAGGTATTAAATGCATTGGGAATTTTAATTTCATTACATTCTCCTTTTCTCCCCTTTATTTTTAATGTGTTATTTTTGATGAATCTTCTTGTATAACATGCAGTTAGGCTTTTTAAAAGCAATTTATTGTTGCATTTTTTAAGCCCTTTTAGCCTTTACTGTGAAACAAAATTCACATTTCTTCTTTACATTCCTTTTTTCCCCGGCTTTTTATTTGTAAAAGTAGGTGACAGCACTTAAGCTATATTTGAAACTCAGTGGGATTGCCTGTACTTGGTTATTAACCTCAAATGGGCATGTAATTGTGATATAACTTACAAAATGTGAGAGCCTTCCTTGTTCCTTTCTATACAATCACATCTGTGTTAGTTTTTTTGGGAAAGCTATTTTTCCATGTGGCTAGTTCATAGGTCTTCCACTGGTTTTACCAGATTCTATAATACCATTCCTATTCTTTATTTCTTACCTTACAGAACTCTTTTTCCCTAATTTTCTGTAAGTGCTTTTATGACTTTTATCACTTCTGCTTGAAGTGATATTTAGTCATAGGTACATGAATTGAAAATTCATTATTGTATTCTGTACTTCAAGCCAACCAAAATACTCTTGTTGTAAACAATTTTTCTAATATTTTAAAAGGCCAAAAGTTCTGCACTTCTCCCATACATCAAATGTATTCTGTGCTTTATTGAACTTTCTCCTCAGCATGCATGTGAATCATTCTGAAGCTGTATTGCTGGTACTCACAGCATGTTAACGAAATATATTCCATAAGCACATGATGTTCTTTTTGGGACTGTGCAGGTGGTGTCAAAATTTTCTTTCAATTCTGTTCATGATTATTAACAGGAAAGCATGATCTTAGTGTTCTGTTGGGATTTTACTACTTATTATATATCAGTATCCAAAAGTGTATTTACTTTTTGAAATGCTTGACTTGAAAGGATTGTGCAATTTTCTTTCCCATTGTTTAAGGGATCTTGAGGACTGCTGGTATTCAGCATCTTAGTTCAATTCTTATGTAAATGTTTAGTTCCATGACACCAGTGTATTTAGGAATTCAAGATAGCCGATTTTCATCGCTACGCAAGCACTAAATAGTACTGTCTTGTTGAACAAGGTTTGTTTGTAGTTCAAGACTAAGTATTTTTGCAAGTCTCTCAATACATTGGAAAGAGTCAAACCGATGTAGAGGTGATTTTATCAATGAATGGAACCAGTGTCTAAAACTCTGTGATAATCTATTATACTTTGTGCACACACATTCCATATCATCAAATGTCTTCACTTTGAGTCATAGCAATTCTAGAAACCTTATGTTAAGTCTTGTTGGCTACAGGGGACAATGCGGACCAAATGACAAGTCTTAATGTTTTTTCCCAGCATGCCTTTTTTGAAGAAGCTTTTTTCCCTTCTAGCACTATCCTTCTTTTGTTTCAATTCCTTGTTACATTTTACAGAAATGTATTTTCTTTCTAGTTTTCCTGTTTAAATCTTAAGGTACATAGAAACATTTTAAATTTATTGATGCGTTACAAATGTTATGTGTTCTCACAATTTATGGAGATAATTGTCTTATTTATTTTTCCTGGTAGTAGTAAAATGTAATGCACTCCCTAAAGTTTCGTTTCATTCATTCACTCATCCCTTGTATTGGAAACTGCTGTCATGTGCAGTGGCTGAGAAAACTGCTTGACATCACTTCACACCTTCAAATTTTCGCCCTTTTTTCAGGTTGCATTTTTGCCAACCAGCGAAAAAAAAAGATAACAGGAAAAACATTTGTTGTCACAATAGACCATGACTACAAAATATTATTTTATGCACGTAACAAGCTTTATCACTTTACATAAGAAGTAAAAATTCCAATCACCCTCTCTCACGAATGTTTTCTTAGGCTCGGCTCAGTTGGCATAACTCAATCACCATTCATTTGTTTTTCGTCTGCTGCCCATTCATTTGTATTTATATTCTCAGTATTTCTTTCAAACATCGAAGAAAGTTAGTTCCTGGTTGCTCGCGAACCTTCTACGACTTATTGGTTCTGATAACATGCTAGAGGAAGAGTTTTTAAACTTGTATTCTGTGAAAAAACTGTAAAATATATCTTTTCAAGTGGCAGAAGTATGACCGTTTTAAGAAGGCTGGCCACAGCTGCTGCCGGTCTAGGTGGGTTAGGTGTGTTATGTGTCTCTGCAGCGGCGGACGGGAACTTTGTTCACGCTGCACAAATCGTGACAGAAAAGAAGAGACATTCTTCAGCATGGAGAGATGTGGCACCAGAACCGCCGACTGTCAACAAGTGGGACTACAACTGGGACAGGTGCGTTCAGCATGGGTTAATATTGGTTGCATTAAACTGTTCTCTTTTTTTGCTCTTAGCAATGATTTCATGTCTTTAGGAGAGAACCATCTCACATCGTTGAACCCTCTAAGGGAGGCGGAGATGATGATCGCTACAAAATGGAATTACAGTTGAGGAAACCAAGAGCCACACGTCATCTATTCCTAATTCGTCATGGCCAGTATAACTTGGACGGAAGAACAGATAAAGAGAGAAGTTTGACTGCCAAAGGTAAACTAGATTTGATACAAGATTATCAAAATTTAATATCTGGTGCAATAACTAAAAAATTCTTTCCCAGGTTTCGAGCAAGCAAGAGCCACAGGTAAAAGACTTGTTGAATTAAATTATCCATTTGAACTGATGGTGCGGTCAACCATGACCAGAGCTCTGCAAACAGGGGAAGAGATTCTTGCCCAGATGAAGCCAGGCTCCCTACCCTTCAGAGATGACAACATGTTAATGGAGGGTGCACCGTGCCGTCCAGAGCCACCAAGTTTTTCTTATAAGCCTGAGAGCTATGTGAGCAAAAATTGACTTAATACAGTTGGTTCTGAAACCCATGTTTTCAAAATTGTGCCTTACTGTCAATCAGTAGCCAACACTCACTTATATTTTCTTATCTCTGTTAAATCCTTAGGAATATTTCCAAGACGGTTCCCGTATAGAAGCCGCTTTCAGAAATTATGTGTACAGAGCTGACTACAAACAAACCAAAGACTCCTATGAAATATTAGTGTGTCATGGAAATGTTATCCGCTACTTTGTATGCAGGTATAAATCAAAAGGCCATAGCTATTTCTTTTTAAGTGTTAATGACGTTCATAAATCACAAGCTCTTTGTCTAACCGTGCAATCTTTGATTCATACAGGGCCCTTCAGCTGCCACCTGAGGCTTGGCTGCGAATCAATCTTAGCCATGCAAGTATTACTTGGCTCAGCATTATGCCAAGTGGATTTGTGTCCCTGAGATGCTTAGGAGACACAGGACACATGGCACCAAATCTAATTAGTAATTAGTGCTGATTACCATTAAAGGCATTGTGCCCATGCTGAATTCTGTGAACAGTATAGGGCGTTTTGTATGATCTCCTTGTAAATTGTGATTCTCCTGGGTTATGTCTATAACTCTGAGTATTATCTGGTATCTTTTTGTGTGCTATGCCTCCCCATCAGGGTCAAATACAATGCTGGAAAAGACTGATTTCTCTCTTCTCATTGTAATGTTTGTTACTATCTAAAAAAATGTTGCCAATAAACTCATCATCCGCTGAGGCATCCATGAGATTAATAACCCCATGCTTGTCGAATGGGCTGCCTACCTCTCAGGCGCTTGGTGTCAGGGCGGTCGTAATTTCAAAGTCTCCTGAAAGCATGAGTTTTTATTATGAGGTGGTTAGTGAACTGCATTCGCGCGTGGGTAGTTAAAGCAAATGAGAGATTGATTCCCCTGTCGACAGCATTATCGCAGAGATGTGGACGCGGTCGAGGGGGAAACAACTGTCAATTTTTGTGTCAGTTGGATTACGGATTACCTCGGATTGCCGTAAAATTTCCCCGGATTACTTACTTCGAATTTCCCCAGAGTACACCCTGCCGGATTACCGTACGGCTGTCTGCCGGATTACCTTAGTCGTTTCCCCCTCGGCACGCCCACACAGGGGCTGCTGGGCTGCTGCCACCCCCAGGACCGTAACGTGTGGTCTAGCGAACGCGCGATCGAGCCCCGGTCGTCCACCTGCCCGCCCCAGAGGGCAGAAACACGTCGGAAACTGTGATTTCATGTTTATGACATCTTATTCTAAACATCGTGTGGCCTCAAAACGATGCCGCCATAAACGTCAGATAACATTATTTGGACGCTCGTCTGTCCTCTGGGTGTGACGGTGACCCGGGCCCAGCAGCGGGGTGAGGGCTCGCATGCGAGGGGGGGATCAGTCAAACGAAATGTGTACAATGATTTTTTGATTTTTATTGATTTTTGATTTTTTTGATTTTTGATTTTTCTTTTGATTTTTCAAGAGAAGAAAGAAATTGTCCGTAACTTTTACAAAAAAATTATTTTGTTTCTCAGTTTTTGGGTAGTTTTTTTTAAATCGATTTTTCGGATTTTTTTGTAACTTTCTACTTGATTTTATTTTGATTTTTTTGATTTATTAAATGATTTTTTTTTTTTTGTCTGTACAATTATTTTTCGAAGTGATCCCCCCCTATCGCTCACATGCCGCACTGAAGGAGTGTCGTTTCAGCTCAGATCTGGCGATGACGGAATGCGCCGCGCTCCGCGGATAGCGGCCATAGTGGCGGTGACGTTGGCGGCCCCCACCACCTCCACCACCACCAGCTCGTCGGTGGAGTGAAGGAGTGGGGCTTCCGAAGCGAAGCCAGATCTGGCCGGACCGGCACGCTCACGCTTCAGTTGAGCGGCACGGGGCACCTAGCGGGGCACGGCGGCGGGCGTGCGGAGAGGCGGGGACGAGAGAGAAAAGCCCGACCGAGGCAGGGCCAGATAACAGCACAGTACAGCACACCGTGGTGAGGTGCGGCGCGGGCATGGCCGGCCACGGGGACGAGCCGCTGCGAGAGCTGGTGGAGGACAAGCAGGTCGAGTGCCTCCTGGAGGCGCTCAGGAAGGACCTGCCGCACTCCATCCATGTGAGTACATGCGCGCATGCGCGTTCCCGAACGTAGTAAAGCCGTGAGCGGCGAGTATCCCCCCGCTCAGCACCGTTACTGTTGCGCCTCGCACTCTCTCGAAGGGGAAACAATAACTCAGAGTTTTTGGTTTCAAGTGTCATAAATTTTGGTGATATTTTATTTTGTGTCAATATTTATTTGAATTTCTGCAATTTCTGCGAATTTTTTTTGAACTCTTGCTTTATCTCTCTTTTTTTTTGGGGGGGGGGAAGGGCGCAATTTTCGCTACAACTTTTTTTAATTGTTTGATACAATATTTTTCAATTTTCCCCTCAAATTTTTCTGAGTTACGAGGTGTGCGAAAATGTCAGAGCCGCTTCCCCGCGCGCGGTTTGCACTTTGTCCCTCTCGCTTCCACTGCACTCATGCTGTCACCCCGCAGACCGCTTTGCCCGATAACGCAAAGCCTCTGTCCTGGACGGTACTTTTACTTTCTCGCGTTTGCAGATCTTCAACCGCATCTCGAACCACCTGCGATGGCGTCGCGAGGGTCTGGTCAGCGGCGTGGGCGAGCGGGGCGAGGCCGAGGTGCGCGTCAGCGTGCACCGCCTGGCCGAGGAGGGCGACGCCACCGACGGACCGGCGACCGTCGTCTCCGTCATGGAAGTGACAGTGCGTGGTAAAAAAAACAGCCCACCGGACAAGGCGAAACCTCACCCTCGAAAAGCTTTCCTACCTAACTACCTAGTTATACTCGGTGTTGAAGTATGGTCCCCCCCCCTCCCCTCCCCGGGTGCAGGCAGGGACCGTGGGGGAAACATTCCCTGTCTCAGGCCAGGTGTCCCCCCAAACCCCAAACCATCGATTAAGGATGGGGGGGGACACGTTCCCCAAGGGTCCACCACTCCGATAATCCTCGTACTCCTACTCGATAATCATTTGATGATCATGGATAATCATTTAAGAATCATAATAATCAGATAATCATTCATAATCATCTGATAATCAAGATAGTCAAAAGAATCCCGATAATCAATAATAATCACGGATAATCAGTCGATAGTCACGATATTTATTGGAAAATCGTCAGATAAGAGATAATCACGATAATCGATGATAATCACGGATAATCAGTCATAATCACGATACAAATTTATTATAACCAGCAATAATGATAATCAGCAATAATCATTCGTAATAAGTGATAACTTTGTGATCTCAAAACATCAATTATAATCCGGTCAAATCCAAACAATCACCAGTAATCAGCATTTTTCGAAGTGGCAGACCCTTTACGCTCCCTAAGGGCAGGTGTCCCCCATACCATCGATGAGGGGGGGGGGGGGGGTTTACACGTGTCCTAGCGCTTGTGTACCCGGGGGGGGGGGGGGAGGGGTGACAACCACCCCGTTACACCGGCCCTCCTCTTCGTGCCGCGCAGGGTAACGAGCTCCACGTGGCGCTGCACACCACGGAGCCCTCCTGCGCCGCGCTCCGCCGCGCCCTGGCCTCCTCCGCCGTCATCCCCTGGGCGCGGCCCCTGCTCTTCGAGAGCGTGCACGAGCGCTGCGTGCCCGCCCTGCTGGCCGAGGCGCGAGCGCGCGGCGACCCGGACCCCAAGGAGTACCCCACCCACAAGTACATGCTGCCGCTGGAGAAGTGCCTCGCCCTGGACACGAGGTACGTCTGTGCCGTCTCTGACACGGGGTGGGTGGGTGGGTGGGTGAGTGAGTGAGTGAGTGAGTGAGTGAGTGAGTGAGTGAGTGAGTGAGTGAGTGAGTGAGTGAGTGAGTGAGTGAGTGAGTGAGTGAGTGAGTGAGTGAAGTGCGCGGAGTGAGTGGAGTGAATAAAATACGAGATGTTCTACAGCGACCCCAGTCCGGAGCTGCGCCTGAGGCCCTTGGAGCCCCGCCACGCCAAGATTGTCAACGACAACTGGCCCTACGGGACGCCGGCCTCCGAGAACCTGCTGCGCGAGACCTTGAAGAGGAACCCGGGGCTGTCCTGGGGCGTTTTTCCTGGCGACCAGGAGGATCAGCATGGTGAGAGAGAGAGAGACCGTTAGTTTGCCGCACCTTCCTGGGGCTTCTTGTTATCAGCTCACCTCATTCTGATCTGCAGTGTACTAGTCTACTAGTAACTCGCACCTACGCTACGCCCAGCGCGGCGCGGAACGCCCCTCCTACCCTATTCCGGTGCACGCCCTCCTCGCTGTCTCTCTCGCACCTATACGGCGTACCTCATGAGTGCGAGAGAGACAGAGCGAGGAGGGCGTGCACCAGAATCTCTAGCAGCCGTTTGCACTCACGCTGGGAGAGCGATTTCTTAGTTGAATTAAGCTCAGCCCTCCGATTCCGAAGATCGCACTCGCGTCTCCGTCCTCGTCGCACTCGCGGGGACCTGTCATCCTCAACTTAGGGCGTCCCCTGGGTGCGACAAGGACGGAGGGACACGAGCGATCTTCTGCATCAGACGGCTGTGCCTGGATCCGCACCCGGTCATTCTGACAGGAGGTCGACGTCATCGGTGCGTTGAACTTATTGTCGCGGCTGGTGCGGCCTTTAATACAAAACGCTTATCAGCAAGTTGCATCACAAAAGCACTGAGTGTTTCAGAGAAGAGAGAACACGCAACAGTATCGCGGGTCTGCCTACCCGAGGGGCCATAGGGGCCAGCCCACGGCGGCTGGAGCGGGCAGGCATAGTGGCATACTCCCGCGTGCTGTTCTGTGTTGCTGTGGAACAACCGGTCTACTCTATTCTGAAGATCGCTCTCGCGCCTCTGTCCTTGTCGCACTCATGGGACCCGCGGCCGGCCATCCCCAACAAACGTACGGGGCGCCGCTATGGGTGCGACAAGGATGGAGATACGGGAGAGCGATATTCTGAATGATACGGCAGTTGATGCGGTGCTTGCCCCCCCAGGTGACCCTGAGCCGGTGGCCTTCGTGATGGGGCAGTGGTTCGGCGGGCTGGGGATCCTGCACACCATGGACTCGCACCGGCGGCGCGGCCTGGGCGCGCAGGTGACGCGGGCCGCGGCGCGGGCGCAGGCCGAGCGCCACGGGCTCGCGTCGCACGCCAACATCGTCTTCCCCAACCCGGCGTCCGAGGCCACCCTGGGGAAGGTGGGCTACACCAAGGTCTGCGCCGGCTCCTGGGTGGGCTACAATCCCGCGGCCTCGGCCACGAGATTATAACATCCAGCGTCCGAGGCCACCCTGGGAAGGTGGGCTACACCAAGGTCTGCGCCGGCTCCTGGGTGGGCTACAATCCCGCGGCCTCGGCCACGAGATTATAACATCCAGCGTCCGAGGCCACCCTGGGAAGGTGGGCTACACCAAGGTCTGCGCCGGCTCCTGGGTGGGCTACAATCCCGCGGCCTCGGCCACGAGATTATAACATCCAGCGTCCGAGGCCACCCTGGGAAGGTGGGCTACACCAAGGTCTGCGCCGGCTCCTGGGTGGGCTACAATCCCGCGGCCTCGGCCACGAGATTATAACATCCGGCGTCCGAGGCCACCCTGGTTCATCCCAACTTTTCTTCTCCATCAATAAACGAGCTCTAACAACAGACCTACTCCGTGTGAATTGCGATTCTCCAGGGTTATGTCTATGATTCATAATTCCGATTGTATTATATCTGATAAGTCATTGTGTACTATGCCTCCCATCAGGGTCTAATGCAATGCAAGGAAAGACAGATTTATGTCATCATACTTTTTTTGTTACTGTCAAATATATAAACTCATCATCAGCTGCAGCATCCATGAGATTATTTTTCCCTTGCAACATTACGACGCGCGTCAAATGGGCTGCCTACCGCTTGGGCGCTTGGTGTTACGGCAGCCCTTGTTTCAAAGTCTTCTTAAAGCTATGAGTATGAGGTAGCTCTTCGACCGCTTTCTGTTTCGTGCACCCTACAACAAGAAAAGTAAGAAGAGTTTAGTCACAATTGACTGGAATGAATGTATCTTTTAGAAAACACTTTACAGTGCTGCGGGCCTGTCTACACAATAAACCATTATGCACTTTTTTGTGCATAAGCCTTGCAGGATTTTACACAACCATAGTTATGCACAATTTTTCCTGCATAACTATGCTTAACTCTGTTCCTTATGCACAAATTTGTGCAGAATTATGCACAATGTGCTACATAATTATGCATAAAATTTTGTGCATAACTATGGTTGTATAAAATTGTGCATAAGGGTTTAGTGTGTACTGTCGGGGCCATTGCGTTAAGGGGAGACCCACAATGGACGATACCGAGGCGAGGCGGAGCTAATGATAGCGCCTGCGACACGCTGAGTAGGCCAACCCGCCGAGAACTTGTGTTAAGGTGGTCGCGTACCCGGAGAGCCTAAATAAATCCAGCGACTTCCGCCGTGTATCTTATTCCTGCTGTTACGAAAGAATTTATGTCACATCTACAATACTTCATAAGCCCTAAAAAAATCTATCAGCGAGGTTTCGAACGAACCATCGATCTAAAATAAAAATAAATAAATAAATAAATAAATAAATAAATAAATAAATAAATAAATAAATAAATAAATAAATAAATAAATAAATAAATAAACTATCACGCTCAAGCTCTATACCTATTTATCCAACAAGAGGACCTGGCAGGTGGGACGTGGGGCTTTACAAGCATTACACTCTCGACCACAGTTTAATGAGATTGGTGAACGCAGAACGTTTCTGGCCGAGATGTATACACGACTCGTGCACAGATGGTTTAATTCGGTAAGTATCCGGCATTTTAGCTTGGAAGTCATGTATGAAATACTTTCTGCATAGAGTACGAGACTTGGGAGCGCAATACGCCTTTCATGAAATACACAAGTCATTTACGTAATCACTTTCTTATAAAAATTTTCTTGAGTAATACTGCTGCGTCCAAACTAAGATGAGTACTCAGAAAAAAAAGTGGAAATTGATTGTAAGCCCCCTCGGCCGACACAATAGCCGAAATTAGTCGATAGAGAGCTGGTGGAAAAGAACAGAGACTAGAGACATGAGAGACAGATTATAACACGTAAACCCGCGTAAACCAGGGCGGTTCGACCCATCGTGTTATCATGATAACCCCGGGGTCCCAGCTCACGGGCTGTACAGCCAGACCCGGCTAGAAATTTCCCACAATTTTCCGTTGGAATTTTTTCCTCACTCTACACAACCACTCCCTGAGAAACAACCCACCGAGAATGAATGCATGAATGAAAACAATCGTAGCAGAAAGGAATACGGATTTTTTTGCGGACAGGATCGCCGCTTGCGCCTCTCTATGACAGAGTAAATTAATGACAGGGAAGGACCTAGCGATCTAGCTCAACTGAGGGCACGGTGAAACAAGAAGCTAGAACTTCAAGGACACTTTTGCCATATTCAAGGACCGTGCATCGGATCCAAGGACTGGTCCTTGGAAAATGGCCATTTTCGGGCTTTTTGACCGTTTTCAAGGACCAGTCCTCGAAAGTCAAGGACCAGTCCTTGGAAGTCAAGGATCCTGAATGATGGACCCTCCCGGAGCGGAGCTTCGGAGCTTCGGAGGCAGGGTATAGGCAAACCCATGGGGAGGCCAGGTGACAGGCATACATCCGGTGTGTGGGGCTATAAACCGGCACCCGCTTCGCCCCACACACACTAAAAAAAAATCAGGAAAAAAAAAAACATTTTTTTTAAAATGAGGAAACAATTAGGATAAAATGAGGAAAAATCAGAAAAAATCGTAAAAAAAATAAACTTAAATTGGAAAAATCAGAAAAAATCGAAAGAAAAAACGAAAAAGTCACTCACAATTGGAAAACTAGAGAGAATCATTTACTTGGAGGGGGTGGGGGTGGGGGGCTCTCTTAGTTGGTCAAAATTCAGAGTGGTTTTGCCCCTTGTAAAAGCCGCATCGGTAGGCAGTTACCCGGAAGGGGTCGCCTGTTAGGCAGACCCGCCTGACATGCGCATGTAATGGCATGCCTACCTAACAGGCGACCCCTTTCGGGTAACTGCCTACCGATGCGGCTTTCACAAGGGGCAAAACCACACTGGAAAAACTAATGTGACACATGTCACATGTGCACATGTGACCAGTTTAGGTAACATCACGTAATGTTACCATATTTTCGGTAACGTTTGTAATGTGACATACCCCATGTTATTACTATAGGCAGACATAACACGTGGCACCGGATGTCACATTACCAAACGTGACCGAGAATTTGGTAACGTTTTGAAATGTGACATAAACTGGTCACATCAATTGATGTGACTCATGTCACGTTAGTTTTTCCAGTGCACTCTGAATTTTGACCAACTAAGAGAGCCCCCCACCCCCACCCCCTCCAAGTAAATGATTCTCTCTAGTTTTCCAATTGTGAGTGACTTTTTCGTTTTTTCTTTCGATTTTTTTCTGATTTTTCCAATTTAAGTTTATTTTTTTACGATTTTTTCTGTTTTTCCTCATTTTATTATGGTTGTTAAAAACAATTTCCTGATTGTTTCCTTATTTAAAAAAAAAAATGGTTTTTTTCCTGATTTTTTTTTAGTGTGTGTGGGGCGAAGCGGGTGCCGGTTTATAGCCCCACACACCGGATGTTTGCCTGTCACCTGGCCTCCCCATGGGTTTGCCTATACCCTGCCTCCGAAGCTCCGCTCCGGGAGGGCCCTCCGGGAGGGCGCTCCCGGAGGGTCCATCATTCAGGATCCTTGACTTCCAAGGACTGGTCCTTGACTTTCGAGGACTGGTCCTTGAAAACGGTCAAAAAGCCCGAAAATGGCCATTTTCCAAGGACCAGTCCTTGGATCCGATGCACGGTCCTTGAATATGGCAAAAGTGTCCTTGAAGTTCTAGCTTCTTGTTTCACCGTGGGGAGGGGACGAGTCGTGTGGGTGGCATACGTCTAAGGGGTATGGGGTGGGGAATTGCCGTTCCCTAAAAGATACGCGAATCGCTTCACCCCTTCCCACTCCTTCTTTCTCTCCGTCTCTTCTTCCTTGCCCCCCCCCCCCCCTTTTCTCTTCTCTTTCTCTTCCTGCCTCGCTTGACCGATTTTTCCCTGGGGGCACCAGCACCAGGGGAGCAATTGTCCGGCTGTCCCCCCCCCTTTCCAAATCCAGTCCTGATGAATGAATAGACTGTGCGGGTTAAGCTAAAATCGGCTTAAAACGACCGCCTACGCGTGAGTCGATTTGAGCCTTTCCTTCATAACTCGCCGAATTATCCCAAGACTGTGCTGTAACGTCATACAAAAAGACAGGAAGATGTTGTCCTATTTTAATGTCGCAGTAGTGAATCAACGACAATATCAGACATTTCCCTGGAATGCTGCGACACTTGACTTGCGCGCGATTCCTCTTCTCGTGAGCCTGACAGCGGCGCGCGATAACCCGCGCGGCGCGGGGCTTCCCCCGTTCCTCGCCTGCTCGTGGGCGCCGCCCAGCCCCGCCCAGCCGACTAATTCAGAAGATCGCTCTCGTACCGCCGTCCTTGTCGCACTCATGGCGGTGCCCCATGTTGGGGGTGGCATGGCTTCATGAGTGCGAGAAGGACGGGGGTACGAGAGTGATCTTCGGAATCACTCGGCAGCCGCGCCCAGCCCCGCTGCGAGATCAGTGATCCTCGGGCCCAGCCCAGCAGGCTGGTACCGGCGGGACCGCAGCGGACCACTCGCTGATTCACTTCACTTCAGTGTCCACATAAAGCAGCCGCGGACCCGCCCCGCACTCAAGAGCGCCTGCCCGATAGGCCTCACCTCCGCACCCGCGCGCGCAACGTGCCTACCTGCCGGGCGGACCTACCCTGCCCTGGCCTGCGCGATGTACATCATGTCCCAGCACGACGCGCCCTGGATACGCAAAGGTCGGACACTGAGGGGGAAACAACTCTCTGAATTTTGCTGTACAAATTTCATAATATTTTTTTTTGAATTTTCTTGTGAATTTTTGTTTGAATTTCAACGGTTGTTTTGGTGCACATTTTCCTGAATTACGAGGTGTAGAAAAATTTCAGAGTTGCCTACCCTCGTCGTACACTCTATTGACTGTAAACCCATGGGTCCGAGTTTCGCACACGCCTGCATACGTGTCAATTTTCGTTCGCAAATATGCCCCGGGCTTGTACAAGCACACTGTTATTCTATTACCGTAGCGTCGCAAATTCGTTTTCATGTAAAAACTGTCACAGTGGTTAATATGATGTCACGTTCGTTGCAGCGTGAATCGGCAAGGCATATAGCGAGGTAAAGTCAGCAGTCACAGTCTTAGGATCGTGACAATGACATTTAAGCGAATGTGACATTTTTTCCGTGGAAACGAATGTGAGTCACATGCATTGATCAACAGCGCAGGGCGAACAGTAATTTACACACCTACAACTGTGTAAAATTAACACTTGGTTTTCTGAGCATTGTGCCATTGCTCCTTTCTTTCTCACATTCAGAAGTTTTAAAGTACTGACTTGATGAGGCATTAGGAAAAGCATAAGAAAATGCCGGTATTGAATTAAAATTGTCTGGCTTTTGAGTTTCCAGGAGCTTTAATTTCTTGTTGCAGTAATTATCATGATGTTGCTCACATGTGTTGCATCAAGCACAGCAACTTTAGAACCCACTGAACCTTTAGCTGCAGTTGTGAAGAGTGTAAACGACTTTTCCCTTGACCTATACTTGGTAAGACTTCATGAGTCACTTTTTATCAATGATACTGTCAATCCCTCTCATCTTAATTTTAGAAAGAAGCTGAAATCAAAGGCCCTGGAGAAAACATTCTGCTTTCCCCTTTGAGTGCCTTTTTAGTGACTGCCATGGTACATGCTGGTGCTGAGGGTTTGACTAAGGATGAAATTACAAAAGCTCTTAGATACCCAAGAGATGGGGGCACTCTAGAGAAAGGTTTCATGCTGCTCCATAATCTCCTTCAAGTAAGTTGTTTGGTTGATTTTTGTTTGTTTCGCCATCCTTGTTAGGCTTGATTAATATATTTTTGTATGTTTGCAATTTTCAGAACACTCCTAATGTTACACTTGAAACAGCAAACCGGGTTTATGTGGAAGAAAACATTGGTAAAAAAATAAAAAGCAATTTTCAGGAAACTATTATTGGAGTCCACAAATCAGAGCTACTTGCAGCTGATTTTCAATTCCACGCTGAAGAAGAAAGAATTTCAATAAATGAGTGGGTATCGAATAAAACACAACAAAAAATTGTGGACCTTATTCCACCAGGTGAGAATAGAATGATGTGGCAGATGAAGGGGAGGAGTCGAAATAGCCTACTTTTCAGGACATCATGCGATTATTCCACATGCATTTCCATCTCAGGTAATCTTTCTTTTTACCTGTGATGAATCCCATTTCTGCCTAGGCATGGTTAACCATGACACCATTATGGTACTGATTAATGCTGTCTATTTTCACGGGGAATGGAAGAAACAATTCTCCAAAAAACAAACTTCTGAGGATGACTTCTATATCACCAACGACCAAACAAAAACAGTTAAAATGATGTTCATACAAAGGAAACTAAAGTATGCTAACATCCCAAAACTTGATGCCCAGGCAGTTGAGCTTTCCTACAAAGTAAGTTTAAAAAATAAATTTATACTTATGCACATATACTTATACCATTTGAAATTTAATTAATAGAACCCTTCCCCTTTGTAGAATGAAAATTTTTGTCTACAAATCATCCTCCCAAACAGCAGGCATGGACTTGAAGCTTTACAGAAAAAGCTCAGTGATGGATTTGATTTGTCTAACATTGATTTTAAGAGCACCCTAATGATTTTACATTTACCAAAGTTTAAACTTGCAGAGACAGTGGACATTAAAAGCTTATATCAAAAGGTAACTATTTTTACAATTTTCAATAGCCTATTTTCTCACTCTCACTTCCTGTCAGCTCAGAAGTTCTTGTAAGTTGGACTTTAGCTTGGAAAAATAAAAAAGAACATCAAAACACAAAATATAGAGGTGCAAAATAAAATTGCTGAGGAAAGAGAGACTTTTAAAAATATTTTTGGACAACTAGGTTTTCCTCTAGAGCTTAGATGATTATATATGACGATGAATGTTATTCTGACCCTCTTTGTTAATGTTTAAGTAAAATTGTAAACAGCAGGAATGTAAGCTTGGCATGCACCGTCGGGGGCTTAAACGGATGATTTCTTTGCGTTTTAACACCACTCTATAATGACTCATCTTTAATTCACAGATGGGTGTGACCTCCATGTTCCAACAGACAGCCAATTTTAGTGGAATGTTTGACAATGCATCAGTGCATGTTTCGGATGCAATTCAAAAGACATTCATGGAAGTAGATGAGAGGGGCACTATGGCTGGAGCAGCATCGAGTAAGTTATTTGTCAGACATTAGCTGCTCACAAATGACCTGTGATTGCCTTGCGCTCAGGGTATTATTAACTTAGCCTGCTTGCTTACCTTCGTAATTTTTAGTAATGGGAATGGGTATTTTTTTCTCATCCCTTATTTTGCCTCTCTCTCATGTGTATGTTGTAAATCCCAAACATAAATCATGAGAAAGAAGGAAACTAAGGCATAGAAGAAAGACTCCTAGAAAACGGTACTGTTTTTTTTGCAAGATTGGCAGTATGCTTGGCAGCATGGTACTATCTTTTCATACTCAATTATCCTAAAACCAGATGTATTAAATTTGCAGGTTTCAAGATTGTGAATCGCATGATGCCTTCCTTCAAGAAGTTTAAAGTTGACCATCCTTATATGGTCAGGCTTATAATGAGAAATCTAAGTGGAGAAAGCGTAACCTTGTTCATTGGATCTGTTTACAATCCAAACTGAAATATTTCCTAAAAATAACAACCCGCTAAGTGTAAAATTTGGGCATCTTTCTGTACATACCTCACTTTACTGATGCTCTCCATGAATGCAGTTTGCATTGTTATCATCTTCACACACACAGCCTCTGATCCCCAGGAAAGGTTTTGTTGAAAAAATAACATAATTAATAAAATTAATAAAAACTTGTAATCAAATTGATAAATTTTAATCAGTTTTGTAAATCACAAATTTACAAAACTGTCCATATCATAGTTTGAATAGCAACTGAATTCATTCCCTAAGTTGTTCTTATGATGAGGCGTAAATTTGCACTTTCGTAAGTGAAGGCGATCTTCAGCAACTTTTTGCATAACAGCACCTTAAGATTGAGAGACAGAATTATTGCCAACATACGATGTTTTGCCAAACAACTCCGATTACAATACACTCACCAGTACATAAGATGACTCTATCTTTCTTAAGCCATTCAATAGTTTCAGCCACTTTCAGTAGGCATTCCTCAGAGAGGAAAGGAGGGTCTGCGATAACTAAATCAAAAGATTTAAGCAAATCAGATGGGAGTTCCAGAGGAGTGTTGTAATCATAAAATATAAAACTTTCGCCATAGACAGAAAAACGTCTGTCAAACTCAAGCAATTTCACTGCAACAGAAACATAAAATACATTTAACAAGTTTGTTTCATTACGCATCTGTAAGGACTTATGGACTTGACAAGCCGTTTCCAGTCATAAACAAGGGGCTGCAGAGCAGACTTCCTCACCTACTTTACTTCATAATGGAACTCACCATCACATTCAGGCCCTTTCAACTTGACGAGTGGTCTGTACAACGTAGGGCAGGAAATTAAAGCAATCCGTCCCTTGTTTTCTGTACAGCGAAGAGCTTCTTTCGCTAATGTTTGGGCGGTAGTTTCATCATACCAAAATTGGCTCAGTTGCTGCGAGCAGAAACGAAATTTTCATAAGAGCACAAGTTTCAAATACTGTTATCTTAACCAATGCTATGTGTAAAATTGGTAAAATCCAGTCAAGATGTAGGGGACCTATAACCTCACACATCGACATTACCTACCCAATCCTCCTCAATCTCAATGTCATCGCTTTCACTATGTGGATTCTGTGCGCTCTCTTCCAGTTTCCTTCTTTTTTCGAGTTGTTCTTGCTGAAATTGCTGTAAAATAGCGAGGGTGTCTGCTGGCAAAGCCGGTACGTCCTCAGAGTCAGAGTCTGCCATGTTTACTATTTAGCGGACAGGAACAGGAAGTGGAATTTACCACAACAACAAGGCGGTTAAATTTATTTTTATTGCTCATCACAACTTTTCGCCTTTAAACGTTGTTGTTGATTTGGAAGCTTTTCGGTTTGGTGTCCACCTCTTTTCTTTTACCTCCCCCTAACACACTTCATTTTTGAGGCTAAAAATGACAACTTTATTTCTTTTTTCAAAAAAAATAATAAAAAATCCATTTATGCTTAACTTGAGTGGGGGTGGAGAGGAGAGCTGAGGGGGTGGGAGAGGAGGGAGAGGGTGAGGAGATGGAAGATGGGGTGGCTCGCCCACGGGAGCTTCAGCTTAGTTATATGTTATTGATCCCATATATTCGCCATTATTACGACAGGCTGCGGGTGATGTAGAAAGAACCTCGCTCGGCTGCTGGCTGCAAAATGACGGTAAAAAATATGCATAGGCTGGAAACTACGTTTCCTTTCGGATGAGTTGAGCTGCTTCAAAACAGCTGGGCTAGGCTGTCTTCCTCGTCTCGCATCGCAATTAATTAATGGTCGCTTGTGTGGGGTGCATGTGTTGATTGATATGATTTTTACGACACAATCAGATTGGAAAATCAATTCTAGCAATCAAATTTTTTTTTTTTTTTTTTTTTTTTTTCATAATTATAATTTCAATAATTATGTTAGTTTGTTTTTGGCACAACCAGCAATGCCAATGCCTTACGAATTTTCTTTTGCTTTCAGTGTTGAAGCAGACTGACTGACATGCTGTTAGAGCTGTTCCACTGGATTTCAGGAGATTAACAATCACTCGGCCAAATTTCAGGTACGGAATATGAGTTTTGTTTGTTATTCCTATTTTCTTATGCCAGCCAGAAATTGACGATCAAAACAATGTCAAATTGATGGATTGGTTGCCAATTCAATGCCTAATCAACATTGTTTCGACCACCCATATCTGACTGGGAAAAAATATTATTACTTGGTATTCCATGAATTTCTCTCATAAATTCCATAGAATTTTCATGTCAATGTTTTGCAAATATTAACAATATTGTAATTATCAACATATTTCATAAGAGGAAAACAAATAAAATCAATTCGGTCAACAATCTTTTATAACAAATCTCTGAAGGAGGAACATTTGTCACATATGGTCATTTTTTGATTAGTTTTGATGGTCTTCAATACTGACCTCAGGGTGACTGATGTTGTTTTGACGTGGCTGTGACAAGTGTTCCTCCTTAAAATTGAATTACACATGTGATGCACTTTTGTGACAGTGCTTTCTCTTTGCAGCAGCTCACTAACATGAGCCCTCAAGAGATGAAAGAATTACCCAAAGATGAATTAGATGATCAGAATCTCATTGGTGTGTTAATATCAGATGATGAGGACATTGATGGAAATGAACCAGAACCTCCTGAGGAAGAACTAGATCCAGATGTAGACGTTGAAGACGAGGAGGTGGATGATGTGCTACAGGACGCTGAAGGGGGCCATGCTGATGAGGAAGGGGATGAACAGGACGAGGATGAGGATGAGGATGAAGAAGTCGAAGATGAAGAGGATGTAGATGATGATGAAGACGATGACTCCTCTGAGGGGCGGAAAGAAGAGGATGATGATTCTGATGATGATGAAGATGATGATCATGATAAACGTCCGTTTAATGATAGTGATGATCAGGATGAAGATGATGATGATGACAGTGATGAGGGTAGTAATGATGATGGAGGTACTGGCAGGTACAATATTGTAAGGAAAGCCCGAATCTCTGCAAGGAAAAGTACTTTCGGCAGAGGTAAAGTGATGCCAGGGGTAAGTTTTCCTTTGACTGCCAATCAAGAATACAAAGGAGATATTGAGGATTTGATCAGGGCAGCTGCTCAAGCAGAGGAAGGAGAAACCTCTGCAAGTCAGGAGGATCATTCAGTACCTAAAATCACAATCAAAGTTACGACTGATGAAATTGAGTGTGGGGTGGTAGGTGTTATTGAAGTGGAGAATGATTCTGAAGAATTGGAGGATAGGGATGAGGAAGAAGTAGATAGAAATTTTAGAGACATGGAGAAAGGACTCATACTGGAAGAAACTCACGCAGTTGGTGATGATGAGGACCCTCCTCATAAGCGAATTAAAAACTCTTAATTGATCTCCATGAGAAGAATATTTTCTTGTATTTCTGTGAAGGAAAGTTATTGTTATTTGCAATGTTGCTGTACTCTGCATATCATTGATTTATTGTTTGCCTGTGTTACAAGGAGTTGGAAGTAAATTCCTCCCTGGGACACCTAAATGAAACATTTTCTGCCACACCATACAGTTTGCAATTAGCCAAAAATATGAATGTGAGTAAAACAAATATCTTTGCATAAGTATTGTATTGTTTTCCTTCTTTTTGGAAAATGTTGTCTTGTATTGTTTCTTCTTTTCTAATTATCATTTAAAAAAGTAATGTTACACTTGCCTGAGGCCTTAACTAATTATGATCTCCATATGTTGTTAAGTTTTATTTTTAAGTCTTTCTGCTTAAATATTTTTTCTTTTTAATTTGCATGTCAAAATGATTTAATTCAGGGATTTGAAGTGAAAAAAGAAAGAACTTTGATTTTGTTCTGTCTTTGATCAGTTATGTTTCAAGTGACTGATGGCATCAAACGGTATTCATTCTCATGACTACCCCTTTTGTCTTCTTTTCTCTCACTGCATGCCAATGAGTTTTTAAGGGCATGATGTACTGATAGTTATATTATTTGCCTCCCATATGTGCTGATTAATTAAAAGTGAAAGCACTAAGTTCTATGTGTTAGGCTATTCTAGGACTGAAAATGTTTCTATGGAATATCCTTTCTTGAACATCTGCAACAACTAGACTGTGATATTTTTCCTTAATTCCCACCAATCATCAGCTATTTGGCAAGTTTCTCAGCCTTCTGGAAAGTTGCTAATTGTATCATTAACTTTGTAACTAAATGTATTTCAGTATTTTTTTCATTTTTCGTTTCTGACATTAGATCATGGCATTTTTCAGAGAAGAAGTTAGGTGATGTTTTTGTTTAAAGGAAAAAGACTTCTTGTCAGTTCTCTTACTTGTTTTCTGCCATCATCTGATGTTTTATCTGCTTTTTATTTTGACAATAGTGGAATAATTTGACGACAGTGAAAAATAGTGTACTCTATGGTGTACTCTTCATACATTATTGTATTAATTGTATTCGCTCTTCAACAAGCAGAAGTTGTCTTTCTTATTGTTACTATCATTTACCTCTGTTTCTGAACAAAGTGGCTAGTGAAAAGGCACTGTTTATGTAAATGTATGATTTATTTCCCTAAGTTAGATACTAAATGAATTACACAAAGTTCTGTAGATTAGTGAATGTGTTTATTGATGTGATACAAGTGGAGACTTCCCGAGGAGGAATTTGAGTTTTGACAGTGAAGAAAATGCTGAAATTTTGGAAGTGCAAATAATAAAAGATGACTCTCATTCTGTATTACTTAATTAACACATTTTCCTTTTTAGCTCGCTTTTTGTTCTTTTTTTCCCCCAGAGATTTTGGACCTTTGTGACGGTTTTGACTGAGCGACTTTCTGTTTAGAGCTATCTTACACACAATTTCTGGTGATTTTTTTCCCTTTCCTCTTGCTCATTTCTGAGTTTTCCAGTGCTTCATGTAACCTGGCTCTCCATACTTTCTTGTGGACTTTGATGGTTTTTGCCGACAAATAGCATACAAAATGAAAATGCTACTCACAGTTTTCCAGCGAAGTAGTTACCCTAGCAGGCCACAGATGGCAGCACAAGACTTACAATATTTTTGCTAGATCTGTTAAGTGATCTTTTAAAAATGCTAGGAAAGTGATAGAAAACATCTTAATTAACCAGTTTTGTTTAAGACTGCTGATTCCAAATATGTACAAATGATGCATTCACTTTGCTTTGAAATACATTTTCCAAAATGGCCAAAGAAGCTATGGGGGCAGAGTTTGTCGTCAGTTCAAGTCAAGATTGTCAGGACGTCACAAGTTTTAAAATATAACAATTTACAAAATTTCACAAGACACTACAATGCTCTTAGATACTGCAGAGGGGAAAGAACTCTGAAATTTTTGTACACTTCATTATTTAGAAAAAGTAAGAGAAATTCAAAATAAATTATTTAAAAAATTGAGATAATTTCAGAAAAATTAAAGAAAATTCACATAATCTGAAGACTAAAATTCTGAGTTGATTCCCTCTCAGTTACCACTCCTGTGTAAGTGCTTCTCTATGTTATGCTTCAGCCCTCCATGGAAACAAAGACACAGGGAAATAAAAATAGATAATCTAAATGGATGATGGAGATTAGGATTTAGCAAAGTCCGTGAAGTCTGCAACGCCCTGACCTAGCACCGCCGCTCACGCAGGCCTGGACCTACAAGGCGATTCCTCACAGGGGTTTCGTCGCTCTGTCCTTGTCGCACTGATGGGGCCAGGCAATAAGGAGCGAGAGAGAGAGAGAGAGAGAGAGAGAGAGAGAGAGAGAGAGAGAGAGAGAGAGAGAGAGAGAGAGAGAGAGAGAGAGAGAGAGAGAGAGAGAGAGAGAGAGAGAGAGAGAGACAGCACTACGCACCAGTGTGCGGAATCGCCTTGCTGGGCGGAGGGCTCTACCGTGTGGGTCCCCAGGAGAGAAGCGTTGTTGTGAGATATGTCGGGTCCTCGGCGGCTCGGTCGGGCGGGTCAGGGAGGGGCGTTGGGGGTGGTGGGTCGGCGACGTCCGGGGTGTATGGTGCCAGGAAGTCCTCCAGCCGGAGTGCGGGGAGGGGGGAGGGGTTGGTGAAGCTACGCGCCATGCGCCAAACCGCAGACAGATCGGAGGTTGCATGAAGGCCCTCGATGATCGCCGTCCAGCTGGCCCGCTTCGCCTTCTGGAGGACGACAGCGGTGTCACTGGCCGCGTCCGTCCACGCGACATAGCGCCGCTGTCCTGGACTCGGTCCCGGTATGCTGCCCACTCACTGGCTCGGCGTCACCCCGGAGTAGCGGGTGGAGAAGAAATCCCGCAGTCGGGGGTCGTGCTCCGGGCCGAGGCGCGCGTTACGTCCTTATTGGTGTTGAGGAGGCTGAGGTCGTTCGCGTCTATCCAAATCAACGATGCGGCGGCCGCGCTGGTCTGAATGGCGGGATCCCCAGGCGGGGCGGGGCTGTGGGCGTTGAAGTCTCCGAAGATAAAGGAGCGCGGCGGGAGTACGTCCTCGAGGCGCCGCCACGCGTCCGCGGGCGCACGGTGGGCCCACTGACAGGACGTAGAGGCTGACGACTGTGATGGGGGAGCCGCGGCAGTGAATAGTGGCGAGCACTTGTCGGGTGCGAGAGAGACCGCATTCTTGCTCGCACCCTCTTGCACCTCGGCAGTCTGCATGAGAGAGTGGGACAGAGCAATAACGAGTGCCGGCAGCGGATTCAGGGTATCGTTCATTAAAGTCTTCCCTCTCGCTCCTAATGGGCCTGCCCCGTGAGTGCGACAAGGACGAAGACGACGTGCGGAATCGCCCTGCAGGGGGAATCACCGCACCGCTCACCGCCGGTAGACGCAGACGTTGCAGACGCAGTGCTCCCGGAGGTCAGCGGAAGTCGGAGTCCGCGTCGTGGCAGTCGTGGTCGACGAGCTGAAGCCGCCCGAGCACCGTCAGCCCGTGAAGTCGCCGGGGCACCAGGAGGATCTTAGGGCAAAGGAACTGTTTTGTGCGCACACATACGAACGAAGAGGATAGGGATGAGAGGAATTAATGGGATAAACCTTCAGATGAGGAAGACTCGCCGCCGCAGACACTCGTAGTACCTTCCCGCCTGAGGTCGGCAAGATGGATGGACCCTGATGGTCGCATTGGATTGGTGGGGAACCTAGGACAGAAAATCGCGCGCCCCCTCCCTACCCCCATCCACCCACACCCCCTACCTCCCTTAGCTATAAGCTTCACGCCCTGAATGTTTAATGAGTTGAGCTTTCTGCCTTCCTTGTAAATTCTTCTGACTCGAGTTAACAGTACCCTAGTCATCACCAGTGACTGGCTTTTGACCTTGAAAATTTCCGGGACCTTGTGAACTAAGTCCAATATGCCTAGAAAAGAAAATTAAAATTACAAGACCGGTCTGTTTCAAAATAGGAATCAAAATGCCATGTACCTTACCTGTTCTTGTCTTTAATAATTTATCTTGATCTTCATTTTCATTACTCAAGAAATTAACAAAATAAGAGTTTACCGTGTGGTGATGATTATAATATAAGAATTTCGGGCGTGATAATAATGCGAGTAGTGCGCGCGGTAATAAAACGAATTTCGGGCGCGACAAAAATGATTTCGGACGCGGTAGTAAAACATGGTAAAGGAAAACATTTGCAGGAAATGCAGTGACATTTTAGAGGAAATGAGCTAAAGGGTAAATGTTCATATGTTCAGTGTCGTAAGTGTTCATGTGTACCATAAAGTATAATAATAATGTTGTATGTTATGGAGCAAGAAGCAATAGTCAGCCAATTAAATATTCATACCCATACTTCAAATATAAGAGAAAGTCATGGTGACAGTAAAAGCCATATTCAAAAAATAGTCCTCAGTCCCCACTGAGCGATACGATCACCCTCAAACACTGGAGTGATGCAGTGCTAGCCATTTCACAACCAGTTAGAGATAAAAGAAATTAAGATCAGTAACTCATCCTCAGCAATCTGGTCCTACTTATAGCGAAGACAATGGCACTGACCCTGTAAAGTAAATGATGCGAGCTTTACTCACCAATGTTGCCGAGTTACAACAGCGACAGTAACCCAGATGACGGCCCTGTAGGAGTGATAACAACGAAATAATCATACAGATCAATTTAGCTGATAAGGTAAAAGGAATAGCGTAATACTGGGACTAAACTCACAGTGGAGAAGACGGCCTAAGCTAATATGGCAGCGTCTCCCATCAGATTGCTAAGAAGATACAGCTGGGACGGCTAGGACATGAGAATTCACCTGTAACAGAAGGCAATGATGAACAGCAGAATCAGAATAACGTCCTCACTTTTCCAGCAGGATAGAATAGTGACTACGTGGAATGTTAGTAACAAATGAAAGGCAGAGGGCAGCAGGACAGATAAATACAAATCTAATGATAAAGACGTACCAACTAAATGGAATAAGTGGAAGCATTACTCACCTACGCAGGCATTCCTCCACCAGAAACAGACAAATCCTTTGGTCTGGTCATGGCATTGAACAGCATGCAGGAAGCAGCTACACATAAATGGTTCGCTTCACACATAAATTTCATATTCCTGCCGTTATTGATACTGTTCCTGAACATGCTCCTGCACAAGGAATTGAAAATCAGTCGAGAAAGGAACTGTCAAACAGCATACCAAGCTGAGAGAAGGCGCAACGAAGTCGAAGCAAGTAGATCGGTCGTACCCACCCCACCCCGCCAGCCGCCTAGTTCTGAGCGAAGAGATGGTTTGAAGTCTTACGGATAAAACCGACAGCGTCGGCAAAGAAACTTCTCGATTCCACGAGGCGACGAGACGAGACATGTCGCACGTGTTGGCTCCAGTCTCAACTTCTGTAAGGTGACGATTGCTGACGAGCCGTATAGCTCTGCTCGGCTCAGCTGATCAGCTGATCTCCATTTGACGGTTGACGGTTGAAGTCTTTTTCAAATGAAAGACCCGACCCGACCACCACCTCCCCTCCGGTGCTGCCAACCTGGTCGGAGGCTTGAGTCGTACCAACCAGTCGAAATAGTAGTACCAGCCAAAAATTTACCCTATTTGACCTATACTTGAGTTGAATTTGAGTTTGTACTTTTTACTGAGCTAACATTTCCTTCCGCTCTATTAAGTTCGGAAAGATGGGCGGTGAGGGACCGTGGTGCGAACTGCAAGGCAACGTACATTATTGCCAAAGCTGTAGGCATCGTCTAATCTAAAAATAAAGAAAAAGCTTTCTAAATACAGGTATTTGAAAGGAGATTCAAAACTAACTTAGGAAGCAATTTTTACTTTTTTCAGTGAGTGCGAGGAATCTTAAAGCATTTAACAAAGTGTCCCTGATCTAACGGTCTCAATGATAATCTTCTGTTACTCAACCTGCCTATAAACAAAACAAAAACATAAGGCTGCGATTCGGATTCTAGCCGGCGGACGATTTTAGTTTAGATTGTCAATCAATCAATGATTGGATGGAAATAGAACTTTTGAGGAACTTGGAAGACTTCTTTTTAGTTTCATTCTTAAAAATCTGTTCGTATCTCTTGGCGCTGTGGGCGTGAACATGCAGAACTCTTTTCAGCATTACGACTACGTGCTAGACAAACCTAGGAAGAGAGTAAGGAAGCAGCAGTTATCGTTTTTCTTAACAGTCATTTATTTCTAGGTGAAACATCCACTATGCAGTAGTATATAAGAATCTCCCCGATTTCAATTTACTCCGGTGTTTTGCTGTCCTGGCCAAATTACTTATGTTTGTTACGCTCTCAAGGGCGGGAATTGCACCTGTTACTTGTCTCTCTTGAAGTTTGGAACTTGTTTGACAGTTGGAGCTAATAGAAGATATATCTGATGATGGAGGATCTGATATGCCTTCAGCTGTGGATGCATTTCTGTCGTCAGTCGTTGAAGCTTACGGCATGGTGGGTGAAATGACGTCCTCAGACAAGCAACAGGTTGCGTCATGCCTTGCTGCTGTAAAGGAGAGAGCAGTCCAGAGTAACCATGAAGCAGTATGTACTTTTCACATGCATCTCTTTTCCTGACATTTTATTCAAATTTGTAACTATTGTTTTATTATCTTTGTTATTATTATTATTAGTCATGGTTTTTTTCTAACTTTGTAGATTGGTGGATCATTTGACAATTTAAAATGGAAGTGTATTGTCAAAGGCATAATGGACACACTGTCCAATACTGTGGAGACATCCCGACGAACTCAGATGTTGAGACAAGTTCAACTTTGTGACCACAATTTGGCTGGCATCCGTAAAGGAGAATATATAGAAATCCTTGTCATAGAGTTCAAGGTAGAAAATGTACAATTATTTTCATTCAAAATCTATTTAATATTTTTAATTATGGTTTGTTAATGTAGCGTTTACTCATGAACACTGCGCGTCTCTTGGAATATATTCACAAATATATCAGTTGGGGCACGCTGAGAGGCCCAAAAGCACAAAATGTTTTGTTACTTTGTGCTTCTCAATTACAAAAATTGTTTCCACTCCTTCTACGTGCTCTTGAAGTTGCCCATCAGATATCAGAACAATGTGTTGTAAGGATTATGTTTTATTTTTTCAACTGTATTTCCTGTGATGTTTGTTAAAATAATTCCTTTCATTTTGAGAGTGCATCCTTACTATTTTCTTATCTACCTTTTCCAGGAAGCTAAGGATTATATTGTTCAGCGAATGAAAACTTGTTTTTTAAAGATTAAAAATATTATTGAAGACAAGTTTGTAGAAGATCTTGAAGAATTTGACGATGTGGGAGGAGGATTGTTTATCATGCATATGGACCAGGCACTTTCCCTTCTCGCAGTTTTTGACTCCTCCAATGACAGCTCTGCTTTTAGTTCACAATGGAAGTCCTCAGTAGAACCATTGTTACAGCATGCCATGTCAATCGCCCAAATCGCCTCTCAGTTCGACTTCAAGATGATACATGCAAGTGGAGAAAAGGTATGTCCTATAATGAACTCTTCTTTTCATTTGTGTGCTAGTATGGGCTTCACAAATATCTTAATAAAACTTTTATGCTCTTTAGATTTTGCGGGAGTCCGAAAATCTTGAAAAAGAATGCAAGGATGTAAATAGTAATCCAGCAGTACGCAAGTTACATGCCCTATCCTTGTCCAATGCCTTGGAAGAGCTGGAGCAGAGGGTATGTGCTTCTGTTTTAAAAATGTACCTCCAGGTAAGGGTTATTTTCATTTTCTTCAAATCACTTTTAACTTTGTTTTATGCTTTTTCTTTTTGTGTGATTTTAGAATGTAATTTCCTGCTGCAGGTTTTTTCAGATGCATGCTTGCCCCTGCAAACACTGTGCTTACAGAGTTTAAACAGTAATACTGAAAGGGTTTTCAGAGAAGCAAGTGACCTTTCAGATGCAATATGCAACTTTGATACTCACACAGATAGGATACTGCAAGTTGCTCTGTTTGCAATTGCCTGCTCTGAGGATAGAAACCGTATGATACATTAATTAGATTATCTCTATTTGTATCAATATCACCTAATAATTGAAACAAAATAATTGCAGGTGTATTAGGCATCCGCAGTTGTTTAGCATCCTTAGAATCTCTTGAAACTCATCTCGTTCCTGCTCTGAGCTCAGTGTATTTGAAACAAACACCTGCACAGAGTACTCTTGCCAGTCTATTAGTTGAACACTGGATGGCTGAAGTGAAATTGCTGCAAAAACTAATAGATGGTATAATTGACCCTGCAGCCTTAGCACAGGTACCATTTCAGATTTTTCTTCCCTTTTTTTGTTGGCTTTTTGTAACATAAATTGATTTATACTTCATTCAGGTTACTCACAATGTGATCTGGAATCCAACAGCAATCATAAAAAAGTCAATTATGGCAGCAAAACCAATTGAGAAGATTGATTTGGTCAAGTTAGTAAAATCTGTTGTTTCAAATGCAGAGGTCCTATCACATCAATTGCAAGCATCAGCTGAAGAGCTCTGCTTAATACAACACTCATCTGCCTGGAATTCTTTAAAAGAATTGATCCTAGGTACACCTTGCTTTTTATTTACTGAAACAAATTAGTGATTCTCTCTTGAATTGGTATTTTATTAGATTACAATATTTCTTGTTCTTGTGCAGCTGTGAGGGAGGGTAAAGCAGTTTTGCAAAAGATTGAGGGATCAAATGGATCACTCAGTGTTGATCGAGTTCTCAAACGTTGTGAACTATTAGTTACTAGTGTGGGTAAGATTCAACCTTTGTTAGAAGAATTAGAAAATTCTCAAGCAAATAGTCCTTCAGAAGTTGAAGGTGCCTTGAAGCCTAGGACAGAAGTTTCTCCAGCCAACTCTCCATCATCCGTCAGTCATAGAAGTATGTTGAACTGATTGCTTTGTCTACCCAGTAGGGCTGCTTTCCTGTCAATATCCTTGTCTCATATGGTTATGTTCTCCAGGTTTGAAGAAACATTTGTTACGTCTTGGTTTACCACCAGATGCTGAAATTGATATAGACACTACTGATTCAACACACAATCTTGACCTCATGCAGTCTGTTATGGATAAAACATCAGCCCAACCAAGATTTATGACAAGCTTTTTGTATAATGTAAGCCTGTTATTGGGGTTTCTTATTCAAAGTTTCTGCGAGATATGCAATGTCACCTTAAATTTTTTTTCGCAGGAAAAGAAGAAATCAAGTTTTCAAAACACTACTGCTATGTCAAGGAATACTGCCAGTTTTCGTATGTTTAGTCAGAAGAAGGCTGTCACACCTCACCTTACCTTATTTCAACAAACACTTTCGATAGATGTTCCAAGTAAGTACTATCAACTATGAGTTGATTATTTTCCTTTAACAATTCATCATGTATACTACACCATGTGAGCTCATATGGTTGTCACCATTTTCTTTGTATGTTTTAAAATATTAATATTGTTTATGCAGAACTTGCGTCCCTCTCAGAAACACTAATATGTAGAAGTAATTCAAGCCAAGTACCATCACTATCGCAGCTCAAGTTTTCTACAAATGACGGAGAACTAGAAGATAAGAATGCATCTGATAATATTAGTACTCCAGAGAGAATGCATGATTTAGTTAAAGTTCAGAAAAGAATCGATGCTGTTAAAACTTCTGACCATTGCCTTGATCAGTCACTGTTTAGCCATTTACTTCTATAACTCTTGAGTGCTGTAGATTTGGCATTTAGGTTTTGCATTCTCTAGTTCTCCTGTTACATGTTGACCATGACTTAGTGATAAATAATTGTATATTTGTCGAAAGTTATGATTTCTTCTCATTTAAATTTTATGTTCTGTTAATCCAGATGGCAGATGCTCAGCATTTCTGTTCTCGGGTGCCATTCAAATTATAATTTTTTTTCTTAATTGATATGGACTTGTATTTTTATACGACAATTCTTTATTTGCCATGTTTGTCTCAACAGTTAGAATTAAAATAAAATATTTAACCATTTGACTATACACACTTGTTGCGTGCATTCGCACAACTCCTCGCCCCGCCGCCGCCGGTCCGCCTGGGCGGCGCCGCGTGCACGGCGCACATCTCGAAGTGGTCCGGGAACTCGGTCTGGTTGGCGGGCGGGAAGATCCGGCCGCAGGCCGGGCACGTCACGTCCTGGCGGCAGCGCGCGGGCTGCGGTGCGGGCGCGGGCGCGGGCGCGGGCGGCGTGCTGAAGGAGGTGACGCTGGCCAGGCCGGCGCTGGTGAAGCCCACCCGGAGCGAACCCTGCAGGCAGGCACCCAGCATTTCGCCCTCGCTGAGAAAAAGCCGACGGGCAATTTTCCCCGGGAAAACACGAGGGGTACCTCATCCTTCAGATAGGCGTATGTACTCTGATCGGAGGGTTGTGTTGTGATCGGAAGGGAAAATTTGACCAAAATTTACAGAGGGCTTTAAATTTTTAAAGAAGGCTTTAAATTTTTGGCACCAATTTAATGTTTTGCCATTTTGTTGGTGCTCAAAAAATACATTTTTGCCTTAAAATTATGTGATTGAAAAATGACTGCAACGCAGGGCGTACACTAATTGGAGGAGGTGATATACCCCTCGGGAAAACAGCTCTAAAACTCTTTGTACAGCTCCTGTGGTTCTCGGTGGGGAAAAAAAGTGACACAAGTACCCCCCCCTCGTATGTGAGAGTGTGTGAAAAATTCCACCAGGCCCGATCGCGCCTCCCGCACTCACCGTCCCGACTGGAGTGCAAGAGGCTCTGCTGTCGTCTCAAAACAGCCTGAGGCCTAAGCCAGCCGCGACCCCGCGGCCTGCCCAGCGGGGGCGGGCGTCTGCAGCGGTCTGGAACATGGCGAGCAAGACTGGTTGCATGGTCCGTGTGTAACAGGTCACCGCGATGTGGAGATGGGCTTTCAAACATCGCGCAGGTCACGATGCCGGACTTAGTTTAGGAGAAATCTTCTCGCCCTCGCGGGGGAGAGGGGTTAACGATACAGCCGAGGGGTCCCTCAATCCTGGGGCGGGCGTACATTGATAGGAGGACTTTAAAGTGATTGGAAATGGTTATAGCCCCAATTCTTAAAAAGATTTAGAGAATGGAGCAACTCATTTGATTTTTTAGCATTCCTATGTGCTGGCTTGGCAATCTTGACCTAAATCTATGTGAATGGAGTATTCTTGGAAAATGTTTGGAGCACAGGGTGTTAGGGTGTAAGTTACACTGATTGCAGGATGTGAGGTACCCCTCCCCCCTTCCCTCGGGTCCAGCAGTAACAGCTCCTTCGCCTCCGCCCGCACACAACGTACATCCCAAGGTGCTCACTGCACTCCTCCGAACCTTTCAAGGTTCATTTCCAGGGCGCCTCTCTCCCTCGTGGCCACGAGCGACCTCCCCACCCACCTGCACGGGCGACGGCGGCGAGCAGTCCAGGGTGGCGTCCGAGCTCATGGAGAAGTCCGCGTCCGGCGTGGAGGCCCGGCTGCTGGCCAGGTCGACGTGCGGGGCGGGGCCGGTGACGGTGTCCGCCGACGAGCAGGAGCCGCTCAGCTCGAGCGGGTAGCACGCCGAGGCCGAGGCCGAGGCCGTGGGGGTGAGCGCGTCGGACAGCGCGGGGGAGGCGGCGCGGTGGTGGTGGTGGAGGCCGTGGCCGAGGCCGGGGCCGAGGCCGGGGCCGTCGTGCTGCAGCCGCAAGGCGTGCCCGTCGAAGGAGTACTGCGTGGACGGCGTCCGGGGCCGGCCCACCGGCGGGGGCGGCGGGCTGCACGGGCCGCGCGGGCTGTCCATCACCAGGTCGTGGTAGGTGGTCCGCGACCGGGTCGAGAGCGGGCTGCTGTCCCTGTCCCCGACCTGCAAACCCTGGCGGGAGAAGAAGAAGACACAAAATAAAGCTTATGAATTTTGATTTTCTTGTGCTATGAACTATGAGCATCGACGTCAAAGGTTTTCGACTGACAAACGCAAATCTTGGTCGCAGAGTTCAACAGTCCTATTTTCTGCGCCACATTAGCTCCCCTTGGTACCTGGCACTCCGGGTCGAGAGCAGAACAACTCATCAGCAGTCGTCATGGCCCCACCCAGCCCTTCCGAGTCCCGGGGTGATCTGATGTGATCCCACCCATATTTACCAGCCTTTATACAAATGTTTAAAAGAATGTGAATTCTGGTTTCAGTTTGGAATACGCTTTGGCACCAGGTTTATTCAGCAAATTACAGGGGCTGGCGCCTGCGAGATCCCGGGTAGGCCAGCCCGCAGTACACTGATGCTTAACATTGACGATGTTGCCTACCTCACAGGCGCTCTCACATCCTGCCTGCGCAACCTCAACTAGGCAATTTCTTCAGGGTGACACTTTCCCGCATGGAAATAACAACCCAATAATGTGACTGTCCAGAGTGTCAAATAAAAAGTATATAAGTATTCAAAAAGTACACAAAAAGTATGCTAAAAGTACCACCAAAATGTCGCAGTCCCAATCTGCTATACTTTTTGTATACTTCAGGTATACTTTTCATAAAAGTACACATTATAGAGTCATTTGGATGTACTTATTTCCATTTCCGTGCGGGTTTGCCTCCCGTGAAATACATTCGAATGTTAACTGGGCATCATTCAAACGTGTTCAACGCTAACACTTTTGAGTGTGTATCGGCTGTTCACTTATTTCGACTTTAGAGCACGGAATAAAAATAGATAAGTTACCGGTGACGGGTGCGGGCTGCCGGCGGAGTGCGGGGGTGCGGGTGAGCAGGTCGAGCTCGGCGCCGAGGCCTCCCGCCAGGAGTCGTGGCCCGCCCCCGGGGCCGCCCCCGGCCCTGGCTGCAGGCGGCTCGAGGAGGGCTGCTCGCCGCCGCTGCAGTGACAGTGGGCAGTCTCGGCCGCTATCTGCGAACAGAGTGAGACGGAGAGAGGGCTCAAAAACATTTCTCAAAATACTTAGATTAAGGCAATTAAGGACTGGAGGGGGGGGGGGGGTGCATTCCCCCCGCTGCACTGCAAACCTTCGAATCCAATTTCTCACGCAAAATGGGTAAGGACACTTATTCCATGCTTAAAAGGAGCTAGAATTTTCTCACCCTCTTCGAGCAATATAATTTTTAGCCTCACTCTATTTGGGTAAGGATTTTTTAGCCTCACTTTATTAGGGCGAGGCTACAAAATTATTTCTCAAATAGAGCGAGGAAAAAATTTCTCACTCTCCAGAGAGTAATAAAATTGCCCTCAAATTCTCACTCGTATGGGGGTGAGAATTAGGACTCGTCCATTTTCAGAGTGCTTACCCTCTGCGCGATCTCTCTGATGGCGTTCTCCGCCCTCTCCTGGAAGCCGAGCAGACCACTGCTGTGGGCCTCCGCCTCCGTCTGGGTGTGTTCCAGGCGCGGGCCGCTCGGCTCGGGTGGGTGTGTGGCTGTGGGGGCCGAGGCCGAGGTGGCCACTGAAAAAAAAAGAATAAAAAAATGAAATTCTTTTCGTAGATTTACGACATTTTTCTCGTAATTTGTGATTTTGAAATGGCGCTGGAAGTTTATACGATCGGTATCGTAAGTTTACGCAAGCCTCGCTTCAGCATGAGAAAAATTCTCAGAAGAAAAATTAGGAAAAATTGAAGCAAAAATTGCAAAACAACAATTTAATAAAAATTTACAAAAATTCAGAAAAAAAAATACAGGTGAGTCATTGCATTAATTTTACAACTTGATACGGTAACTTTACGCCTATTCCTCATTAAACTTGTCATCCCGCCAAAAGCAGTAAACATTTCTCACGGAGGGGGGCGTCGGGCTGCTGGGGCGGCATCCCCTGCAGGTCGGTCACGGCCTCGCGGTGCTCCCTGCGCGCCTCGAGCAGCCGCTGCTGCAGCACCGCCACCTCCCGCTGCAGCCGCTGCAGGCGGGCCTCGGCCGGGGCCGGGGCCGGGGCCGGGGCGGAGGCCGGGGCGGAGGCCGGGGCGGAGGCCGGGGCGGGCGTGGGGGTCTTGAGCGCGTCGAGGCACACGTTGAGCTGCTGCTGCTGCTCCTCCAGGGTGGCCAGCAGGCGCTGGATATACGCCTGGCGCGCCGCGTTCAGCCCCTGCCACCGCTTGTTGGTCTCCTGGATCTGCAACGAGTACGAGGGGCACTTCACACTCACTACAAATCCAATGATATACTCATTTTTTTGCTTTTACTCGATGTTGCTGATTGTTTTTGATTCTTCCCCTACATATTTCTTGATTTTTTTTCCTGATTTTTTTTTCAAAAGTTGTACACTGATTTTATTTTTGAGGAAAGGACCCCCTATGTACTCGAATGCCCTCGGATCGGATCACTCCTCCCGTATTAGCTATACCCAAACGGCTCTGGCAGTCAGCCGGGTCGAGGGGGCCACTACTCCTGTGATCTTGTGTACAAAAGCCCTGTGATATCTGTGAACACTGCAAACCGAAGTGTGTACTTAGTACACACATATTTGTGAGTACTTGCAAGCACACGCACACACCTACAGGTGTGTACTTGCCATAGTACACACTTACAAGCCAACAAATGTATGTGTGTACTATGGCAAGTACACGGCAAATAAGTGTGTACTATGGCAAGTACACACCTATACGTGTGCGGTTGGTTGCAAGCACACACAAATAGGTGTGCACTAAGTTCACACTTGGGTTTGCAGTGTAGTCTCTAACAAATTTTCAAAAAATGTCACTAAACTAGACATATTCATTCAAACCCGGTGGTTTCCGCTCCCGAAAGTCCACTTAATTCATGTGCCGATCCCTCAAAACTTATTTGTTATCCCTGTAATCATGTAACCCCGTGTAAGTGCAAAATCGGAGTGGTGAGTGGTGGCCCCGGAGTCGAGCCGCTCACCCCCTCGCTACTTACCGAGTTGATGACGGCCTTGAGGCGCAGGTTCTCCTCCTGCAGCTGCAGGGCGAGGCGCCGCTGCCCCTCGTACATGCTCGAGGGCACCATGTCCTCCTGCAGATCCTGCAACACACGGCACACACGTGGAGAGGAGTGGTTAGTTAGCGGTTAGCCTCTCTCTCAATCGCACCATATGCTTATCCTCAATGTTTATCTGCGCGAGTGCCAGCCCTTTGCGTTCCCGCGCTGGTGTTTCTCTGCCCGCCCCCAACACTCTGTGCTCCCACCACCCCCTGCCCCTTCCCCCGCCCCCGCCCCTGCCCCTGCCCCTGCCCCTGCCCCTGCCCCTGCCCCTGCCCCTGCCCCTGCCCCTGCCCCTGCCCCTGCCCCTGCCCCTGCCCCCGCGATCGGACGCAAACAAACGCCGCCTTCCAAGTTCACGGCTTTGGCGCCACTCCAAGGACCGCTCTCCCCGAAAAGAAAAAAAAATTAACAGGAAAGTAGCCAGGATCTGCAGTAAGTAGACGTACACTGTCAAAACCTTGTTTAAAAAAACATTGCAGGCTGTGTGAAGATGACGGCAAAGATGACAAGGGGCAAAGGGGAGGAAAGATCTCGTTGTATGAAAAATATAAATTTTTTAAAAAATTGCTATTACTCGCGCAAACTCGCTGATGCTCGTAGAAACACGCGCTTACACTCGTGGATATACTCGCGAAACTCGCTGCACACCCGCTTGGAGGGTGGGGGACCCCGAAGAAAGGGACATGATTTTCGGAGGCGGGCTCGAGGAGGGGTCTCTCTATGACTCACCCTGCCATCCCCGCCGCCTCCCCTTTCCTTCATCAGGTCCCCCCCCCCCCCCCCCCCCCCCCCTCACCTCCCCGGCATCCGGGACGCTTTGAGAACAAGCGTGGGAATCGCAGTGCAGGGGGGTCGCTCTGATGTGACGCGGCGTGCTAATCAGTAAAGATACACCGGCAAAAAATAAGCACCTTTCAGAAAAGGCGCTATATTTGTGGCAAAGGCGGTCGATTTTACCACTTTTCGATAAACTCTCCATACGGCCATTCTGATTTAATTCAGTCGCTAACAATCACATTCAGATCAAAATTCTTCGTCGAACGATCCTACATGTAATCGGGATCTCTTACTCACGGATCTGCACGAACAAAAGAATAGCTGGTACAGCAGTATGCATAGCTCAGAAACCCAAGTTTTGCTGAGGAGACAAAAGCTCTTTGGGGAGGTAGCAATATTTCTACTAGAGAAGCAAGCCTAGATGACCTTAGCCGCTCCAAAAACTAGTCCTATTTGCTGTGTGAATAGACCGGGAGAAGCATAGGGAGGGGATTCCCCGCGCGCGCGACGGAGCAGGGCGATCAGCAGGGCGGGCTATCTGTCCTTGTCGCACTCATGGTTCACGGCCATAAGGAGCTAGGGAGAGGAGAGGACAAACCACAAAGCGCTGTTTGGAATCACCTCGCGGGGCGGGGCGGGGCGGGGCAGCGCAGGGACCTATCTCCTCTCGTCCCTGCACGGATCTGCAAATGAGTCTAAGACGCGAGACACCCCTAAGCCTACGAGAAAGTGATGAGTCCATGCTGACTAAACGCCGAGAGGTTTCAAGGAGACAAGCTGCTGCTTCTGATAGATTTTGAGCCCAGAGGGGCGAATATCCAGGGCCTCCAGGACCTCCAGGGCGTACTCACGCTGCCGCCCCTGTTCTCGCGCCGTACGGGGATGGTCCTGGTGTAGGTGCTGCCGGCCTCCTTGCTGTCGCCAGGGACCTCTCTGCTGACTCGTAGATCTTCCGGTGTCGGTGTCTTCCTGGTGGCTGACGAGCAGGTGTCGTCTCGAACGGTCGTCTCCACGGTGACGGGGATGTCCCTGACGTTAGCGTCTCTAGTGACAGGCACGTCCCTCGCGGTGGCCTCTCTGGTGACGGGCACGTCCCTCGCGGTGGTCTCTCTAGTGACGGGCATGTTCCTGGTGACAGGCACGTCCCTCGCGGTGGCCTCTCTGGTGACGAGCACGTCCCTCGCGGTGGTCTCTCTAGTGACGGGCACGTCCCTGGTGACGGGCACGTCCCTGGTGACAGGCACGTCCCTCGCGGTCGCGGTGGCCTCTCTGGTGACGGGCACGTCCCTGGTGACAGGCACGTCCCTCGCGGTGGCCTCTCTGGTGACGGGCACGTCCCTGGTGACAGGTACGTCCCTCGCGGTGGCCTCTCTGGTGACGGGCACGTCCCTGGTGACAGGCACGTCCCTCGCAGTGGCCTCTCTAGTGACGGGCACGTCCCTGGTGACGGGCACGTCCCTCGCAGTGGCCTCTCTGGTGACGGGCACGTCCCTGGTGACGGGCACGTCCCTGACGGTGGCCTCCCTGGTGACGGGCACGTCCCTGGCGGTGGCCTCCCTGGTGCCGGCCCCATCCCGCACATGCACGCCACTCGTCGGCGAGCCCATCTTCGCCGCCTCGCTGATCGGCACGTCCCGGTACCCCGCATCGTCCGCAAAAGCCACCCTGGCGGATCCTCTGAGGAGGTCGTCACTTTCTCGCCGTCGCGGCTCGAAGTACCGGCGGCGCGCCTCCCGTAGCTCGTGCTGGGTGCGCGGCCCGCGCGGCCGCCCGGGGTCCGGTGCCCAGCTGCGCGGCCGCCTGCTCCTGCTGCTCCACCAGCTCACGAGCGCGTCCTGCCTCGGCTCCTGCTGCGCCTCCTCCTGCTGCTGCTGCTGCTGAAGCTCGTCCTCCTCGTCCTCGAGGCTGCTGCTCGGCCAGGTCGCCCAGGTGGACCGGCTCCGGCGCAGCACCGGCCGGGCGTCGTCGTCGTCGTCAAAGTCCTCCGTCATGATCCACTTGGGGAAGGTGAGGCCTCTGCCGCTGCGGCCGCGCGGGGGCAGCGCCCAGTCGTCCAGGAGCGCGGCCAGCATGGCGAGGCGCGGGCGCAGCGGCGGCATGGAGGAGCGCAGCTCGTCGGCGAGGCGCCCCGGGTACTCCATGACGGCGTCGTTCGGCTCGGAGAGGATATCGGATCGATCGGACCTTCGGGGCCCGCGAGAATGTGCGCGCGAACGGCGCGGCGTCAAAACTAAAGCCCGGGGTACGGGGTGGTGCCGTGAGAGGCTGTGGTGGTGGTGGACCAGAGCATCTGATGACGGGGCGGCGGGGCGGGGCGGGGGCGATCTATTCGTGGCGGCAGCGTCACGCCGGGGGCGGGGCGGGGTGGGGGCGAGGCGGGGTGACGGGGTAGGTGTGACTAAGGCATTGCCTCAAAAATGAAAAGTCAGGGCGCGCTTCTACAAGGCTTTTAAGAAATCCCCTCCACTACCGGCCTGTAGAGATAACAAGGAAGAAAATCGGGACTCGAATACTGGTTCGCATTATAAGCTTACGAAAATTTCTCACATAATACTGTTGAACTATTCTCCCGTATGGAAATAACTATCTGATAAAGTGACTGTCCAAAGTGTGCAAAAAAATTACAAAAAGTACTCAAAAAGTGTGCGTAAAAGATGCCTGAAAAGTGAAGAAGCAGTCCTAATCTGCGGTGGTTTAGATATGCTTTTTTAATTACTACTCATAAAAGTTTCTTTTCGATATACTTATTTCCATGCGAGCTGTAATTATGTAAGAATTTAGAAAGAGTTTTGACAGAGTGGCAGAGTTCAGTAAGCTGTGTATGTTCGCAGTTCACTGTCATACACATAAAATTGCACATAAAACTTTACCATTTTACATGCTTTATTTTTATTTATTAATATTTTGGCCAAGTTTATAAAGGATGACAAAGTAGAGCTCCGATAGAGAGAGGGAGTGTATTTAGTGACTTATGATATGCTCAAATGTATTGAGAAAAATAAATGTGCGCGTCAATCAGGAGGCAAGCTGTTAATATGAGTTTAGCCAACCAACTAAATTTTCGCAAGAAAACTGAGGGAGTAGTAACTTTGTGACAACTTGAACTTATCATAAACCAAAGTGACTTAACCCTCTTCCCGTTGGTTCAAAGAGAACACATTTGAGGTACCACAATATGTTACACACCTAATGTGCCTATTGATTGATAAACATTCACGCGTTAATTCCTTACATCGCATGCATACAATAGAGAGACTCGCTGACCCAAGTGAAATAGACAAACGGCATCCCCGCGGTTCTAGGCCACAGTAGGGCGCCGCCACTGCAGGCGGCGATCAGTTTACAAACATGTAATTGGATGCGCAAAAAAGAAAACTTCCCATCGCAAAATACAACATATTATGTAGACTTTAAAAAATAAAAAATGGAATACTTACATCGTACACGTGAGTATCCCAGCCGCTTCGAGCCCACATTTCGATGGAACTGAGCCGCTGGGATGTAGACGCCGTTTTATCTGATTTCGCCCCGTCACGTCACGCGGTGATTCCCCGCGGTCCCGTCCTATGGAGTGCCGCCGCCGTGCCGCCGCCGTGCCCGCCGGTCTTCCCCTCCACTCCGGTCTCACGCGGAAGGACCAATCAGTAGACAGTGGTGCCATGCTTGTGGGCGCCGGGGGCCGCCCGGCGCCGCCGCCCGGACCCGCCACAAGTCCGCAGGGTCCCTCGCCAGGATGGTGCGGATCCCGCCAAAAAAAAAGCAGGCGGCGCGGTCAATCTGCAGAGCAAGTCGTGTCGAAGCCGACGTCGACTTCTAGGATAGGCGGTAGACAGTTGCGTGTTGGCAGCACTGAGAGAGAGTCGTGGGATGGGGGATAGCTAGGAGACGCTCAAAATGTGAAGTGTGTGTGTGTGTGAGAGAGAGAGTGTGTTTGAGAAAGAGGGGGGGGGGGGAGGGCAGAGAGAGGGGGACACGATGTGGGCCGGGATTCCACTCCACTGGTTCCACCGAAGGTGTTTTCGTGGTCGGAGGCCGGCACTTTTCAGTAATATTGCCAGACCTGGGAAAGAGGAATGCTGACCGCTAAGGCTTAGAAAAAAATAGGACTTTGTGTTGAAATAAAGGCAAAAAGTGCAACAGTCGTTAAAAAAAAAAAAGTTGTTTTAAAAAATGTATTTTTAGTGTTTAAAAGGGGTGTTTCTAGTCCGCTCATAGCGGCTTTGCAGAACCAGTCATTGCGACTGCGAGGAGAACCGGGACAGAGCGGTGAGGTTGGCTCTGCCAGCCAGGCATGGCGGGAAGTTTTGAATTGCCCGTGGCTGCGCTGTTTCAATTACGTGCTAAACTATGGACTAGTCTATGGCTATACACGCAACACCAAGTCCGGCGGAAGTTTCCGAAAGACATTTTCCAAAATATTGCTCATGCTGAGTTCTTCCGGGAGAAAAATTGGGAAAATACGTGTTACTTCGAGCAAAAGACGGAAGAACTGAATAGAACTTTGATTTATGTGTTTTCTGAACAGTAGGAAAGAAATAAATACCCGCAGGTCCGCCGCGCCGGGCCCGAGGGGAGGGGTCCACCACTTCGTTACTCGTGTGTGCACAAAGAAAATTACTCGCACCCAACTCAATATTACTCGGGATTACTCAAAATACTCGCGTGTACACTGCTTGAAGGGGTGGGGGCCCCTCGGTCGCACCGCACGCTTGTCCGTCCCATCACGCACCCGCGGAGCCGCGCCGCTACCCTTGCGGCCGGGGTGTCCGATTGGCTGCCTACCTTCGAGGCGGGGAGCCTGTGACTATGAGGTCCTGCCAGCAGCGGCATGAGAACTCGGTCAAATAAAAAAATCTCCTCACCTATTGTCTAGGAATTATTCGTATCTCAGAAAACGCAGTTATAAATGATGAAAAAAAAAAGGAAAGAAAATTACCTCATTTTTTGACTCTTATGCAAAAACATATTATTCTTTCCATTATTTTTTCTTGGAACTGAAAAGGAGAAGGAAAAGAAATCTCAGCTTCTAAAAGGTCTGTCAGACCAAATTTATTTCCCTAGGGAAGAACATGCTCCAAAGCTTGCAGCAAAAATATTGATTTACATTTTATCACAAAATGCTTACAATATCATAAGCCTAACCTTAACTGCATTGTGCAGAGGCTTGGAAGATCAAAAACTTGCTTACATAGCATTCTTTGAATGTGGAGTAGTTACTTAGCCATACTAAGCTGTATCCTTACATAAAAATAGTGTTAAGTGACTAGTGCTTTTCTTACATTCTTACAAGACAAATAACATTTTGATAGGTGATGGAGAACATACACAATATAGATATATAAGAACTTTCTAAATCTAATTTTGTCATACAAGATTTTTATAAAATCACTGTAGGAGAGAACATTTTCTACAAAGATATCAACTTAATATCACAGAGATAAAGCTTGAAAAGTCTGCCCCAGACAACTCAAAAAAATATTAATATTAGTAGTCACGCCGGTTGCGCTTGGGTATATGTTGCTGGTAGTATTGTTGGTTGTACTGATGAGGGTGATGTCTCTCCTTCACTTTTTCTTCCATTCGCATGTGTTCAATTTGCAGCTGTTGTCTGAAAGCTCCAAGTTGTGTCAGTACATTATTTGTACCACCATTCAGAGGATTTGGTTTCCCACGCACACACACATTTTTCTGCACAGCAGGAACCTGTCAGTTACAAGTGAACAATTTTAAAAGCTAGTTTCTCTACATGACTTTCTCAATTTATGAAATGATTGAGGCACAAAAAGACATACCTTCCATCGTTCCTCCAAATTCCGCATAGCTTGACTGGGACCTTTCACAGATGGGTGGTGATGTGGTGCTACAGGACCATCCCAGTCTTCCTCTGGGATAAATCGAGTGGGAGACCTCTGAGGCGATCGGTGTGAGGGGCGGTTTGGGGAGCGATGGGGCCTGTGAGGTGGTTGCTTGGACGGCGGTGGTTGGGCGTGTACCACGGGCATCAAGGGTATGGGCAGAGAGTCTTCCAAACGCGCAGGTAAAGTTGGTCCCTCCAAAACCTGTAAAACAAGCAGTGGATAGATTGAGTTCTAGCATGGTCAAATTAATATTTTTAAGGCTGGTCCAGAACAGATGAGCTGGAAGTGGAGCACCTACTTTAATCAAAGCTCGAGGAGAAGGGGGGCCATCGTCTGGGAATTCAGAAACTTGCGCTGCCCTTCGCGGACTGTGTAAAGGAGGTGAAGTACTTCTCAGAATAGACACAGAGGCTGGCTCTGATGGAGGTACAAGATGAGCATTTCTAGCGCCCGCTGGAATTTCAACTGAAAAAGGCTGTGCTTGATTACCACTATTCATTTCAGCAGTCAATTTCTGTCTTCGACCTTCTTGCTTTAATGCCTCAGCTTCTGCTTTTAGTTCTTCCTGACGTTTCTGAAATTCTTCCATCTGCTGTTGCTTCTAAAAACATTCACAGAAAAAGAGTCAGTGAATTAGGGGAAAAGGAGAGGAAAAGGTAAGCAAATGCAGAACATCTTTTGTAGGACAGCACCTGAATTTCTCTGTCACGCTTTAGTTTCTCATCTCTTTCATATTCAGCTTGAAGGCGAGCCTGTTGTTCAGCCACCCTTTTCTGAAGAGCCTCCTCTTCTTTTCTCTCCAGCTCACGACGCTCAGCTTCTAATTTGCGTTTCTCTTCAATTTGCAAACGCAGTTCTTCCTGTAATTGAAGTTGCCTCATTCGAGCATCGGGCAGTTGCTCTGTTGTCTGGGACGCATGGGCTCGTGGCACTAGTGTGAAGAAGAATATTACAATAATACTGAGAATAAGTTTATAGAAGGCTTATCATGCAAGTATGTCTACTACACAAAATGTGAACACACCGAAGCAAGGTGCACAATGATGTTGGAGTTCCATATTGAGTTTTTCTAACCAATCCAATTCGAAGGAAAAGGAGGGAGCAAGCAGCACGAGCGGAAGAGAATACAGAAAACATTAGAACTATGCTACCTTTACATTTAATTAATTTCCATCACATACAATACAATACAATAAAAAGTTTGTAAGTAAATGATACAGAAGCTTCTTTGGTATACTATGAATAAAAACAAGAGCAATGCAGAATCAACATAATACAGAAAAAACAGCGTGTGAAAAGGAAAGAAACTTTAAGAGAGTTATGGTTTATGTTTTTACTTTAGTAAAGCATGCAGACAATTTAAGAGGAGATAAAATTAGATCTTACCCCGCGGACTCAACGGTTGCATCGGAGAGTCACCAGATTGTGTTGATAGATGGTGATCTGAAGTAGTTGAAGAATTTTCCTTGTGAGGTGGTTCATCCTAAGAAAGAGGGTACAAAACCGATGCAAATTAATTTAATGGTAAGAAATTTACAACTGTAATTTGGTCTCCTTGGGTTGTAAAGAGTTATAATAAGTTACATAATAAAATATAATAATAATATAATCAAAACTATTAGAAGAAAAAAGGAAAGGATTATGAAATAAATCAATTACTCAAACTGTACTCACTGGCCAACTTTCTGTTTGAGTTGAAGCATCAACAGACTTCGCAAATTCTCTTGGACTGTCGCTTGTTAAAACTATTTGAGGGGCAGCTAGATCAAAATGACTGAAACCAATAAGATACATTCAGCATACATTTTAGACATAAAAGTGCAAAAGGAAAAATTTTGAGGGCCTTACCTTCTAGTTGAGGGATGCTGAAGATGGCCAGTCTTTTGTAATGTGTTACGGTTCTGAGATAAATAATCTTTGTATTCTTGCTTTTTTTTCTCAAGAAGATGACGACGCCTCTCCTCATATTCACCCAAGCCAAGTAAAGCCTTGCCCGGTGCTTGCAAATCAGGATTTGAAGGAGAAAACTCACCAATTCGCACCATTCTGTCAGCTGGCTAAAAGTAAAAAAATTCTTGTTTTAAACTGTTAAGTCATTACTTTTGAGATAAATGTACCCCTCACTCACATTAGGACTCCACTGTTTACCAGTTGCAGAGGAACCAAAGCCGTCCCAGAAAGGAGAAGAAGAGAGCTTCTCTTGCAGCCTCAAGACTTCCTCTTCTCTATTTCGAGGTGAAGAGTACTGTGTTTTGTAATTGACCTCTTTAGTTGTCTGCTTGCCACTGTTGTCTGGCACACAGATTTTCAAAGGATCATTCTTTTCACTAAAACTTTCAGCATCCTTTGACCCATCAACCATTAAAACATTTTTGGGTTCAAAGTCTAAAAAGACTTCATGTGCCTCTTCAGCTGCTTGTACTTCTTCAGATTCAGTATGAGCAGATTTAGATGTTGGATATTGACACTCCTCATCCTCTTTTGATTGTAGACATACTTGATCTTTGAAATGGCTCAGGTTATCAATACGTTTGCACAAGGCATCTTCTATTTGTGTCAAGTCTACAACATTATTATTGTGATTTGTGGTCCATGCTCCATCATTCTTGACAGAGAACAACTCCTAGATGAACAGAAAATGGAAAAGAAATAAGATTACTTCACAATCAACCAAGAACATAGACAAGTTTAATTATCAATACAAATAATCAAACAATAACGCTATGATAACTTTTGATCAATATTAAACATGGTATGGGAGCTTTCCTGGGGTAAAAGGAGGTCACCCAATCAACAGAAAAGTTAAAGCACTGCAAAAGCGTTCCAAGCGACTACACTTCGACATTTGGACACCTAGCGTAAAAGGCGAAGCAATCTCCAACTGCCTCATCAATTAAGCGCAGGAAAACCTCGACAGATACCTGCAAAAGCAAGAGTGCCAGGGCCCAGGGTCGTGAGCCGTAAGGGTAGAAGCAGGGGGAGGGGTTGAGACTGCACCGACCTCGGCCCGCCTCAGACCTCGACGCCTTCAGGGCGGCGCCTGTGCTTATGGCAACCCCATGGAGAAGCGGAACCCCCGCCGCCGCCGTGCCCTAATGGCACGGTGGCACGCAATGTGCCGTGGTGGGGCGGGGCGGGTATCATGACGGGGAAGGGGAGCGGTCAGAGGCCACGGCAGGGCGAGAGCGAGAACTGGACTCGAGGGTCACAATCAATATCCACAACCTGTGCGAAGGAGGGGGGGAGGGGGGAAGCAAAGGGTTTGTTATCAGTAGGGCAGGAAAAGTATATTAAATGAAAGCCGTCACGTCCTGAGACACGCGTCGTACGTCACGTCACACACCATGTCACGTCACACCAGACACGAACTGACGGATTTGAACATAATAATAACAACGCATGCAAACGATGTCCTGACCCCCTGACCTGGGCAAGGCCAGTAACCTAACCCCACCGACATGCCTGGTGGTCTGCAGGGGCTCGCGGGAGAGGCGAGCGGCGCTGCTGCAGCGCGCTGCGCTCCGCCTCGAGACGGGCCTTCCTGGCCGCGATGAAGGAGCGCAGGTCGTGGAGGCCCTGCTGCAGGAGCGCATAGTCCATGTCGCGGAGGGCGGGGGGCCGGTGACGGGGATGCGATGCGATGGGGCGGTGGATGTAAACAACTTCAAACTGACAGTTGGGCCGCCCGCCCCGCGCGGCCCGGTCCAGCTTCTCCAGCTTCACTCACCGCAAGGCTGGGGGAGCGCGGCGGCCATGCGGCCAGCAAGGCATCTCTCAGCCCTCTTGGCCCGCGTATTTTCAAATGCTCCACCTGACTCGCTTTCTGTAGTGTGTTGTCACGGGTCGTGATGTGTCATGTGCGATGTGGTGTGATGTGTGATGTGATGCGGATTGAAAATGCCATAACAAATAGAATACATACATAGAATCACCAGAGCACTACTTATTTTGTTAACTAATCACAGACTTTACTCGACAACCAGAATACAAAACGTGTTTTTCAATAGTACAGCGAGACAAAACTTAACAAGTACATGAAACATTCATTCTCAATTGACATATTTTCACACAGCACAACTTGGCACAGTCAGTTGTATGCACACAATGTGAGGAATGTAGTTGCTATAATATTTAGATTTGTTGAAGAGGGTGTTCTTCTTATGGCGCCCCCACAATGGCCGTTACCGAGGCAGAACGCCTGCGACAAACTGGATAGGCCAGCCCGCCAAGCACTCGTGTGAAGGTGGCGGCCTACCCGGAGAGCACAAGCGCAGGGGGAAGCAGGAATTAAATTCCTGGTACCTAAAATTTAACTCTGTCACCTCCCGATGAGTTCATTGTGGGGGCACCTTTACATCCCCTCTAATCTGGCTTTGCACCTCATCTTGATGTTCTTGTTCCAGGTAAACTTAATAGAATAGAGGTGTTAGACAACAAAATTCTTAAAATCATCGGTCATAGACTATCTAGTGAAATAGGGCTAATGCTGGACTAATATAGGAACTTGAATAAGAGAGGAGTTTCTTAGTTGTCAGGTAGTTTGTCCAAAATTAACACCTACTTTTGCCTACTCAAGGTAACTACAGATTAGTTTAACATCTGTATTCATTGTATACAGTAATATGTCTCTTTCCAAATAAATATAAGAAAAAGATAGAAGACATTTTAAAAATAAAACAATACATGTTGACAAATTTTACTAAAAGTTGAATAACTTAATAAAGGAGATGCACAAAATTGATAGTAGATCTTAAGATTGTGATGTTTTAAATTTTGAAGGCATATACCAACAAAGAGAATTTTTTTGTATCTTTCCATTGGCTCAACAACTGGCTACAAAAATATGTAGTCAGATAGTATCACAGATTACATGGTTCAAAAATCAAGGTTTCCTGTCAAAATCCACTTATATTAGTGGGTGCAACAGGGGGTTACAAAAGAAGAAATTAATTATGAAAACATTACAGTCAAACTTATTCCAGGTGACAGGTGAAGTTCTGACTGAGAAGCGTTGTGGGGTAAAGTTTCAACAGGAAAAAGAATTACATCACCTGGAACAAGCAGGGCAAAAGTCAGTTCATAAGAGAAAACAGTCATCACCTTCTGTCTCTTTGGCAGTTCAAAATCAAACATACCTGAAGCATCATGCTTCCCTCATAAGCTGTGCCAGGGAGCAGCATCACGGGAGACGACACTTGCCCAGGTTCCACGCACAGCATACTACGGTACTCCTCAGCACCCAGGTCTGCCAGGCGCTGCACATCCTGGGACCATGGGTTCCAGAGCACTGAAAGTCACAGTGAAAAATAAAATTACAAAGTCGATGAAATATTCAACCTCAACAATGAATATTTGAAAAAGAAAGGGAAATACAGTCAATAAATAAATAGATAAACATTGAAAGCATAATAAAATACAAATTATTGCTCATTTGGAGCATATGAGTGAAATTTGTTGAATATTAACGGGTATAAAATTTTACAATGAATACCTTTAAAATATTGTATCACATCACATTTCTAAATTTCATCAATTTGCCATTCATTGTCACAAATGAAGTAGCGCAACAAACTCCATGATTCTTTAGAACTTTTTTTTTTTTTTTTTTTTTTTTTTTTTTTGGCCTTTTTCTAACTCACTTGCGCTTGCAAAGAATTAAATTTTCCTCTCTCTCATACATGAGCGACACTTGTCTGCGAAAGAATGGCCTATAGTAAACTTGTAAATCAGGAGAGAGCTACAGGTTTCAAGTCCACAAATGGGCATTCTCTCACCTAAAAGTGCACAAATGAGCATTTACTCGCCTACAAGTGTGCAAATAATTTGTCACACGCCTACAAGTTTGTGGAAAATATAAAAAAGTTGCCTCATCCACAGGTGAGTGATACTGACCGGTGTCCGCCAGGTTGTACTTGAGGACGCGCATCTTGCGGCCAGAGACGACGTTGGTGACGATGTGCTCGGGCGGGGTGTTCCTGTACACGCGGTCGGTCCACTCCGTCACCTGAACGCCCTCGCTCGCCTCCTGGTACACGGCGTGCTCCCTCGTCTGCGAGGCCATGAGAAACCAAAACAGAAAAAAAAGGTTTGTCATCAGAAAACGTAATTTAAATACCTAACGGGAAAATATTTCTAAAACTGGAGTCCGAGGGGACGACACCTCGAAAATATTTGTTCAGAGAGATTCAGATACAGAGTAATTCAGAAAACTTCGGAAAAATTCAGAAAAATTTGAAAAAACATTAAAGCAAAATTTGAAAAAAATGAAGCAAAAATTGCAAAAAAAAGTGAAGCGAAATTTGCAAAAAAAATTCAAGCAAAAATTGCAACAAATAATAAAATAATACACTGTAGCAAAAATCGAAAAACAGTACATCTGAATGCCAAAACTCAGAGTTGTTTCCTTGCTTGAGAAAAAGGGACAGTTTAAAAATTTTCCCATATTATCCTTTGCGGCTCATTTTCATGCGTCTGGGGCGCCGCGCCGCGCCGTGCTCACCGTGTCCGTGAAGGTGCAGCCGCGCAGCCCGGTCACCTGGCAGCGGGTCACGTCGGGCACCTTGAGGTAGGTGTGCAGCAGCAGCTGGAAGCACAGCTCACGGTCGCGGCTCGGGTTCACCACCTGGACGTGGCAGTGCAGCTCCTTCTCGCGGAGGATCAGCCGGTACGTCACCCGGAACCTGCCAGGAGAACACCAGCACGTATTAAGCTACAATAATTTTTTTTTAAATTTACGTTTTCCCCTTTTTTCTAAAAAAAGAAAAAAAAAAGAGGCGGGGGTTGCGCACTTAAGATTGCCTATTTCCAGTTTTCTTTCTTACGCGTGGTTCCACATGTGCTGGGTCTGCTCGTTGTCCGTGAGGCTGAAGGCGGCCTCCACGTCCCCGGTGGCCGGGTTGCGCTCCGGGGGCCGCTCCAGCGTCCAGGGCAGGACGCGCGCGAACCCGTGCTGGGGGCCGCAGGCCCAGGGGCCGAAGTGCGCTGGCGGGTGGGAGAGAGAGAGAGAGGGAAATGAAAAGCTGTTCGGGGGAGCCACTGCAACACTGCAAATCCGAGACTAAGTGCTTCGCGTTGAAGATGGAGGAGAAAGGTATGTCGCACTCGAGAGAGCGAAACAGAGAGATTTTGATACAAATATTTGCTGGGGGGGATTTTTCAGTTAAAACGTAAAAAAAAAAAAAAAAAAAAAAAAAAAAATCTCAATCTACATTTTTCCTTTAAGAGTTGAACTGGAAAGCTACTGCAAGTTTTTAGCAATTTAGCCTGGGTACAACCTTATATGGCGGCAAAAAATCAAAATTCACTCATCAAAACCATAAGATCGTAGCCTTATAAGAGAGGTGCAATAATCCAACTTACGAAAGACGAAAGGAATTCCACCACGAATAGCCTTCTTGCCATCAAACACGGCTTGTTTGCTGAAAGAGAAAAAGAAACGGAAAGCATGTGAATAAAAGCCGATAAAAGCAAAAGTAAACCTGCTATGGGTCTCCTCTAAGGATAGAAATGTGTTGGATAAGAAACAAATTTTCTGGTGCTGACACACTGTGCCACCCCTGATCCGCTTCTGTGCCACCCTTGTGCCGCTCCTGCCGACTTATTCCTAAGAGCGCTCCCCTCGCTGTCTCTCTCACACCCATACGGCGCAGCCTATGAGTACGAGAGAGACAGGGCGAGGAGAGCGCTCTTCGGAACAAGTCGTCCGTGTCGCCCGGGACTAGGCCACCGCGGCCGCCGCGCCATCGTGTCAAATGAGAGCTCCAATCTTAAACCACACTCAATCCGCTAAAGAACACTCAAAAATGAACCCAAGCCAAGCTTTTTGCTGAGCTAAATCTAGATCTATATCAAAATAAAAATCTAAATAGCTCAGCCTACATTTCACCGCAGGGTGGACCTCCGGGCTGAGCCAAGCGTGATGGGATGGGAATTGACCTGGCTGTTTTAATTACAATCTTGAAGCTCCGCAGGCCTAGGGAGGCGCACTCTTAGCTCAGCCAGACACGTGTCCCCCGTGCGCCACCTCGAATGGAAAATCAGACGGCTGGCTGAGCACCGCTGAGCACCGCTGAGCACAGTCTAGCGTAGCGTTCGACGCTATGCTACGCCCACGCTACGCGCGCGGCCGCGCGCCCAGCAAACTTTACAGACCTCCGGGGCAGCGGGTTATCTTCATGCAATCAAGTATCCCGCCCGGGCGACTGGTACACTGCCAAAACAGACAAGTCGAAATAGGAACTGTCTAGGAGATACGGGACGGGACACAGGATCGTCTCAGTCTCCGCCCATGCTCCACCCGCTCTCCGGCTGACGGCTGGGCGGGTACAGAATGAGACTGTTCGAATTTGAGACTGCCGAACCTGCTGAATCATGTTATGAAGTTACAATGGAAAATTACAAGCAGCACTTTGTATCGTCTTAATTCACTGAGAAGCAAGAATAGGCCATATAGGCTGTCGTAAATTTACAACATTGTAAAGCGTAAATTACGAAATAAATTTTAATCCACGACGACACTATCAAATAGTGTGCCCTCCAGTTAGGAGTCCGGAGGCTAAGTCTCATGTCCAATCTCAGTTCTCGTTCTCAGTGTCATCCAGTGTTGCCAGAAAGCTAGGCAAAATTCGGCTAAATACACCCGTGTGCAACGGGCCTGTATCTCCGCCTGCCCACTAGGCCACAACTGCACACGCGTGCATGCGGTTTGCCTAGTAGGCAGGCGGAAATGCCGCCCGCAGCACACGGGTGTATTAAGCCGAATTTTGTCTACACACTCCCGGCTTATGTACTTTTTTGTACGTAGCTATGTAAATCTATGTACATGCGTAATTTACGTAAAAAATTCTTACATAGTTACGCATAAAAATGCTTATTTTTTACGTAATTGCGTAAGAAATTTTGCATAATTATGTAAGACATTTTACGTAAGCTACGCATGCACATAGATTTACATAGCTACGTACAAAAAAGTACATAAGCCGGGAGTGTGTAGCTTTTCTGGCAACACTGGTGTCATCTTCGAAAAGTCTCATGGCCACCCATAGTCCGACTTCAGCCGTCCGATATAGAGGATCACCGAGAGGATCACTCTCGCGCCTCCTCCGACCGCCCTATGAGGCATTCATGAGACCCCGAGGGGGGGGATCACTCATATAAAACTTGTACAATGACTTTGTTTGATTTTTTTTCATTTTTGATTTTGATTTTTCTTTTGATTTTTCACGAGATAAAAAAGAAATAATATGTTACTTAAAAAAAAAAAAATGTGTTTTTTCTTGTTTTGTTCCCATTTTCCTCAGTTTTGGGTTATTTGTTCTCGATTTTTCGGATTTTTATGCAACTTTCTACTTGATTTTATTTTGATTTTTTTGATTTTTTTGTTGATTTTTTAATTGATTTTTTTGGGGGCTGTACAATGATTTTTCGAAGTGACCACCCTCGTGAGACCCTGCCATCCACAGCCATAGGTGCGACAAGGACGGAGGCACGAGAGCGATCTTCTGAATCAGGCGGCGTAGGCTGAGCCTTATCTGTGCAGTGCAGATGCAGTACAGCAGCGGAGGAGAGCCGGCGGGGCGGGGCGGGGCGGCCCCGGGAGGCAGGTGGCGGCCGACTGGCGCGGGCGTAGGGACGTGTCCGGAACCGAGCAGGCTGATTCCGAAGATCGCTCTCGCGCCTCCGTCCTTGTCGTACTCATGAGGCCTTGCCACCCCCAACATTGGGCACTGCCATGAGTGCGACGAGGACGGAGGTACGAGAGCGATCTTCGACGCGGCAGCCCAGGCAAAGTACTTTATGGCAGGGTAGCACCACAAGCGCAGGCAGCCCTTTGGGGCCCGGCCAGGCCCCGGCCGCAGCAGGTAGCAGGGTATGACTCGGCGGTCTCAGAGAGCACCGCGCCAGCCGCGCCCGGGGGGAGGATGAGAAGGGCCTCATCCTGGACGGTCCGGCCTGCCGAGGGCAGTGGAGCCGCCAGCCACCGTACCGCGCGCGCCCTGCCAGTGGAACGGATCGGGAACAGAAATTAGGTCCTATAGAGAGAGAGAGAGATGGGGGGAGAGAGCGAGAGAAAGAGAGAGGGAGAGAGGCGGGGAGAGCAAAAAACCCCTCCCGCGCGCCGCGCTGGGGCGGGGCGGGGTAGGGCGAGTAGATTGCGTTCCGGGCAACAGAGGCAGGGCAAAAACACGTGGACTCGGGCGGACGGGGCCGCGGGGGAGGAGGAGGAGGAGGAGGAGGAAGAGGAGGTGGAGGAGGAGGCCGGGGCGGGCGAAGCTCGACTGCTATGCTGTGTGCCGACCAAAAAACAAGTGGCTGGTTGGGCCAAACAGAGGGGGGAGGGGGGGGGGCACGTCGCTGCCCCTCTACTCGCGCCAGGCCGGCCGCCCGCGGCACAGCGGAGGAGCGGCGGCTGTGTCCAGGGTGCAGGCCGTGCAGGCCGGGGGGAAAACCACTCGGAATTTTGCTGTAAAAATTTTGAGAATTTATCGTGAATTTTTTCTAAAGTTTTTTCTAAAATTCTGCGAATTTTCCTGATTTTTTCTGAATTTTCTGACATTTTTCCCCTGGATCTTTCTGATTTGAAACAGGAAAAGGTCGTCACGCACACGTTAGGAAGCGCCCTCTCTGCAGGGTTCCCACAGCTTGGCTCCCTTGCATTTTCAGAGGTGTCAAAAATTCGCCCCCCCCCCCTGCAAAAAAAATAATTTCTCTGACTTTTTCTGACAAAAGTGACGACTGCTCATCTCATATCCTGACGTGATTCTCCAGAACGAGCTATGTACCTTGAGGGGCGCTTGTGTCGCACTGACCCTTCTTTATCTCCCGGCCGGGTAGGCACGAATTGATCTTGAGGCTAAACTTTCCTGACACTGTCTTTCAATATCCGGACTTTTGCTGATTTCCCTGACAGAACTTAAAAATTTTCCTGATTTTTTTTCCAGCAGGCTTATTCAGAAGAGCGCTCTCGTCGCACTGTCTCTCTTGCGGCTTGTCGGCGCATCCCATGAGTGCGAGTGAGACAGAGCGAGGAGAGCGCTCTGCAGAGTCAGTCTGCAGTGGGCTGCTGGCTGCTGGAGCTCCAGTTGTAATCCCTTCCCTCGCGGCTTTGACTGGAACTCCAGTAGCCCGCGGCTTAGACCGCCCGCCACCGCCCGGCCCGGCCGGCCCGGCTCCAGACAAACCCCTTCCTCCAAAGCGGCGCGGTGCGGTGCGGCGGCTGCCCGCTGCCAGCCCGGGCTGGCCGCACCCGCTCCGGGCCCGCCTGGCTGCCAGCTCTGCCAGACCGGCTGGCCGCGCAAGCGAGCAGCCCTGCACTTCAGCCCGTTCATAAGAAGCTGCATCGTACTGCTTCCCCGCCATTTGTCACGGGAGAGCCGAGCCGAGCACGCTGAGCCGGGCCGAGCCGGGTCCGGGGTCCCGGCCGAGCTGAGCCGAGCCGGGCAGAGCAGGGCAGCCAGCCGTGCTGTGATGGGATGGATAAATGAAGCAGCGAGGGGCGGGGCCGGCGGGGCGGTAAGCAAAAAGCGAGAGGGCTGGAGCTGGAGGGCTGCTGCTGCCGTCATCTCACTCCCACAACACGCGAGGGAGAGAGAGGGGGCAGAGGGGGACCGAGGGGTGAGAGGGAGAAAGATGAGGGGAGGAGGAAAGAGGGAGAGAGAGAGAAAGAGAAAGTCTGCAGAGCTACTGGAAAAATGGGCAAGAAGTAGCCTTAACGCAGTGGAGTACAACGGGTTCCCTCCAGGCAGGCAGGCGCGTGATGCTGCCCGCGCTGCTCCGCTGACCCGGGGCGACGACGAGTTGCCTACCTTCCAGGCGACACTCTGCTGGCTGCGGCCGGCGGGGCGAGCTGCGAGGAACTGTACTGTACACCGCGAGCGGCTGAGGGGGGAGGGGGGACGGGCCGAATGTAAGGGTAGACCACGACTATCATAGGGGTGGGCTTCAAGGGTGGTCGTCCACGAGCGGGGCGGGGTGGGGCGGGGTGGGGCGGCCACCACACACGCGTGCGCCGCGTGCGACAGACCCCGCGCCCCGCCCCGCCCGGCCCGGCCCGGCACAGAGCGAATGATTAATCGCACCACTAATTGCAATCTTGTATCCTCGCCGTGATGGTGCGTGCTCGAGCTAGAGCAGCAGGAGAGGGAGAGAGACAGAGAGAGGGAGAGAGAGGGAGAGGGAGAGAGAGAAGGGGGGGGGGCTTAACAGAGAGGAGAGCGCCAGCCGCGCCGGCTCAGCCCCGCAGCGCCTCGCCTCCCATGTCGGCGTGCTCTGGGGAGCAGGGGCAGGGGCGGGGCCGGGGGTTGGGGAAGGGGGGAAGGAGACAAAAACTTGGGCACGGCTCGCAGGGAGGCAAAAACAGGCGCAGCCGAGCCCGCCCCGCCCCGCCCCACCGGCCCTTCACCCCGCCCCGCCCCGCCCCCCGACTCCCCGCGCGAGGGTGAGAGCGACGACTCCATGTGGCCGGCACAGAGCGGCACAGCGCGGCACAGCGCGTGGCGCCCAGCCCGGAGGGCCTAACTAACACCTCTCATCCCTCCGTCCTTGTTGCACCTACAGCGGTGCCCTATGCTGGCCACGGTCGTGCTCCATGGGTGCGACGAGGACAGAGGTACGAAAGCGATTTACGGAATCGCTCGGCAGCTGCCGCCGTCGCTCTGACTGAGTCCAGGAGCGGGCGGGGCTTTAACGCATCCTGTAGACTGATTCCGCACAGCGTAAGAGTGCGACAAGGACGGAGCTATACAGAAGGTGTGCGGAACCAGTCGGCTGGCGCGCGGGGGTTCTATGTGGTTCTATGGCTACACACCCGCGCGCTCGCCGCGAGGGCACGCTCAGCATGCTCCTCCTCTGTCGACTGATTCCGAGACTCGCTCTCAAATCGCGCTGTCCTCGTCACACTCCCCGGGGGCCGAGCCACAGCCCAGCGTAGGGCACAAGGCACCACCATACGTGCGGCAAGGACGGAAGAATGAGATCGATCTTCTGAATAAGTCGTCAGGGTGCTCCGACTGCAGACTGATTCACAAGAGCGCTCTTCTAGCTCTGTCTCTCTTGCACTCGTGGTGTACGCCGTGTAGGTGCGAGAGAGACAGAGCGATGAGGGCGCTCTACGGAGTCAGTCTGCAGCAGGGTAGGCCGGGTGAAGTAAGCGGCCGTTCCACTGACACCCCCGTCCCCTCCGTCCTTGTTGCACCTACAGCGGTGCCCTATGCTGGCCATGGTCGTGCTCCATGAGTGCGACGAGGACAGAGGTATCTTCGGAATCGCTCGGCAGGTGAGCAAGGCGACGGCGGCAGCCCCTCCCACCTCACAGTCCGGGACGTGATCCACCAGTGCTATACTATGCAGGCGTCTCGTAGGACCTCAACGCAGTGAGTGCGACGCGGCCACAATGTGGTCACGCTACCGTGCTCAGTCATTGAGCCCATAATGAAGTAGTTAAATACAATTTACTCCAGTGGCCCTGACAGGAAAAATAATTTGGAGACGAAGTAAGAGTGGAAAATGATGAATGAAAGCCTATTCATACCTTATGCTTTTTTGACAACCAGCCTCTATTAAGCCCTTATCCCTTAATTCTTTCTCCACAGAATCAATGTGATTTTGGTCTGACTTACAATAATCTTCCATTTCAACATTTGAGCAATAAAAAGGAACGGCATGGATGTACTGAAATGTAAAGCAATAGCAATCATTTCATTTAAAATATTGGATTTATATCATACGTCAAAATAAAATATTTTCAAAAATTTCATTGAATTTTACTTTAGCTCACTTTACACTGGCAAGAACTTTTGTCTACCATCAAAATATTTCATCCCCAGTCAATTTCAAGTGACAGGACATAAAAGTGAATTCCGTAATGCAATTGTTTAAAATACTTGTTGAGATATTGCGCAGTTCATTCATACCACACACGCAGAGCAAGAGAAGGCACTACACCAAAAGACAAAACTCACATATCAACAGGAAGCAAAATCAAGGCCAACTAGGTACCTTATCAGAGAACCTTAAGCACTTCCCAAACCACATCAATCTAAAGGGAAACAAATAACCACCTGTTGAATTAAGGTTAGGTGACTTAAGCGGTTGTCTTTACCTTACAAACAGCTGTTCCTGGTTGTTGACTCTCCATGACACCACGGTGGCCCCTGCAACGCGACAGATCAGAAGGCACACCTTAACACTCTGTCCTGCCTGAGGTTGCGGTGGTCAGCTGTCCGATCAGCTGACCCTGATGACTCGGTCCCGGTCAGTGCAGCGCGATGCACGTAATGCAAACTCACCGTGCAGGTTGACCGTGCACGTCGTGTTGTTGCCGCGGTCCAGCACCACCACGCTGGAGGCCATGGTGGGTGAGCGCGCGGAGGGCAGGGAGGGTCGGCGTCCTGGACAAGCACCTCCGCGTCGACCGGCTCTGGAGTCTGCTGGAGGCGGCACCGGGAGAAAGGGAGGGGAGGAAAGAAGGGAGTGGCGCTTGGCGGCGGCGGCGTGCTCTCCGCTTCCCGAAGCTCGGCTCGCGACTGACTGGCCGGGCCGACTCCGTCCGACAGTCCGCCGACGTCCGACTCCGACTCTTCCACCGTACTTCGGCTCCACTCCGAACCCGACCACGAACGCCACGAACGAGCGTCTCCGTGCGCCCTCGGCCTCGGCATCCAGTGGCGCGCTCTGCTGCTTACCGCGCGAAATTCAAACAGGTGCCCCCAGCTTTTGCACGGACACGCCCCCCTATCCCTATCCCCGTGCGCTTTCGCTTTTCATTTCGGCGGGCAAGAAGAACGGCCGCCGGTGTACAGACCCTCGTCGTCTGGGCTCCACCGGACAAGAGAACAACTGTACGAAGCGAAAAGCGAAAGAAAAAGGTCCACGGTATGATGAAGCAAGGTCAAAGGTCGCGGAGAGGGCGGATATTAGGTCATGAGGATTGATAAAGCAGCTGGAGGGGAGGGCGGAGGTGCTAACACTGTCTGAGGCACCTCCAACACTCTAGATGTTACTGCAGTCAGTCTCCAACACACTTCGTGCTCACCGTCACAGCCAGCAGCAACATGAATACAGATTCAAAATATATTCTCAGGAAATTCCTTATAGATGTGGCAGTGTTGTTAGCTCGTAAGTCATGACTTTTGGAAATTAAAAAAAAAAAAATTAAATTTCAAAATTTTTAGATTGTTTCTTGTCTCCATTGCAAACTTTTAAATTATATTATTACTGAGTTTAGGACCATTCACATTTTCAGTTGGAATGCCAGTTTTACTTCTTTACTTATTTGGGCAACCATATGAACGAGGATTCTTTTGTAATGATGAATCTATCATGCTTCCATTCAGGGAATCTACTATCAGTAATGCTATGCTGCTTGTTGTAGGATTAATACTCCCCATCCTTCTGGTTTGTATTAAGTTGTACTTTACTACTGTTACTGTTGTGGCCTTAATGATTTAAAAATATTTTGAGGCTGTATCTGTATTGCTATATGGTTTTAGATTATCGTCAATGAGTTTTACAGTGATCAATCAACTGCTGGTCATGTGGATCAGTTCTTTGTGGGTCGAGCAATCCCCCCTTGGGTGTGCAATTCATATAAAGTGATTGGGGTGTTTGGATTTGGTGCTGCAAGCTCTCAGCTTACAACTGATATTGCAAAGTACACAATAGGGCGTTTACGTCCACATTTTATTTCTGTTTGCCAACCAAGTATCGACTGCACTTTAATAGAGAACCAACATAAATATTTTGAAAGCTTTGAATGCACTGCTAACATAGGCTCCCCAAAACTAAAAGAAGCAAGGTAATTTGTTCTCATTGGGTGGAAGTTAATGTTCAAAATTGCATTTTATTTACTCTCATTGCAAGGATAAAGTTATTCAAATTTTTTAATCAAAATGTTTTTCTTTCCACAGGCTATCATTCCCATCTGGTCATTCATCTCTGTCTGCATATGCTATGCTGTTTTTAGTGGTAATGTTGTAAACCAATGGTAATTTCCTTTTGTTTGAGACTGTCTTTTATCTTTTTTTTTCTGATACCAGTTTTATATTCAATCAAGAATTACATTCAAAGGCTCCAAATTGTTACGTCATGCAATTCAGTATTCATGCTTGATGTTTTCATGGTTCTGTGCTCTATCACGTATTTCTAATTATTGGCATCACTGGAGTGATGTTCTGTCTGGATTGTTCATAGGAGGAATAGTGGCTATCCTTACAGTGAGTGTTGAATTTTGTTTATTCAGATGCTATTGAGTAAGAAACAATTTATTGATCCATTTTCTGTTTAAAGGTTGTGTTCGTTGCTGATTTACTTCCCCGAGGAGTAACTGAAGGTGAATCTCGACTACATAAAGGAAATGCAGGAAGGGAAAATCAAATCTCAAAGTATGATGCAATTTCTTAATTATCTGCGTTAGATAATATTCACTCATTCGACAAACTAGAGGCTAGATTTTTATTTTTTGGTTTCACACCATTTATTATTTTATTTCATGGAAAAAATTAAATGAAGGCCATTTCCGCTACAGTTCTTTTGGCTCTAGATGTAAATAAAAATAACTTAAGTGTAGTTTGACACAAAATTTTTTATTAAGCGACACAGAGCAAATATTTTATCTTTCAAGCAAAACCAGTCAGTGCTCAACATCAAAATTTTGGTACAACAATAAGAAAAAGGAAACAAGAGCCAGAGTAAACACAAAAATAATTTTGTGATTATTAGGTGACTCATTCTTAAACAAACCATCAACATTTTGTGTAATGTCTCTCAGGAAATGGAGAAGTGTGAAGTTGTGCCATTTTCATCTCAGATTGTGTTTGTGTGCATAGAGAAATTTTTTTTCGGGACACTCGGGCGCGGGCCTTGTAAGTGGAGGTGGGTAGTAAAGAACGAGTAAAAAAAAAAAAAAGTAGTTTGCAAGTATGGGGGAGCGATCGCCGGGTTTCGAACCGATGGTTTGCTAAGTGGTTAGTGCGGGAACTGCTCACTTCGAAGTCGGGGTTGAGCTCTCTGTCTCACCAACGGTCTCCCAATTGGAAAAGAGAGACCGAAGTGTCGCGGTGTTCGCCCCGGAGGTAGGCAGCCGATCGCACCCGGCGGCTGGACTGGTGGCGGTGGTCCGCGGCGCGGGGGCGGGCTGTGCGAGCGTGCGCTTTGCGCTGGTGTTGTTGAGTGACGTGACGGGTGGTTCGAGGTTCGAGGTTTGGTCGAGCTGGCGCGCGCGGCTCGCGGTTGGCTTTTTGTTGTTACGGTTCTTACTGGTTTGATGGTTTTGGGGCTTTTGGGGCACATTATGGTGTTAGTATTCTGGTGCTTCTGCCGTTTTCTATGGCATGGTTTGGGCTTGTGTGTCTTTTTGGAATAGTTAGTTGTTCTCATGGCTTGACTTAATTGATGTGAATGTAAACATACTTCAAAAGTAAATTTTAATCTAGACACGAAAAATTTGAGATCTCGAAATTTACCTATTAAACCCGAAGACAAGTTTCCGCTGGACCGTGGTACCAGTGATGTTAGATAAGTAGGCAAAAGATCGTACGCATACACCTGTGTGCGGCAAACGGGTATCTCCGCCTGCCTACTAGGCAAAATGTATTCTCATGTGTGGAGAGTTTGCCTAGTAGGCAGGCGGAGATACCCGTTTGCCTTTGCCACACACAGGTGTATGCGTACGATCTTTTGCCTACTTATCTAACATCACTGAGTGGTACTACTGTCATGTCTGTAGGTGTCGTGAGCCCTGAGATGAAAGTGGGGATAGAAAACAGACATGATCGCACTGAGAACAATACTCGTTCCTTCTACCACACGAAAGTGAGACAGCGATCAAGAACGAGTAAATAATAAAAAGAAAGAAAAATAAAATGCTGGATTATTTCCCACAGGCTAAGATGCAGGGTGGGGTGGGGGATGGAAGTCGGCCAGCTCCACCTGGAGGCTGACTGGAGATTTTAAGGACCCGGCAGACCCAGACGAGTGCGTTATGGTTCCAGCTGGACGTGACGGGAAGCGGGGAAGGGTGCGGCGGGGTGGGGCGGGGCGGGGGGCGGGGTGGGGCGGGGCGGCCGGACAATGCCTGACGGGCTTCTTGGGCACCGCAGCGGCCTCCAGGCTCCACACGGAGGCAGGAGCGAGTTTAGATCCAAAACGCGATCGAGCGCATATTGATGGCTCGTGGCCCCGCCCCGCCCCGCCCCGCCCCGCCCCGCCCCGCCCCGCCCCGCCCCGCCCCGCCCAGATCCCCGGGGCGCTCACGGACATGGTCCCGGCCTGGTCCCGGCCTGGTCCCGGCCCGGCCCGGCCCGGGCGCACTTGCTCCGCGCGCACCGCACCTCCGCACCCGCCCAGTTTAGCATTCCCGTCTAATCGCCCTATTGTTGGAGCGGAGAGGAGAGTACCACCCGCCCCGTGCCGCCCCTACCCGTGTACCGATTCCTGATTTTTATTTCGCGATGGCATGTGCGCATGCGTGACGTGGTGGTGCAGCGCGTGGACATGCAGTGGTGGGCTGGGCTGGGCAGCATGGCAGCATGCTTCATCTCGATCGTGCGATCGTTTGAACTTACTGTCAGAGGGCGAATGCCTTAGAAATTCCCCGAAACTTCTAAAAACGGCGTGAGTGTGCACGGCACTCGCCCGTACACCTCCACCTGGAGGCGGGAGTCGAGGACAAGCTCGTCGAAGAGAAGGCTCACCCCGGTGTAAGTAAGTGTCCCGAGGACGCTGATCAGACTGTCGTGCCCGAGGGCCGCTCCGAGGTGCACCGAGCGAGTAGGGCGGGCCGCCTCGTGCTCAGGCTCCTCATGGGGGCCATGATCTCCCTCAGCGAGTGCATGATGGAGTCCGCTGCTGCCAGAGCACACGTCACCGGCAGAGCCAGGTGAGAGAGCCCGGGACGGGCCGGGCCGAGCCGAGCCGAGCGCGGCCGAGCCCCCGAGCACAGGTGAGAAGAGAGAGAGGTAAGGATGAAAGACGGGAGGTGGGCGAGAAGGAGGAAGAGGAGGAGGAAGAGGAGGAGGAGGAGGAGGGGCGGGGTGGACGTGACGGCGGGGCGCGGGGCGGTGGAGTCAGGCCCGGCAGTCGGCACTCGGCAGTCAGTAGCCTCGCGGCCGAGCTGTGCTCCGTGCGTTGCACTGGGCCCTACGTGCGCGCGCGCGCCTATGTGTGTGAGTTACACTGTGTGAGTGTGTGAGTGACGGGGTGGGCAGGGCCGTGGAGGCCTTGACGGTGCCGTCGTCGTGCATGGCGCGGAGCAGCGGCGGCGCGGCGCGCGGTGTCGGCGGGCACCCTCCTCCGCGCGCCTCCCGCACCACCCGGGACTGCGGCGGCGGCGGCCGCGGCTGCGATTAGCGGGTCAAGCGACCGGGCCGGCGGCGCGGGGGCCGGCCATGGCTGGGCTGCCATCCTGCAGCAGCAGGGGCTCGACCTGCATCACCTGCGCCAGGAGCAGCAGCAGCTGCAGCAGACCTCGGCGACGCGGCCCAGCCCGGCACCCCGCAGCACCTGCAGCAGCGCCAGGCACCCACCACCTGCAGGTGAGCAAGGGCAGCGGCCCAGCCCGGCACCCCTCAGCACCTGCAGCAGCGCCAGGCACCCACCACCTGCAGGTGAGCAAGGGCAGCGGCCCAGCCCGGCACCCCGCACCCGCAGCACCTGCAGCAGCGCCAGGCACCCACCACCTGCAGGTGAGCAAGGGCAGCGGCTGCTATCCCTGCAGCTGGGCAAGGGCCAGCAGCTGAATGTCCTGCAGCTGCAGGTGGGCAGGAGCAGCGGCTGCCTCTGTCCTGCAGCCGGCTGCAGCGGGGTTGCTATCCGCTGGAGACACGCTGGAGCGCTGGAGAAGGCTGCTGCTGAGAAAGCGAGGCTGGGCGAGGCTGGGCGAGGCGCGGCCGAGCAATGGAATGGGGGCGAGCTGGCAGGGCTGGCAGCTCCGCTCAGCTCCAGCCGGGGCAGGCCCGCTCCAGCCGCTCCAGCCGCCCGCCCGCCTGCAGCGGGACTGCCAGCCTCGGCTGTCCGGCTCCAGCAACAGGCTGGCACACACGGCGCGCCGCAGAGAGGTACACTGCGAAACGTCGCGCGGACCGGATCCTTTCACATCCGTAAATAGAAACGGGGGGACAAAAAGTGAGCGCAACGGGCGCATCCTTCGGGGGAGGCCTGTTCTTTCCGCTTCACTGTGAAAAATAGAAGTTGGCTTTCGGGAAAATTCCATACGAAGTTATGGATTGCAAATCGTAAAATTACAAGCGCTGCCTATCGAACTAAAGTTCAATTTCGAGCAAGAAAGGGTTGTCGTAAATTTACATTTTTCGTACGTCTTCATTTTCAACACAAAACGTTAAAACACGAAGACTTTTTTCACACGGATATTGTTTGAGCTCCTCAAGAACATTATTGATGTGCGTACACAAGTACCCTTGGCTCCATGTCAAGATCATGCATTTTTACGAGGGTGTCGAAAAATTTGGCGTGCGGGAGCTGCTACTTCCCGATGAGCCAGAGACCTGGTGTTCTTGACTATGACTATGATGGGGTGATGCGGACAACTTGCGAGTGACTTACGCAGAGCGTCCATTTAAATACGACTGGCGTTCAGCTCTACTTTTGGTTTAGCGGTGCGCGCGTGCAAAACTGCACTGAACCGGGGTCGGTTAGCGGCGTTTCTAGTTACGACCGCGTGTGCATACGACTGCCCGGCCCGCCTGTCCGAGTATACGTGATCACCGAGTAGAACCCCGCAACCCGCACGGCCACCACCCACGATCACAAGCCGCAAAAGCTAAAAGCTCGTTTTCCTGGTTGAGTGACCCTCTCCTCTCCCGCTGTCTCCATTTCCCTCTTTCCATCTCTCTCTCTCTCTCTCTCTCTCTCTCTCTCTCTCTCTCTCTCTCTCTCTCTCTCTCTCTCTCTCTCTCTCTCTCTCTCTCTCTCTCTCTCTCTCTCTCTCTCTCTCTCTCTCTCTCTCTCTCTCTCTCTCTCTCTCTCTCTCCACCTTCCCGTTCCAACCGCACACGCACTTACGACCTGGCGACAAAATGTCAAATGTCAAACGGCACGCCCCCTTTGTACAGCCATACAGCCGCTGAGCGAGCGGTGCCAGAGCGAGGCTACAGAGACTCCTGAGACTCAAGAGTCTTTCTAGGCTCGCGTAGAGCAGATAGGGGGAGGGGGCGTCCACTCGGGAAATAGTCGGGTCACTTGCTAAAAGCTCTGGATGAGCAGGTTATCTCTGGTATAGTGCTGGGTTGTAAGAGACGAGAAATAATGCTGAATTTTGTCGTACAACGGACGCTAGTAGTTGGAAGATATATACTGTGAAAGCCATGCTACAGCTTCTTTTTTTTTCTTTCCCTTTTTCGTTTTCTTTAAATCTTGATTAAGTCGCTGTAATTGTTGTACAAAAAAGGTAAACGGTCTCGCCCCAGTCAGAAAAAAAAATAGCCTTCGGCCAGCCGGCAATATTGCCCAGGAAAGTAGGCAGCAGACTCATAGGCATACACTCACACAGACGAGTGATGCGGGCTGCATTCGCTCCTGGCGCCTCGGCGACTTGCACGCACCTGTGCTGAGGCAGTGTTACCTGAGAGTTAGACAAAAAGAAGTCCAATACACCTATGCTTAACGGGACCGTATCTCCGCCTGCCTACTAGGCAACGTCTGTGCACGAGTGCAGGGGAGTTGCCTATATAGTGGCCAGGTGGAGATACCGCCGCCTGCACACAGGTGTATATTGGGCGGTTTTCCCCCTATAACTTTTCTGGCAAGACTGGTCGAGGGGCTGCTTAGTCGATAGGCGCCGATGCGGCCCGCGCTACTCACCTCCGTTGGGTCTGCTCCTTGCCTTCTCTTCTGGCAAAGCCATGAGCCATGGCCCAGTCCCCCGTTGCTGAACTGGGTACGCGGCGGGTAAAGGGGTAAAGACGACTGCATATTACATGCCACGTCTCCTGCGCGACACAGATCGAGACGGGTTTTGCTTTGACGGAGTTGCCACAACTGGAAAACCTTGAAAACTTGGGACAACTCAGGGAATTTGAAAATAAGCAGGGAGAAATTTTCAGATTTGACTTAGCTTATGATTTTGGCTGATGTGAACAAAACCACAGCGATTCGGGTGACAAAAGTCAGAAGCTTATCAAAAATTAGTCAGTTTTTTCTACTTTGTGAAAAAAATAAATTCCCGCTAGCTCCACTCGCGTTTCATTGATCGAATCGATATTCAGTACTTTAAAGTCAAGGGAATACGAAAATAAGGGGGCTAGAAATCAGGGAAAATTAAAATATGTGGCAACCGTGTTGAAAGGGGGTGAAAGGATGGCGTCGTTTTATCCCTCGCCCATGACAGGTGCGTTTACGTTACACAATATTTTCAGGCACCGGAAAAATACGCAGTAACAAATTCAGACGTAAGGTGTAAGGGTGTAAGAGGAGAGGGAAGCAGGGTCTCATATGGATTCGCTTGAACGTTAAAATGGACCCCTTAATCGTTTCCCACGAAGCCATCATGCTGCGGGGAGGGGGAGGGGGGGCGTCGTCATTGGATCCCGCATGACGGGACGGCGACAAGGTTGCTGCCGGGCGGGGCGAGGCGGGGCGGGGTGGTGTGGGGCGGGGTGGGGTGGGGCGGGGTGGGGTGGGGCGGGGGAAGGGACGCAGCGGGGTGGGCACAAGTTCCAAGCAGCATTTCTCCGCAGCAGCCCGGTATGCCACCACACACAATGCTACCAATGCCAACTGCGCGGCGATGCGGGGCGGGGCGGGGCGGGGTGGGGTGGGGTGGGGTGAGGCGGGGCGGGGTGGGGTGGGGCGGGGTGGAGCAGGCCTGGCGGGATGCTGATGCTGCACCGGGCGGGACGTTAGTGACATCGCGCACATGTCACCGCCGTATGACGCTACCTCGGGTGGACAAACACGATAAAAAGGTTTTGGTCCTCCACCACGCGGACCATACCATACTCCTGCTGTCTCAAACGTGTCCACAAGCTTTTAATTAATAATAATATATTTTTAAAAAAAGAAACCGCAGCAAAAATAATTTTTACGGTTTATAGTTGGTGCATCGGCCTGTTTGCTGCTGCACCACAGCACCATTCCACTTTTTTTTTTTTTTTTTTTTTTTTTTTGCCTTTTTACAAAACCTGTGCGGGGCTCAGCAGCAGGCGTGTCCACAGTGTGGCCACGCGCTCGTGCGTCACGGTAAGCATGATGGCACTGCGACGTGTCCTGCTCGCGCAGCAAGGGCGTGGCGTAGCGTGGCGGCCGGCCGTTTCTTCAGCTGTCAGTTGATTTGTGAAGTTAGTCGGCTGGCTGCTCCGGCTCCCTTCCCTCTCTCTCTCTCTCTCTCTCTCTCTCTCTCTCTCTCTCTCTCTCTCTCTCTCTCTCTCTCTCTCTCTCTCTCTCTCTCTCTCTCTCTCTCTCACACACACACACACACACACACACACACACACACACACACTTACGCCCGCGCCTTGGGCCCCGGACTGGACACGACCGGCTCCGCACAGCATGGCGCACGGCGGCGGGACGGACCGCGTCTGATTCTGAAGATCGCTCTCGTACCTCCTCCTTCCTTGTCGCACCCATGGCGGTGCCCTATGTCATGGACGGCAGGGCCCCATGAGTGCGACAAAGGCGAGAGCGATCTTCGGAATCAGCCGGCTGGGCTCGGCTGGGAACGCAAACGCAACGAACGCCGGTCCTCTGGTCCGCTCCAGCACCTCCCGGGCGATGCCATGTTCCAGCGGCGAGAGGATATCCCGGGATATAGCCTCCTCTGCAAAACCGCGGACGCCTCTTTAAGATATTACGAGATAGCCCTCCAAAATGCGATTGCCGAAAAGCAAGAAAATAAGCTGCTCTGATACTGAGGAATTTTGAATGTGCGACACCGCGGCGGAATACCCTTTAAGATACGGGGGAAGTGCAAATTCACCCCATCGTCCAGTGCTGGTCTCTCCGCGCGGGCAAGTCCCGCCCCGCCCCGCCCCACTTCATAGGTCGCACAGCGTGGGTGCAAGGCTGGGCGGGGCGGGGCGGGGCGGGGCGGGGCGGGGCGGGGCGGGGCGGGGCGGGGCGGGGCGGGGCGGGGCGGGGCGGGGCGGGGCGGCCCGCTACTCGACGGGGCACCTCTACACCACGGGGGAAAACGCCCACAAACCAATATGTAACTGCGCCGTGCCGTCTCCTTCCGAAGTTCGCTGTCGTGTACCTTCGTCCTTGTCGCGCCCGAAGTTTGGGATGACGGCGCGGGTCCCCGGTTCCCATGAGTGCGACAAGGACAGACGGAGGCGCGAGAGCGATCGATCCTCCTGAATGAGACGCGGCTGCGTTATGAGAGAGAGGAGGGCGCTCATGGCCGCGTTCAAAACGTTCCGAACGGGAACGGCAGCTCGCGGTGTTCAGGACCCGGCGGCGGGGCGGCGGGTGAGTGAGTGGGGAGACTCCAGCAGCCCCCCCCCCGACGCATACCGCGCGTGCCTGCGGACTGAGACGGGACTAGTCTCCCTGAGACCGCCCCGCCCCGCCCCGCCCCGCCCCGCCCCGCCCCGCCCCGCCCCGCCCCGCCCCGCCCCGCCCCGCCCCGCCCCGCCCCGCCCCGCCCCGCCCCGCCCTACCTTGTTCCGCCCCGGGGCAGCGCACCGTTCATGTGTAGAGCTCCTGAGGGACACGGCACGATGTGAGACTACACCACCGTCTCGTATGCTGTTCCCAATTGGGGGGGGGGGGGGGGAATCACCATCTAGCCTCTCGCAGATTAGTGATGTTACTCTTAAGCGTGTCCTGAAGTGTTTGACAAAGAGGTAGAAAATTGCGAGAGCATTCAAAGAGTCAAGATTTCCAGAGAAATCAGAGGGAAATTTTGAAAAAGAATTCCCGCTTCCCTGCAAAACATAGTTCAATAATAAGAAATCACTTACGGTTAGAGCAATTCACAAAAATTCAGACAAGTTCGGAAAAAAATCACTGCACCGTTAAACTAAATTTTTCAGTTTGTTTTCCCCTTTGGGTTTTCGTGTGGTCTGTTCGTTCAGGGCTCAGTCTTCTTTCCTTGCCGTTTCTCCAAACTTTCACTTCCGCTCTGCACTAATTTCTTCGCCAATACTCGACCTGAGCACGCTTGGACCGGAGTCCTCCCAGTCATCGGCCTGCCCTGACTCGGCGGTCAGCTGGGCATCGGCTGGGCACTCCCCCCGACCCCGACCCCGACCCCATACCCATCCGGACCCAGGCACGCGAGGGACCTCGTTCTATCGTTATATTGCCTACGCTCGCTCAAAATCCAAATGCCGCATGATTGCTCACGGACACTCTGCGGCATTCGGAGAGGAGGAGTCCCATACGAAACGACGCGACGTTCCCGCGACGAGAAAGTTTGCAAAGAATGAAGGAAGGAGGTGGATTGCCCGCCCATGTTGATGCGGAGGAGACAGGCGTGCCAATGCGACGGGCAAATATAGGTCCTTATTGTGCAGCAGCCCGTAGCGCTCTGACTTGACTTGATAAACCGAGTCACAAATGACCCGCCGCCAGAATATACTGGGCCTCATGGGCAAAATCAGATTTTGTAAAAACAAACTAAGGTGGTGACCGAGACCTGTCAGGTTTTCGTGATGCACTAAGAATAATATTTGAAATTTTTGAAAAAAAAATAAATTCTAAAGCAGAGGTGGAAAAGGTGTGTTTTACACATTTTTAAAAATATGAAGAAAAATACTGCGACCATTCATTTTTTTTTTTTTTAAATTAATGTATAGCTTCAGATACAACAAACTGTAGGCTGTAGGACATCTTCTGATTTTCTTTCTAATCGCTAAAACTTTGCAGGGTACTAAGATGGCCACCACCAGCTGCCACTACTGCACACGACCTGTAAGAATGAATCTCTGACGCGCCGCCCATGTGTCTGTTGCAGGTGGAATGACGCACCATGTGGCGCCGCCGCGGCCCGCCCCGCGGCCCTGCCCGCCCAAGAAGCTCGCTCGGGACTCCCTCACCTCCATGCGCTCCCTGGGTAGGGACTCGCTCGGATCCCTGGGCCGGGATTCGCTCGGATCCCTGGGCCGGGACTCACTCGGATCCCTTGGCCGGGACTCTCGGACCTCGCTCGGCCGGGACTCGCTCGGCTCCCTGGGCCGGGACTCGCTCGGCTCCCTGGGCCGGGACTCGCTCGGATCCCTGAGCCGGGACTCGCTCGGATCCCTCGGATCCCTGGGCTCGCTCGGCCGCGAGTCCCGTTCGCTGAGCAGCCCGTGCAGGCCGCCGCCCGTGGGTGCCCCGGGGGTGTGCGCCGTGGTGCCGGCCCCGGCCCCCCCTGGGGGCGGCGGCGGCGGCGTGCCCTCGCCGGCCTGCTACAAGTACCGCCCGCCCCCGCCCGCGCACACCGGACACTCGTCGCCAGCCTTCGCCTCACCGGGTGAGCTCAACGGACCCACCCACCGCCCACGCCACGTAGTAGCTCCGCGTAGCGCGCTCCTGCTCGCGCCCTGTTTCTCTCGCACTCATGGGTTTCCCCGTACAGGTGCGAGGGAGACAGAGCGATGAGAGTGCTCCTCGGTAAAACTCCGCTGGAGAAATGAAACGTTGCAGACACCGCCGTCTCGGCTTGAGACTGCAAAGCTGTAAATTATGGTCACCATTACACCAATGTATGCATTTTTAGGGCCTACAATTCACATGTACTTAAGTATTTGTTTGAATGTTTACACGGGCATACACATATGCTCACTGACTGAAATATCCTCTCTCCGTTCGAGACTGTCATTCATGGGCAGCTCCCTGATGACACCGTGTGCTAACCAGCGCTCCTTCACCTTGCCCCCGCCCGCAGGCTTCCCCAGGCTGGTGACGGGGCGCGCGTCCCCGTGCGTGGACCAGGGCTACCACACGCTGGGCCACGGCCTCGGCCACGGCCTGGGCGGCTGGTGCAGCCCCGCGGGGGTGCCCTGGCGGGGCACGCCCACGCCCACGCCCACCCCCGGGCCGCACGAGCACCTCGGCGGCAGGGGCAGCCCCTGGACCGAGCTGCCCTGCTGGCCGCAGCTGCCGCAGCCCGCGCCCGCGCAGCGCACGCGCGCCGCCACCGGCGCCACCGCCCCGCACCAGGAGGAGGACGCCGGCGACCAGGACGCCGCCGGGGCCGTCACCTTCGACAGCCTCCCCGACGACATCGTGCTGCAGGTCAGTAGGAACCACCCGGGAGGGGAAGGGAGGGGCCGCGGTGGGAGGGGAGGCGGCTTCACCGGAAAAGGGTTAAAACATTAAGAAAGCCAACACATTGAACACGGTTTAAAATCAGACCATTCACAAATCAGATTTGATTTGCGACGTTTGACTAACCGAAAATCAAAAGAGACAAATTATCCAAATTCGGACTTTTTTTTAATCGCTAAATTGAAAATGGTTTTTGATTTTAGTCCCCGAAATCGACTTGTCAAAATAACACGGAGAAACCGGCGTCTTGGTTTTCAAGGTGCCCAAAAAATCCCGTGCATTTTCGCCATAAGAGCGTCTTGGTTTTTCCAAAACTGCTTGAAAACCAAGACGACGTTTTCTCCGTGAATGTCCGATTTCCAAATTTATCGAATCGAGTTTTCGATTAATCCAGGGACCTGGTTCTGTCAAGTCAAGTCAAGTTAAGTCTCAGACTTGCGGCCCCGAGGGGAGAGAGGTGAGAGTGAGGGCATAGACAGCGCGTGGGAGCGAGCGAGAGGTCCGACTCAAGGGTCTTCCACTTCTATAATCCTCGTACACCCCTCTTGGTAATTATTGATAATCACCTAATCATAATCATGTAAAATTTCCAAAAACTGACAAATTTTGACAAATATGGAGAAATATTATCAAATTTGACCAAAAGTTGCGTGATTATTGGCCAATAATCAGAAAGTATGTTAAAGATAAATTCAAATAATCATAGATAATCACCATAATCGTGACTGATTATAATCCTCGTACGCGATTTTTCGAAGTGGTAGACCCTTGGTCCGACTCTGCTGTCTGAGAGCCCTGGGGTACACATCGACTAACAGCCCCTGCCCGCTCCCGGCCCGCTGCCTGCCCGCCAGGTGTTCTCGTGGCTGGACTGCGCGACGCTGTGCCGGGCGGCCCGCGTGTGCCGGCGCTGGAGCGCGCTGGCGTGGGAGCCGGCGCTGTGGCGGAGCGTGCGCCTGCGGGGGCCGGCCGTGAGCGGGGACCGGGCGGTGCGCGCCATCCTGCGCCGCCTGGGCGGCTGCGGCGCCGCCATCCAGCGCCTGCAGGTGACGGACGGCGCCGGCGCCTCGCTCTCGGACCGCGGCCTGACGCAGCTGGCGCGCCGCTGCCCCGGCCTGCAGCACCTGCAGCTGCACGGCTGCCAGCAGCTGAGCGACGCGGCGCTGGCCGAGATCGCCACCCGCTGCGCCGGCCTGCAGCGCCTCGACCTCACGGGCTGCACGGGCATCACGACGCTCGGGGTGACGGCCACGCCCGGCCCCGGCCCCGGCCCCGGCCCCGGCCCCGGCCCCGGCCCCGCGCCGCCCCGCCGCCTGCAGCTGCAGTACCTCGACCTCTCCGACTGCGAGGCGCTCGAGGACGCCGGCCTCCGCGTCGTGGTGCGCAACTGCCCCCAGCTCGTGTACCTCTACCTGCGGCGCTGCGTCAACATCACCGGTGAGTGCGCGCCGCCCCGCCGGCCCGGACGAGGAGGCAAACATTCCCCATCCTGCCTGCCTTTTAGGCAAAAGATAGGCTCTTGTGTGGAGAGCCTGCCTAGTAGGTGCTAGGCGGAGATCAGTGTTGCCTGAAAAGTTAGGCAAAGCACCGCGCAATTATTCACCTATGTGCTTGTGGCGGTATCTCCGCCTGCCTACTAGGCATCTCCCCTGCACTCGTGCACAGACGTTGCCTAGTAGGCAGGCGGAGATACAGTCCCGTCGTAGCTTAAGTGTATATTTTTTTCGTTTCCTCCTCTAACTCCGAGCTCTCTCTTTCTCTGTGTCTCCTGCCGCAGACGCCGGCATCAAGTACGTGCCCAGCTTCTGCTCGCAGCTGCGCGAGCTGAGCGTGTCGGACTGCAGCCAGGTGACGGACTTCGGCCTCTACGAGCTGGCCAAGCTGGGCGCCACGCTGCGCTACCTGTCGGTCGCCAAGTGCGACCAGGTGTCGGACGCGGGGCTCAAGGTGCTGAGCCGGCGCTGCTACAAGCTGCGCTACCTGAACGCGCGCGGCTGCGAGGCGGTGAGCGACGACGCCGTGACGGTGCTGGCGCGCTCCTGCCCGCGCCTGCGCGCCCTCGACATCGGCAAGTGCGACGTGTCGGACGCGGGGCTGCGGGCGCTGGCCGAGTGCTGCCCCAACCTCAAGAAGCTGTCGGTGCGCGCCTGCGAGCTGGTGACGGACCGCGGCGTGCAGTGCGTCGCCTACTACTGCCGCGGCCTGCAGCAGCTCAACATCCAGGACTGCCAGATCTCGCTCGAGGGCTACCGCGCCGTCAAGAAGTACTGCAAGCGCTGCATCATCGAGCACACCAACCCGGGCTTCTTCTAGCGGGTGCCAGCGTGACCACTTAGTGGCCGCGCCACGTCAAGAAGTACGCCAGCGCAGCGTGCGGGGTCGCGCTTGTGAAGAGCGTGACCACACAGTGGCCATACCGCACTCGGTGTGTCGGACAGGAAACGCTAGTCTCATCACAAGTGCCAATGAAGGAGTGTCAGATCCGTCGGGTCAGGAAAAACTAAGGAGATTTGTGTTCGTTTAATTGCATGAGAATAATGTTTGTGGATGGCGCTGAAATGAGGACTGAAACATTATCCTGTCTTTTTTGTAAATTTTTCTACAGGTAGAGTTGTTGTTGTTGCGTTGTTATTTATTTTTTATGGTATACTGTTATTTTTTGGTAAAGAAATGCCATTGTAAAAGTTAGCTAATCAATATAATTAGTGTATTCTTTTTGCTTTTTCCTGAGGGACAAGAGAACATCAGTTATCTGGTTTTCAAGGACCAGTCTGCTCCATAAAAGTATTTTTTCATTTTTTTTCCCCAAGATCAATTAACAAATATATGTTATTTTCTCATTTAAGAGTGCCATAATTAAGTCCTCAGAGTTATATCCAGAAAGGTGTTCACATTAATTATGAGGTCTGTAATATGTCATCTGCCTGGTGCTGAAAACTTTAAAAGTAATTTGCTATTAATGTTTGAAGTTACCAACCATGAATTTTATCAGGTGATAAATGTTGAAAGAAAGTGGAAGTTGAACATTGAAGTCAATCTTCTTTTGTTCCAGACAAAATTTTTGCAAAATAATCAAATTGAAACCTAAAAAGGAGGGAGGGGGGGAAGGGGGGGGGGCAGTGAGGTGATGATAGTGATATATCAAAACTAGTTTTTACAAGAATAAAAATCCATTTATCACTGATCATGATTGAGTTGCAGACATTTGCTTTTGTAGACCTTTGAAATATAACATGTCATCTGCACTAACCGAGGGGTTTGTACAAGAAATAGCCTCAAGAAAATCCTCTTGGTTCACCTCAACCTCATTGGGAATGGTTTCAGTACCTTACAGAGAGAGACAGAGAGAGAAAAAAAGAATTGTTTATGACTCAATTAAATAATAAAAGTCAAGAATAGAAAATTATATGAACACAGACATACCCATTTGACTAGTTTTAATGACTCTTCGCACAGCTCCAAGCCATGCCCCTGAACAGACAGCGTACATATCTGCACCAGTCACCTCTGCAGGTAACTTTCTTGAAACTTCTTCTAAATTCACGGTAGAAGAAAGTTTAAACCTTTGAAAATTTATTGGGAAAAAAAAAAATCAGTTGCAATTAATTGACAGTCTTAAATTCTCAACAGTCCACTATCCCCTCCTCCCCCATTGCTTACTTTCTAGTAAGTGCAGATAAAACGCTCATTTTTGAATGGGCATCTTCATAGGCTCCAACATACAATAACTTATCAAACCTTGTAAGAAAAAGTCAAGAGTCAGTCTGGTAAGATATGTATTGGAAGAGGTAAAACATGACTTACCGTTTGATGATTTCCTGCAATGTTGGCTTACCTTCCTGGGCGCAAGAGAGCAGGATCAATAAGGTCAGGTCGATTTGTTGCACCAATTACAAATAGAAGAGCCGATTTATTGAGACCATCCATTTCAGATAATAGTTGGGAAACCACCCTATGAAAAGAACACCACATATGATGGAAGTGTTTTTTGTATTACATTCACACATGTAAATAGATTTTATCGAACACCTACCTATCCATCACACCACCAGAATCACCACTTTTTCCTCTATTAGGCGCTAAAGCATCAAGCTCATCAAAGAATATAATGCATGGAGAAGCCTCCCTTGCTCTTTCAAAAACTGCCAACAAATTCATAAAAATTAATTAGAACCTCCAATTTTGAGTCACAATAGGTAAATAGCAAAGCACTTACTTTCTCTAACATTGGCTTCACTTTGACCTACATACATATTCAAGAGCTCAGGCCCCTTGACTGACAGAAAATTTAAGTTACATTCAGTGGCAACAGCTTTTGCCAATAAAGTTTTACCAGTTCCTGGAGGACCATACAACAAAATACCTGTGATTTGAGAGAAAATACAATAAAATTTGCTGAAAGGTATTTACACAAGGGTTTGCTCAAAGATCAGACTTCTTCATTCATATTCAATCAGACCTGAGCGGCCGAGACCTCCGCTAGTGAGTTCTGGGTGTTTTAGGGGCATTGTGACAGTTTGGAGGATGTCCTTTTTAACGGTCTCCAGGCCCCCAACATCACTCCACTTGACAGATGGGATTTTTGGTGCTCCGATTGATCCAGCATAAGCACTCTGCATTTTATCTAAGCGGAGAGTAAGAGAGCATGAGATACAATTCAAACTTAAACAAAGTAACTTTTAGAAAGAGTGTTCTAAAAGAGGAAGCGATTTTACCTAAGGCAAAGCTGAAGTCTTTATCTGTTAAAGTAGCTTTGAAGTTGTTTCCAAGTACAGGTGTTTCATCAATTCTACTTCTATTACAAAGGTTGTTGCTAAAAATAATAATTGCTTGTAAACAATGAAATCAATAATTCTATTTCTAAATTCTGTTTCAAACAATTTGTTCTTTACCTCAGGGCTAGCGAGACAAGTTCATTTAAGTCGCCCAGCAGAAATCCAGATGATCGTGATGCCGCTTCCTCTAAGCAGGTATCGGTTGTGGCGATATTGTGCTGAGCCATAAGCTGAGCAAGCTGCACCTTTCTTTCTTCCTTTTCTAAAGCAGGTATACTTATTTCCAGCAAAAATAACCTTGCAAAAGCAGGACTGACATTTGTAGAAGTTTCAGTTGTTCCAAATATTATTATGGGAAGTTTCAAATCTTTGAGATTCAACAATTGTTCTTCAAGTTCTTCCTGAACTCTAAAGTCATTGTTTCCGTCCTGGTCTTTACAAAGAACCTATAATCAAAGGCAAACCCCCAAAAAACAAAAATAAATAAATAAATAAATAAATAAATAAATAAATAAATAAATAAAAGAGCCAATAAGAAAACATCAAAACTAGTTAAAAGAAAAAATTACTTTAATGTATACTTTGACCTACTTGGACATTTGAAAAAAGTGTAATGCATGGTACATATTGCTTTGCCTTAGACATAACAGCCTTTAATTTACCCACAGTTTGCCCTGCTGTACCTCCTCGAATTTCAGCACAATCTATTGACCAGAAATTCATTCCAAGCTGTTCTGCAACACTTGAAACAAGGCTTCTCTTGCCACAGCCTGCCGGGCCAGTCAGTAAAAAGGCTGGCTTCAATCCTGGTTAAATTATTTAGTTAATTGATTAATTATTTTTTAAAGAGACAACATAAAATCATGATAAAATCATATACAGAAAAAATAAAGAGAAAATCACTGGAAAACAAACTCACCTGGAGAGGTACCCCTCAGAAATGGTAAACTGATTTTGATCATCATGTCATATACTTTTTTTAGACCCTCTGGATATTTTGGTACAAGAGAGGAAAGAGTAGATATACTTGATAATGTACTACTTGGGAGGAAGCAGTGAACATTTATATCTTGTACAAGAGTAGTTTCCCCTTTAGCAATGAGAAAACCAATACTTTCAGAAGAATTTCTCACATTAGAGTAATTTTCCCCATCAATACTTTTGACTAAAAAATAAACATCTTTCATAGCAAATTTTCCGGGTGCTAAAGGCACCTCTGGAGCATACTTCGATAATTCAACCTTAAAAACATCACCTCCATGAAGATGATGAGGCACTTGAAAATACCCATTAAGACACGCAGAAAAAATACTGCTATCCATTACAAGTGGCTGCTCAACCCAAGAAACCACAGCTTTACTAGCATATCTAAGAGCGAACTTAGACCCTTTTGAGATTTGGTCTGGGCGTCTCAAACAAAGAACTGGTGTTCTTACTGAATCAGGCAAAGAACCATACAAAGCAGTTTTAATATTATGATACACAATTTCATTAACTAAAATTTGGTATGGAGGAACTCTGCGATTAGAGGCAATTTGGAGAGAGTAAGACCTAGGATGTTGGTTAAACGGTTTACAACCAGAACTGCACTCGTTGCGAGAGACTACAGGACAGACACACTTCGAAGCAAATCCCAGTGTGGTACCCCCAACAGGTACTCCAAGCATACTTGCTGCTTTCAAACCAACGATGGCAAATGCCTCCTCATCTATCAGACAATCACGACAGGAAGAAAGAGAAATGAGACCACTTAGAACTTGCTGGGGAACTGTCACAACTTTCAGACGGGTGTATGTGATTCTGAAGTCATGTTTGAAAGCAGAAAAAATTTCCTCTAGATTGTGAGTAGCTAATTTATGATTGGGGTTAAAAAGTTCAATTGCAAATTTAGCAAGTCCAAGAAGACTATCCGCACTCAGATATGAGCCTGTAGTTTCCATTTTACTTGAATGTCACATGCAATCTTTGGAAGACAACAATTCAGCAGTGAACAGGTCACAAGCACAAGTCCGTTTCAATTTAAAAAATAAAAAAAAATAACTATTTCTAGATATGGCACTTAGGTTTCATAATAAAAACTAAACTTTCACTTCATTGTGACCATAGTCAAAACCAAAACATGACAAGCAGACAACAAAATGAAACAAAAGAGCGCAGGCCGGCAGAGGTCGACTAGTCGATATCCAGTGGCGGGAAGCCGAGCGGAGATTTGAAAGCAGCGGAGACTCGTTTGATTTGTGCTCCACAGGCGGGCCCGCATAAAAAGAGTACCCCAGCAAAACTTATTGTCATGTAAGGACATACATTTTCATTTAAAAGGCACACCAAACATATCAATTTTCTCTTTTTACCATAATATCCAGACTGAAGGAATCTTCTTTTTTGGCTCTTAACCTTGAGTCTGCCTTCTGATTGAACATTTATGTCGATGGCTAAGTTCATAATTCATAGGGGTGTAGTGCGTGGAACGCTCTTCGACCTTCAGCGCCCCCCCCCCTCCCCCCCAACAGAGCGCGCAGCAGCAGGCTTGTTGAGTTCTGTGAGCATGGCTGTGAGCATGCCTCTTTCATACGCCAGAAGAATAGACACAGCGTAGCGTACAGAGCACCAGCCTGTTGCCCGAGGGCAGGCGGCACTGCAGCAGGACCCCGCGACCTACCGCGGGCTTCCCTTCCGTGCGCGTCTCAAGAGCTGGCGCGGCGCCTGCGAGACTCAGGATGGGCCGGCCCGCGGCACACACGCGCGCAGCAGGCAAGATGTTGCCTACCTAACAGGCGCTTCGCGAGAGCGAACGAGACAGTTCGATTACGCTCGCCTCACCCATGTCTACACTAATTCAACCGCTAGTACCAAAATTTAGTGCTCAATTTGTGTGATCGAAAGACACTAAATTTAGAATTTGTGTCCATTTATTAACCCATTAAATTTGTAATTGAATTTGGGTGAGGCCAGGTTCACACTAGCCTCACCCAAATTAGTGTCGGCGTAGGGACAGTGCCCATTTTTTAGTGCTGAATTTGTGTTATCAATCTAGACCAGTTTTAGATTTTGTGTTCAATATATAACGGTACTTTTGACGTGCGAGCGCGGGTGAGGCCAGCTACACGCTGCATCACCCATTCCTCCAATCGAAAAAACAGACACACCAATCTGACCGTCTGAATTTGTGTTCTTCGAATCCAATAAAAAGTTGATTAAGCCAATATAAAATAGTTAAAAGAAGATTTTCCTTCTTATTTCATGGGTTTTCTAAAAATTGTTAGAAGCTAATTTCTCTCTAGCCGCAGCCGAAAATTGTACTGTACATTTTATACTGTGTATTTTAAGCCAACTTCTCTCCAGGCAAGAGTCTTTCCCGAAGCACATCGGTTGTCCGACCTATTTTTGTCCGACCTCGGGATTTTTGCGGCCGCCACCGTCACACGTTTCTTTTTGTCCGACCTCATTTTGTCCGACCTGGCAATCTGGGTGTCAAAGTTATTTTTTTGTCCGACCTCGTTTTCTCCGTCCCCAACGAACCGTTAAAGTAGCCTGCCGTTCTCTGCGATGCAGCTCGATTGTCCGACCTGATTCTTTCCCCCAAATCTAAAAAAGTACTTGGATTTTTTCCGACCTTGTTTACACGGGTAAAATGGAGAAGGAATAGGTATCATGGTCGGAGCATGCACCGAAAAAATTGTACAACACCTCAAATAAATTTATACCAGTGTCACCACGCGGCCGGGCTGTTGCTGCATGGTGAACAGGTTTCCTGGTGAAGCCACCGGTACAGGTTCGTCGGCGACTACGGCTCTTCGCAGCGTCACCCCTAGTGGGCAGGCGTCGTGTACCGTGGCGTCGTAGCCGTGCCGGCTCAGTGTTGTCCCGCGAGCCGCGGAACCCAGGTTCGAATCTTGCTAAATATAAATTTTTCCGAGGACAGCAGCCTGGAGTGGAATTCAAACCCCCCGTTTCAACGAAGCTCCCTCGTGGAATCGCCGACGGTCTAGTGGTATAAGTACCACGAAAGCCGCGGGGTGTCATGAGACTCGGCACTTGGGGCCTGGGTTCAATTCCCAGGTAGGTTCTTCACTGGCAGCGAAAGCGAGTTGTCAGGAAGTTCCGTCCCATGCCACGGGGGGTGGTCCCTCGTGGGGAAGTAAGGCCTATGAATCTGGCTCCTTAGTAAACAGCTTTTCCATGACCTGTGCGGGAGCGGGTCAGTACAGGTCTAACCAACCGTACGCTTACTCTTCCGCAAAAACTTCTCTTTCTGCTTTTCTCCCCCTCTATCGTCCTTCCTTGCCTCTACCTCCCACTGACCGGTCATGCGGTCCGGTGGTGCCCAGTCGTTGGTCTGAAATGCTACCTACGGCTTCAAGGCGCTGTTTAAATAGGGTAGTACGGCGGGCCTGACAGGCCGCCAGCCTTAAGCGGGGACTCTCCCCGAAGCGGAGAGGACTTCTCGTGCCCGCGGGGTGGCGGTCGCCTGGAACACACCGGATCCCATCAGAACTCCGAAGTTAAGCAGGCGGGGCTCGCAGGTTGCGAGTTAGGTAGGGGCCTACCAATTTTTCAATTTTTTTTAAAAAAAAAATCTTTAAAATAAATTTATTTGAGGTGTTGTACAATTTTTTCGGTGCATGCTCCGACCATGATACCTATTCCTTCTCCATTTTACCCGTGTAAACAAGGTCGGAAAAAATCCAAGTACTTTTTTAGATTTGGGGGAAAGAATCAGGTCGGACAATCGAGCTGCATCGCAGAGAACGGCAGGCTACTTTAACGGTTCGTTTGGGACGGAGAAAACGAGGTCGGACAAAATGAGGTCGGACAAAAAGAAACGTGTGACGGTGGCGGCCGCAAAAATCCCGAGGTCGGACAAAAAAAGGTCGGACAACCGATGTAGACTCGCCGCACTCTTGCAGCACCTCAACGAGCAGCGGTGGATGTGACCTCAAATAAGGCAATGCCGTTCTCCTCCATCCGCCCCCTGATCCTGCAGCAGCGCGGAAGTGCGCCACCCGAGGGGTCCCTCACTCGCCAACTCTTCGCACACTTGCCCGAGCCGAACTCGCGTTCAACTCGCAAAAACTCGCATTTACCTTGCGAAAACTCGCATTCATTTCGCAAAAACTCGCATTCAACTCGTTTAACTTGCAAAAACTAGCGTCAACTCGCGAAAAAGTTGCGCTTTACTCTCGAAAAATTGCTTTCAACTCACGAAAACTCGCGCGCAACTCGTGAAAATGAATCAACTCGCCAACTTCGTTATACGTCTACTTTGAAAGTGGGGGACCCCTAAGCGCCACCAGATGGTCCTGCACTAAAAAACAAGAATAATAATAAAATTAAAAAAAAAATACTCACGGGCGTAAGCCATTGTGTCCGAAACGAAAAAGTGTAATCCAAAATTCGGCGGCCGGCGCGGACGGCTGTCTTCGTAGTGATACCGGATCAGTTTATGTTATATATAGTTTTATGGTTTGGTAGTTCAAAAATATTTTTAAAAAAATATTAATCAGAAAAATATTGGGATGGGTCGAAGTCGCCACACGCTTGAGAAAGTCTTACATGGGTTCAGTATGAAGGGTATAGTCACATCGGTAACAGTGTATCGAATGCGGTATATATAGATAACGCGGGTGGCATCGGACCCGGTGATGCCGGGGCCCCGGGGCGTATATGTACCCGGCCGGGGCCGTGCAGGCGCCCGCGAGAGCCAGGCGTTGCCGCGGACCCGCGGGGCGGCGGGGGCCCCCTGTGGCCCCGTGGGGGCTCGCCACGCCCCGGGCCACTGCGCCCCTCGGCCGCGTGCACGCCCCGGCCGCGAGCGACTCGCCGTCCTCTGAAATTTCGGTGATTTGTAGAAAAATCCGTCGCCAGAGGTTGAGCGCGGGGCTCGCGGGGGCCTCTCGGCGCTGATTGGCCCCGGGTGCGGGGGCCCCCCAGTGGGGCCGCGGGCCGCGGGGCGCGGGGGGCTCGCGGGGCGCGAGCGCGCCGATCCAGTTCAGGTCGCCGCCGAGAGAGCGCGCCCGCTGTGCAGCCCGGCCGGCCGGCGGCGCGGAGTCCACGGCGCTGAGAGGGAAGTCCCGCCTGCCAGGAGCCCGCACGCCCCTGCTGGTTTGGAGCGTCGGCAAAAATTTGGAAAACTTGTAGCCAGACGGATACTGAATAAATTTCGCGGATAGTAATACATAAATGGATTCATAGACCTAAGACCTATGCTCAAAACCGATGGCGATGTTTTAAAGTGAATTCGAAGTAACTTAATATATGTTTTATTGAAAACACTCAACGTGTTAAGTATACGGAGCTACTCGCACTCTTTGCTGTTATTATTTTTCCCACGATAGGTGACTATTTTTATGCCGCCAGGGCGATCCGACACTGCCTGTGTTTTGTTTTGTTTTTCTTTTGGCACAAACCTCATCCGCGACTGTTGAACCCTTCAGGTCAATACAACAAGAACGAGATGAGGCAGTAGAGGTTATGTCGCTGACCCCACGAAAACAAACCGGGCGCAACGGGCTGCGGGCAGGGGCAGGGGCAGGGGCAGGGGCAGGGGCAGGGGCAGGGGCAGGGGCAGGGGCAGGGGCAGGGGCAGGGGCAGGGGCAGGGGCAGGGGCAGGGGCAGGGCATTGCAAACGTTGTGGGCGTGCGACAAAAACTTGGGCCCTCTTCCTACGTGCAGAAATTTGGTCATTTTTCTTGCCAAAATGTCGGTCATTTCCTTCAAAAAATCGAGGGGCTGCCAACTCGAAAAAAACGTGTACACAGAAATACCTGTGTATTTCTAGAAATACACTAAAAATACAAGGAAATACTCTATAATACACAGAAATACATAGAAATACTCAACAAAAATACGAGAAAAATACCCAAAAATATATTACAAATACAAGAAATACAAGACAAGTGTACACAGAAATACACAAGTTGGCTGCCCCGTGAAAAAAATAATGCCAAATTTTGGCCTCCTCCTGCAAAACCCGCCAAATTTTGCCACTTTAGACCGCGCGAGGCCGCTGGTTGAGCAGTGGGGCACCAGGGGCACGGCCTGCTCGGGCTCCAGCGGCACGCCCGGCACGGCGCGGCCCGGCGCGGCCCTCGAGATAAGTTTGAAAGTCATCGCCTGCTCTCTCCGCACGTCGCAAGCCATATAATGGCCATTATTCAACACGATATCCTCTCAATATTACTATTATTCTTATAATTATTCTTTCCAAGCACAATATAGCAAGATGAATGAAAACATTCGTTTGTGTTTCTCCACCCAGAAAAATGAAAGCAGCTATCATATCATGGTCATCTCCTGGGGCAACCCTTAAAAAAAAAAAAACCTTGGTTGAGAGAACACTGTTATCCGTGTTTTCACCTTTTCAGTTTTTTGTGTGCTGTCATCTGTGGGGAAAAAAAATGCTTGCAAATTTTGCTTTTAAATTTTAATTCACTTACGGGTAGAGGCATCCAGAAGCATTTGTCGAAAAACAGTAAAAGTAAGAACTGTGAAGAGGTAAAGTCAAGTGAAAAGGAGGGGGTGGGGGGAAATGTGTGTTGTCATCTTCGTCCCATCACTGTGACCGCCAGTCCGTCATGTCATCTCGGTTGTGTACATAGGCGCACTGCCAGTGCGCCCGAGTCCCTCTCCCCGGGGCCGGGGCCTTGATACCAACCTGCCACCCTTGCACTCTCAATCCTGATTTTGACGTAAATCGGAAAACTTAAGTGTTGGCTATCCGACAGATTTTTTTTTTTCACCCGATCGGTGTGAAAGGGTATAGGGGACTGATAAGAGCAATAGGCGACAAAACAGTTGAATAATTTGTTTATTTATGTTAACGTTATGCAAGGCGGTATGCTGGTGTGCGACGGTCCGCAACCCTTGCACCAAATGACCGAAGGTCAACCCAGAAGGAGGATTTGTTCGCAATATCCGGCCGATGTCATTATTTATTTAAAACGTGATCCAAAACTACCGACCCGAAAAAAAAAATTCACGCTAACAAGGACGCGTCCTTGTGAAGTGGAAACCAGATGATGATTGCGAGTCGGAATGTGATATTTGAACCCGGGCCATTCCAGATTACTGCGTGGCGTTACGCCACCGGTCACGACCGTCTCGTCTCGTCGAGGCGTTCCCGCACCAGTAGGATGATTTCGCACAGAGGATTTCCCCATCTACCCTTGTCGCACTCTCGGGGCAAGGCCATAAGGAGCGAGAGAGAAGATCCTGCTAAACGCTTATTTTCCGGAATCAGCCTGCAGCGCGAAAAATGACAACAGATACAGATGAAGTGGGTGGGATGGGTTGCGGTCGGTTGGTTGGGGTCGGGGGTCGGGCGGGGCGAGGTGGGGCGGGGCGGGGCGGGCACCAGTGCGAGTGTTGAACCTGATCGAAGCGATCCAAACGGCTGCGTGTGCGGGTTACTTCAGGAGCACGTCGTGTAGGGAGAATACACCTAGAGGAGTCAATTTTTGATCTTTATAGGACACATGTTGGGACTGAAATGAAAAATGATATGGCACGAGCAGCAAATTTCGAATTTAGAGGAATGCGCCCGTAGGGAAACAGTAAGGCGTATCCTGCTGCAGCCTGGACGGTGCTGGCCGGGCGCGGCGAGAAGCCCATCCTCACTCGTGGTCATCCCCCTCATATGGGTGCCCGTCCACCTGGTCCACCGCTAAGGCCTGCCCCCCAGCCCCCCCCCCCCTCCCCACCCCCCAAAAAAAAAGCTTTGGTGGTCGGAGGAGTTTTCCGCCCTGTTCCATCTCGCAGTACCTCAGTCCACAGCAGCAGCCCGCCCCGCCCCGGCTCCTCCATCTTTTTTTTTGGGGGGGGGGAGGGGGGCGCTTGCGTGTGTGTGGTGCGGGGGGGGAGGGGGGAGTCTGTAATTTTGGCGGAATAGAGCCGAAAAGTCTCCGTACTACCAATGAAACACCACACTGGAAAAACAAAGGTGTGCTATCTAATGCCTTTAAAAGGCGTTAGTGAAATAGTGCCTTTAGAAAGGCGCTATCGCCTCCCAAAGATGCTATTTTTGGCCCTATTCGTGCCTTTACAAAGGTATTAGTGCAGTAACACCCCATAAAATTCAATAGCACCCCAAAAAGGGTGCTATATAGCACCTTTGTTTTTCCAGTGCACGCAATGCAGGACTCCACTCTAAAGAAGAAAAGTAGGAAGACAGGCCAGGAACATAACAAAACGTCGATTTGTTTTGAACAGTTCGTCTGCTCTCGACCAATCACAGCACTTAACAATTACCATTTTGTTATGCTCCTGGCCAGTCTTCCTACTTTTCTTCTTTAGAGTAGAGTCCTCCATACAGACACACAGGGCGTAATGCCACTCCGTAACTGTAAATCAGTGTGCGTAGTAACACGTTTTAGCGTTGTGTACGGAGATACCGAGTGGAAACCCCTCCACGGGTCCATCTGCCGGTACTGTTACCGTCCGTCTCCCGCTATCTCTCTCTACGATTAGAAAAGAAAACACACATGCACACAGACACACACACACACGCGCACACACGACTGCGCCTTATGGACGGTGGCCGCGGTGGCGGGGTGCGGCCGGGCGTTCTCGGGGTGCTCCTGCGGTCTCCGGCCGCCCCGCCCCGCCCCGCCTTGATCAGGGGAATCCTCTCCTAATGCCGTATTTGCGCAGTGTTTTGCTGACGGCCACACTGGTCACACTTTCTCCTGGCGTGGACGATACCATCTCGAAATAATCATCATCCAAACATCCTCTGCCCTCATGCCGCACCCCGGGTTCACGGGACCTGTGATAGTGGCTGCTCGTAATTTTTTGAGGAAAGATGTAATGTGTTGATGTCCAGGCTGGGCAGGGCAAGGTAGGGAAAAGCGAAAGCAGGGCAGGCGAGGGGGCCACAACTCTTAATTTTAGTGTACAAGTTTTGTGATAATTTTTTTAAAAATTGTTAGCGAAGTTTTGCTTGAGTTTTATCGAAAAGTATGAAAATTTTAGAGAATTTTTATGAATTTTGCTAATTTCTTTTTAATTTTTCCTAATTTTTCTGAGATTTTCCGATTTTTTCTGAATTTTTTTTTCTGATTAATTTTCCTGATTTTTTCGGCATTTTTCTGAAATTTTCTGAATAACGAGGTGCTTAAAAATGTCAGAGTTGTTTCCCCCTCGAGGGCAGAGGGCAGAGGACGGCAGGGGAAGGGAGTCCTCCCGGGGCGGCGCGGGCCCGGCCGGCTCCGCCTCGCTCTCCGGGTGCGGGGGTGGGGGGCGGCTGCTGCGAGAGAGCGAGCGAGATCCTCTCGGGGAGAGCGAGAGCGACAGAGACATGACTGACTGAAAAGTAAAGAGGCGCGCAAACATTTACCAGAAACATTTGCCATATTTGTCGTCGAGTGAGAGGCGCACCATGATGAGGAGGCGACGAGGTGCCCGTGCTCCGAGCACGTGAGAGAGAGAGAGAGGGAGAGAGAGCGAGAGTGGGAGCCAGCCGGGAGAGAAAGAGTGAAGGAGAGAGATAGAGAGAGGCCCCAGAGAGGCGCCACTCGCTCGAGCCGGGGCCGTGCCGACTCTCCCGCTCGGCCCCAGTCAGGCGGCGCGGCGCAGAGCGGCAGGACGGCTTCTCATTGGTCGAGCCGCTGATCACGGGCCACACCCTCGCGCCTCATTGGTCGGCGAGTCAGGAGCACGTGGGGCACAGAGCGCAGCACGGACCGTGCGGCATAGCGGGGCGGGGCGGGGCGGGGCGGGGCGGGGCGGGGCGGGGCGGGGCGGGGGCCCACGAGGGGCTGAGCTAGGTTACTCTAGGCTAGACGCGACGGCGGCGCGGCGTGGCAGCCACGGCGGCCCGCGCGCGCGCTCCCGCACAGGGGTCACGCCCGCCGCCCCGCCCGCCCCACCCCGCCCCGCCCCGCCCCGCCCCCGCGACGCACACGGAGATCAGCGGGGCAAAGCGTGTGGGGCCCCCGCCGCCCGCTGCCCCACAATCATCAGAAGGGCACCGGGATAGAGAGACGCAGAGAGTGTGAGAGAGAGAGAGACGCTCTCTAGCGCGCTGTGTGTGTATCTGTGTGTTTGTCGCGCTCACGATGTAATAGTGACGATGTAAAGAAATAAACCGACTGCTCTTTACGACGGCGTTGTTGTTACATAACTCGTCTGCTGGCGATGCGATGTGGAGCGGGCCGCGGGGTGCTGTGCTCGGCAGGGCAGGGCCGCGTCCACGCGTCGGGCACTTCACGTGCAAGCAGAGGCCAGGCGAGGGTTAAGGTCTGACTGGAGGGAGGGGGCGGCGCACCCCAGGTTGCCTACATACAGGGGCACTGAAAACGGAGGAGTCGCCTTTTTCGATCTTTGGAGAGCGACTTTTCTGTACCAAATTTGGATTCTCCTGGGAGAGTGACATGGATGAACATCACTTTATTAGAGTCACTTTGATGACTCTTTTTGAGTCAAATCATCAAATGTCACTCTTTTGGAGCGATTTAAAAAATTCCAGAAAAGACTCGATTTGAGTCGTTTTAGCGAAAGTCACTTTTACTGAGCGATGAAAAAATACTCCGCTCATTACGGGCGAGAAATGTGACTAGTACATTTCCAGTGGGGTTTGTCGCGCTATTTGCCTACTTTCCAGGCGGCTATCTAGTGACCGAAGAGTCAGGCGACCCCGCCCTCCGCGCCTGGAAGCGGCTCGCTTCATACTCGGCCCGTCTTATCATTAAAATCGAAATTAAAACAAATCCATAAATTGAGGAATCGCCTGAGAAATCCGCATGAAAAATAATGTTGAGGCAACCATCGTGCAAGCAGTGAAAACCTATGTGCTGCTACCTGCGATAGCGGTAGATATTGTTTTGGTTGTGACGACCCGGGTATGACGGCTGCTCGATCATGACCCTTTAAAGCATCTCCTCTGAGCTCACTACCCTGTGTGACTGCTGGCGAGTGTGGAGGGATGAGGACAGCTCAGGACCGCCAACTATTGGCGGTGAGCACACCTGCGAAAATGTTGCGTCAGAATTGCATGAAGCGCGTTCGTGAAGCCCCGCCCACACCCACAGACCTGTCGCGTGGAGCAGCACGCACAACCCATGTGGAAGCTTGGCACGGCACGTCCCTTTTCTGTGTCGGCGATAGGGACGACCTCCACCATCGTATCGCTCCAAGCCCTTCTGAGACGGAGGGAAGTCCAGCCCGTTCGGCAGGGTAAGGGATGAATTAGAAAGTCTCATGACTTGGCACATCAACACCGGACACACGCACAAACATCCATCCATCCATCCGTACATTATTACATACGTACATAATTACATATGTACCGGGTTTTTCTTTGAATGTGTAACAGTGTTGCAGGATTGCATACTCGCCAGCGCTGCAGGGGCCATGGCACCTTACGGGCGAATGAGGTTGGCAAACCCGCAATACTGATACGCATATTCAATATGAAACATACCAGGTACCTATGTAATTATGTACGTACGTTATTATGTGCGGATGTATATATGTACATAATGTGTACAAAATTACACATGTACATAGTCACATATCTATATATTTACATACATGCGTACGTACATACATACATACATACATACATACATACATACATACATACATACAGATAGATAGACA